>CM076584.1:1418929156-1419391542 GCA_034641835.2 Pinus albicaulis | reverse complement strand
AATGGGGAATAATAAAGCTACTAGAGTCGACACGACCAGATACACTAGGAGAGTTGTGGAGAATTGCTTCTCCTAGTCTCTCAAATATGGGTGCCCCCTTACCAAACATTGGGTGTCCATGTAATGACCACAAGGTGTATGTGGTTCAAATTCATGTGTTCGATGTAAGGGGGAATAGATAAATTCAGCGGTGGTGACTACTTCCATAATTTCGTCATCATAATAGAAGATGGGGTGACTGGTGGAAGGAAGACCACCTGACGCGGCGAAGCTACCTGACCCATCATCATGAGAAGAGAGGTTCACATGCGCATCATCACAAGGGGTGATGGAAGAACAAGTAGATGAAGGATCCACTGATGTTGAGCCCAAGGTGATCATTGAATGGAGGTCAGATGAAACAAAAGGGGAAGGCCCAAGGGGGCCTTCCACCGAGGATCTCATAAATGATGATAGGTAGTGGACAGTGGCTGAAGACTCTGTCATTTCAACATCCGGAGGGGGAATGTCTATGGGAGTGGATGTGTCCTCTAGTTCTGTTGAAGCAAAATGCGCAAATAAGGGAGTGGTGGACTGATTGTGTTTGGCCTCGAATTGGCGAACTGCCGCTAGAGAGGTGTGGAAGTCCTCGAGGCAGGGACAGAGGTAAGTATAGTGGCCATGGAAATCACACAAAGTAGAGGGGTGATTTGTGCACAAAGTCTTGGAGTTTCTTTGGCTAAATCAAAAAGTAAACATGGACTTATGGGATCTCAGACTCAAGAAATGCTTTAACCATGGGCTTGAGATGAGGCAATTTAGGACAATTATGGGTGGTGTTGTACCTTAAGAGACAATCCCTTAGTTGTGATAAGGAATCAGTGCTTAAGACATTTATATGATTATGTCATGAAAATATATGTCTCTATTTTAATCATCTTCAAGTATTTGAAATTAAACCCTTATATATCAAACACAATGAATGTCTCACAATGCTATTATTTGCCGATGTTGAATGAAATGACCAGAAGAAAATGAAAGAAGGAAGTCCAAACTGATATGCTGTCACACAGAATATATCATCTAAAACTTCTGAAGAATTTATGAAGGAAATAGTTAAAACAAATGAGCGCCAATTAATGATTTTAACTCTTGCTTACATAGGTAAAAAGAGACCTACTGCTCATTACTTTGTCTTATTCAAAGAAAGAAAACACATAATGTAAACTTAGATACATATCAACATAAACAGATGCCAGAAACTTGCTTACTCATTCATTAATCATTGAAATCTCTGAGTACAAAATAATAGTCTGAAGGTTTCCAAAGCTCGGAACCTTTCTTCCTCTTGAAAATTACATTAAATATAGTAAAAAGCAGTTTGGAACTGTTGTAACCAATCCTAACTACCAGAAATACTTAGGAATTCAAAGGCTGTCTATTACATGCCTTGAAAATGTCTTATTACAATTACATTGTCTTTGAAAAAGTAACATAATGTAAAAATATATATCCTAATCTATAGGAATTGCTGATGATGCTGTTGCATTTCCTTGGTTAGCTGATTTGTCTTTCTTTGTTGCTGAAAACCCTTTTGGTAAGTCTATTGTCCAAGCTCTGCACTTTTTCCATATCTCTACCTTTGTCCTGCGCGAATGTGTTAGATTGTGATACTCCAATCTAAATGCAGTAATTCGATTATAGGATGGTCTTTCTATGAAAAGAGTTTTTACCAACCACAGTAGCTGAAAATGCTTCTGCAGAAAATTGACCATTGTTTCCCCTTTAAGCACATCAGTTTTTTCGTGTTTGTTATCCACTTTAATTTTTGACATAACGAGAAAATTTTCATAAGAATCCCATGGAAAAATATTTTCTTCATCTCCCCAACATGATGGAAAACCTATTCTTGTTAATTTTTCAAACAACCTATCAAATTGACTTACTGCTTCTTTAATTTCCATCAGTTTCTTTTCTATAGCCTTTCTGTGGTCATTTTTGACAATCATCTTATTGATATCTACTGCATATAAGGTCCTGTTTTTGATGTCATTCTCTTATAATTCCTGATTTGTTTTAGAATTAATAAAGTCAATGAACCTTCTAGCCCAAATAGCTCGATTAATTGCCTTCTGCTTATCTATCATGATTGGTTCTTCACATTCCCTAATAAGACTTTTTTCCTCTACAACTATCTTCAAACAACTCAAAATTGATTTCATTTCAGAAATGATATCATTCCAAATGATATCTTTGGCTTTTATCAGTGAAATGTTTCCTTTCAGTCTTTCTTTGAGATTTTTAATCTCAGCATTAGCATTCTGAATATCAGTTTTATATTTATCAGCTTCATTCTCTATGACGTGAATAAGATTTGTTTCAGTCTCCAAATCTGCTTGAGCCTTTTTCCGATCTCCTTCAGCCATCTGCAACTCAGTATTCAATTGAACAATCTGTGCTTGAGGATATTCATTACCTGTAGGAAAAACAAAAGTACAACTATGGTTATCAATATGATTTTGCAATGATATTGCAGTTTGCTTTATTTTGGCAATTTCTTCATCTTTTTGCATTAGTTGTTGTAAAAGCTTTTCCTTCTCATTCTCCACCTCTGCAACTTCTGCAGCCATAGAATGTTCTCTTGTAGGCAACTTAAGCTTCTTTCTAAATGTGGATATTTTCCTACTTCAAAGACTATTAGATAAATTTCGTACAAATGGGCTCTCGGTCACTGTGGGGTCCCCTTCAATATTTACAATGATTTTCTAGCCCATCATTCAATCGTTAAAGCCTTTATGATTTACTTTCTCTAACTTCAATTGCTTAAGCACCTTCCCAACACTATTTTCTCGCTTTCATTGCCATCGTGATTGGTCTTGGTCGTGTCATTCACAATCAATCGACCGCTATATGCAAATTCATCTTATCCATCAGGGAAATCTTCTTCACATTTACAGTATTGAAATTATTAGAAGAACATATTGACATGTTTGTAGGATGAGACAAGGAAATTATAAATTGATCTTTTTCAAGATCCATGACAGTTCAAAGTCTTGTTTGATCCGGAGCAACTTGATATTCAACTTGGGCCTCCATGCTGGCCTTCATCTTTTGATTCCTTTCTTCAATTTGTGTAAACATATGTTTGATCAGAGGTACTTGTTCATGAGAGATTTCATGACTCTTGGGTGAAGCAGGAACATTTTTTTCTTCTCCCAAATGTAAAGAAAAACTAGGTGGGTTAAATGTAAATTCTTCAGTAAACTTTGTCCTCTTCTCAACTCCCTGCTCCTCATCATCTAAATCAATCACTATTTCTTTGCTTCTTTTGTTTGATTTCTCTGATATTATAGGGGTCTGAATGTTTGAACCTACTAAACTTATCACACCTTTACTTGATATCTTCTCCAAGTCTGGCCTGCTTTCATGAATGAAAGTTGAATACCCATTCTCAATTATTCTATTTGAAATTACACTGTGAGGGTCATAAGCCCAACTTTCCCCTAACAGCATATGCATCTCATCTAACATTTTAGTAACCTCCTCAAATGCCTGTCTCATATTGATTATGAAAGGGCCTACAGTCATGGGTAGTTTGTACATATGCCCCTTTTTCATGGGCACAAAGTGAACCTGATCAAAATTTAGGCTTTTTCGAATAAATTCCAAGGCAAATAGCCTCATAGGTACAAATGTTGGAAGTCTGTAAGGCTCAACACTTGCTCCATATAGCCTAATTTCAGAGTAATCCTCAAAAACAAACCAATCTCCAAATTTTCAAGTTACTTCTAGATGTAAATATTCCTGAGCTTTAGGTAAAAAACAAGGAGGAGGAACTCCATTCAAGATTTTGTATGCAACTGACATGAAATAAATGGCGAAATCAAACAATCCAGCTTCATTTTTCTCTCTTCTTACTACATCTATCCAAAACACTACTGATTGCCTTTTCTTGTTTATATCCATAATATTTAGACCTAAATTCATGAACTCTTCCACGTTTTGATATAAGAACAAGTAGACAATCAATGAAGGAAATTTAAAAGAACCTGTTAATGAAAGGCTCATTAGCTGTGAATTAAATTCCTCCTACCAATATGATGGAATATCTAGCACTATTCCTGGTTTCATCATCATGGCAAACATCCCCAAGACTGATTTATCCACTGTATTTTCATCATCTTTGCCCAGAATTTTCACAATGCTACTTAATATTGGTCAAATTTCTGCATCAAAAATCTCCATAGAAAATTCTTTGCTGTCCGGTTGAAATTTCTTCATGTTTGGCTTCAAAAAGTATATGAACTGATTAAACTCTTCACCTGCAAGATTATCATAATAGGTTACCAGGGAATCGTCGGAGAACTGAACGGATGACTCTGACTCAGGATAGCAAAGGGCTTGACGGATTAGCTGGGTAGACACTTGCAAAACATTCTCTCCCTGACAATTCATAACAAAGCATTTCCCAGGGTACATGACTGACACCAACCAATAGATAAATTCAGGAAAAAGGTGGGTTTTTGGGATACATGCAGAAATTACTCCAGACTTGACCATGGTAGTAAAAACAGGGGAGGTTTTGTCATTTAGGATGACTTGCTGATAAAGTGGAAGATGAATTATAGAACAAAGAGTATATTTAATATCCCCCTCAGTGTCTATGAGAGCGATATGACTAGCCGAACCCGACAAAGACGAACGCTTAGCCATGACTGAAAATTACCGCAAAGAACAACTCACAGGGTGGTCAATTCTACTAGGGTGACAAGAAACTGAAACAGGACGCAGTGCAAACTAATCAAAAAAGATTTGAAAAACAATGCTAATTTTGTTTAAATAGGTGGCGTGGCTTCAAAATTTAATTCTAACATGATGCGCCAACAAGTTGTTGATCCAATGTGGAAGACAGTTGTGAAAAACTCAGTGCCCTACGTCACTGCGAGGGCTCTCGAGGTACGGGGAAAAATTTTGGCTGGTGCTCCCACAATGAATCTCCACCGTTCATCTATGTTGTCCTCACGGTCAATTGAGTCAACTGCGGAGGCACTCATTTTATTATCTTGTGCACTGATTGTGCCCGCGGGTTGGGCCTTTTTTTGAAAATTCGAACCATCAACGCTTTCCGCCTAACAAGTTGATCGATGTTTAAATATAAATGCAGAACCCACTTTCATAAAGTTTAAAGTGTTTAAACTTTTAACTTAAATACATCAACAGAAATGTTTTTTATGCTAAAGTATAAGAATTTTAATACTTTAACATATTTTCAACAATTTATTTTTTTTATATTTTCACGAATTGAAAATAAAAGGATATGTGAATGATCCAAAACATCTGGCTCCACCTGGGGATAGTGCTTTTACCAGAAAACACTAAGAACCTATAGATCAATGCCTTCACTTCGGGCATGGAATCATAAATTTCTTGATGAGAAATATACAATGAGGGAAAATTGAATATATACAATGATGAACTAACTGCTTCAGTGTTGGAAATAGTGTTTCAGATACTGCCCATTCACAGGCAGCCCTACTACTTCTCCATCTAGATTTTCCAACAAAAAAGTGTTATTTAATCTAGCTTCAGTGATTTTGTAAGGTCCATACCATAAAGGATCAAATTTGCCATGTTTCCCTTTCTCCTCTCTTCTGGTATCCCATCTTAATACTAGATCTCCAGTTTGAAACATGATCTCCTTTGCCTTCCTGTCAAAAATAGACTTCATTTTTTCCTGATATGTGACCAAATTGTCTCTGACTTTATTTCTACTTTCACTCAATTTTATTACTTTATGCAGTCTTCTTATTAATGCATTAGGCTCCTCTTGAGCTTCTTGAAGAGAAGAAATGACTAGTCTTGCTAGATGAGTGGGAAACAAAGCTTGAGTGCCGTATACTAATTCATATGGTGACTTACTAGTGGATATTCTAGTAGTCATTCTCACTACCTAGAGGAAAAAATCAGTTTGAGTCCCAATTTTTCTGGTTTTCATTTATTTTTTTCTTCAACATCTTCACTAATGTCTTGTTAGATGATTCTACTCATCCATTTCCTTGTGGGTGATATGATGTTGAATGAGAAAATATCACATTATAATTTTGACAAAAATTTATGAATCTGAATGAGTTGAATACCTGAGCATTGTCTGTTACAATCTTCACTGGACATCCAAACCTGCTAAAAATATTCTCTTCTTATAAAAACTTCATTACTACCAGATCATTTTCTTTTCTGGTAGGAATTGCCTCTACCCATTTTGTAAAATAATCCGTGGAAGTTATAATCCACTTAAAATTCCCACTTGATGGTGGATTAATTTCCCCAATGAAATCCAATCCCCATTTTCTGAATGGTTCTTCAATGAAAACAAGAAGAAGAGGTAAATTAGCTAACCTTTTCTTTTATGTAAACAATTGGCATTTCTGACAACTTCTAACAACTCTGTATGCATCAAAAAATAAAGAAGGCCAATAGAAACCTGATTTAAGAATATTATGAGCAGTTACTTTCCAAATATAATGACCTCCACACAAGCATTCATGGTATTCTATGATAACTTCCATTATTTCTTCTTATGTCAAACATAACATCAAGACACCAGCATGATCTTTCCAATACATTTTTGCATCAATTATAACATAAGGCTGAGATTTAAGTTTTAGAGCTCTCTACTTAGCTCTATTGATTGAGGGAGGACAAGAAAGGAAACACAAATAGTGGATAATGTCTTTATACCAGTTTTAGTAAAGAAATTTTTATTTGATTGCTGAACTTGACTTAACCTGATCATTTTCCTCATCCACTTCATCTAGAGGTGCAAGAAAGTTAATTCCCAAAGCTTGGAAATTAGATTCTGTTAGCAATTTAGCTAGTCCCAGTCCTTTAACTAACTTAGTAGGTTTAATGTCCAAAACATATTCTTGGATTTTGGCAATCCATTTGCCTCTTTTCCCCTCCACATCACTCTGTACTAGTACATCTTTCACAGCAGAATTAGGAACATATGCTACTATTTGATAATGAAGTACATAAGTCCTGAAATATTTTAATGATTTAACTAAAACATATACCTGCTTCTCCAAAATATTATACTTGAGCTCTGCAACTCTGAGGACTTTACTAAAAAAGGCTACAGGTTGCTCACTTCCTTCTTCATTTTTATGTAATAACACAGCAACAATAGTAGATGATGATGCAAATGAGAATATTTGGAAAGTCTTCAAGTAATCAGGACTGATCAAAACTGGAGCTTCTTGGAGAGCTTATTTAATTTTGCCGAAGGATTCTCTTGGATAATTGTCTCATTTCACTTTAGCATTCTTTTCAACATATCTGTTATTTTCCTGACAATATCTGCATAATTTGGAACAAATCTTCTGAGAAAATTAATTTTCCCTAGAAACCTTTAGATATCCTTTTTACTTCTAGGTAGTGGAATTGTTTGTATAGCCTCAACCCTTGCTGGATCAATTTTCACGCCTTGATTTGAAACTATATGAACCAAAAAATTTCCTTCCTCTAGAGCAAACAAGGATTTCTTAGGATTCAATGATAACCCAAATTTTCTACACTTCAAGAAAGCTTTCTGCAGGTGCTCTAAGTGCTCAACATCAAAACCTGAAAAAATAATAACATCATTAAGATAAATGACTACAAATTTGTCACCCACAAAAGCAATATTCATTTCCCTTTGGAAATTAGCTCCTGCATTCATGAGGTCGAATGGCATCCTGGCATACATGAAAGTTCCCCAAGGTGTGGTGAAAGCAATTTTCTTCTAATCTTCCTTCTCCACAGCTACATAATTATATCCAGAAAAACCATCAACCATGGACAACCTGTAAGCTCTAGTCACTTTCTGCAAAACAAAATCCATCTTTGGCAAAGGATAATTATCTTTTAGGGAAGCTCTGTTCAAATTTCTGAAATCCACACATAATCTTATCTCTCCATTTTTCTTCCTGACTGGTACTAGATTGGAAACCCAATCTGAATATCTAAGTGGAACTATGATTTTTGCTTGCAAAAGTTTCTTTACTTCTTTTTCAATTGGGGCAAGTAATAGTGGGTTAATTTTTCTGAGCTTCTGTCTGTCTGGCTTAACTCCCTCTTTCAGTGGTATTTTGTGCTAAATAATATCTAGATCATAAGTCTTTAAATCTTCATATGACCATGCAAACACATTCATGAATTGTTTGAAAATATCTACATACCTTTCTTTATATTCCTTAGGAACTCCTTTAAACAACTTGACTATTTTAGGCTCTTGCTGAGTTCCTAAATTATAGTCTTCCATTTCTCCATCTTGAGATACCTTTTTCTGATTCTCTGCCACATCATTAGCATTGAACAATCTCTCAAGAGGCACCAAATCTCTGGGTAAAATATTATCTTTCAATTGAATTATCTTTTGATCACCAATTGTTTGCTTCAGGTTTCTAGACATATCACTTTGATCACTTTCGTCAACTTCTAAATCAATTTGACTATCTTCAAAATTTCATTATTAAAAATTGATTAATCTAGTCATCATCCTCAAAAACCTGCCAATGCTTTACATTATCAAGGATTGAAGACCTGTGTCTCAACTCAATTTCATATCTCAACCTTGGATTAATTGGTGGCTTAAATGTACTAGCTGCAACTACCAATGAATCTACCATTCTATTCTCCTCTCTTGGAATAAATTGAAGATTAAAGGCTTCAAAATAATTTTCAACTAGATCCCACACCTCATTTCTATAGGACCTCAATCTGGGATGCTTAGTTTGAAACCAATTCTTAATCTTTCTGATTATTAATTCAGAATCACCAAAAATAGAAATAGATTGAATCCCCATTTGTTTGGTTGTTTGTAGGCTTAAAATCAATGCTTCATACTCAGCTACATTATTAGTATATTCAAATTCCAGTTTAAAGGAAAAAGGTGAAAGGTTACCTTCAGGAGATATAAATATGAATCCAACTCCAGTGCCCTCTTTAGAAAAGGCACCATCGAAATAACACTTCCAAATTTTATTTCAATGCGGCTCCTTGTGTATATTGGCTGAAGAGAGCTACTCCTTTGAATCTTCAATAAATTCTTCATCTTCATGTAGCATGAAACAAGAACGATCTTCTTTCTCTTGGCCATAAATGGAGGAATTACCTGCATCTTTCTTGGTGGTAGTTTTCAGAATTCTGGTTTCTCTGTATAACCTCCTTTCCTCCCCATTAAAAACAGGAATGATAGCATATGTAAAATCCAATTTCAAGACACCTCTAAGCTTTGCTCCCTAGGATCTAGACAACAACATACCAAATCTAGCCGGAATATCTACTTCTACAACATCCATCATAATACACTTGGCTGGAATTTGAGCTAAGGAAACAACCATGTCTTTCATGAGACCTACACACTTTACCCTTTTTGAATCAAAGGAATAGAGGTCTCTATATGGCTTAGTTATTTGTAAATTTAGCTCATTCATCACAGATAGTGGCACAAGATTATGTGATGCACTAGAATGTAGCATACAATTATGTAAAATGAAATCATGCAACAAAACTAATATATAAAAAGGTGGACCAGAGGAATCTACCTCTTCAACATGAGGCCCAAAAGTAACCACCAGCTTCTTTTCTTGAAAATTCAAAATATCACCCACCTCATTAGACTAAGATAGATTAATAAACTCTTAAATTTATTTCTTATAACCAAGTGTTTTAGCCAACTCAAGAAGAGGTACTTGTATTTTAACTTTTTCTAACTCTTTCAACAAACTGAAAGTTTAATTTTGTTTTGTCAACTTTTCAGGTTCTTCTTGATTTTTGTTTGAATTTGCATGTTGTTCAAAAACAGTAACAATATTCTCCAAAATATTAGAGTCATTAGATTTGACTTTGGAAGCCTCAGCTTGCTCCTTCTCCTTTTCTCCTACTGGATTCATGGGCTCCTTTCCCTTGTCTGATTCTTTTATTGAATTTTTTTTTTGTGGAGTCGCCATTGGAGAAGGGACTAACTCTAATTCTGTTTCTTCATCATCCTGAATTCTCAGTCTCTTTTTAGATCTCAACTCATAATTTTTATGCAATTCAGCTTGCATAAAATCAGTAAATTGTTTACAATAGTCATCCATCTCTTCCTGATCAAATGACATATCAGCTTCTTTGCATTCTTCTTCACATTTTCTTTCACAGTCTTCTTTTGCACTATCTTCCATGTAGATGGAAAAAATTTGATCTTCATTTTCTTTCTGATCATCATCAGTAGACTAGGAAGTTGCTGCTTCTATATATAAGGGTGCTTGAACTTCATCCTGATCTCTTCTTTCCGTCTACAAAATTTGCAAGGGTTGCTTTCTAAATTGGGGATTAAAAACTCCTCTTTTTTGCTATGTAGGTTCCTTGTTATCCAATTCCAACTTTACTAATTTGTTTGATATATTTTTAATGACCTTGGTCATGTCATCTATCCTTTGATCTTGTATTGACTCTTCTTTAGCTTTTCCTTTATCTTGAAATGACTGCTTTTCTTGGGCCTTCCCAGTAGCAGCCATATTTGCTTTAATTTCTAAGGCATCAGTTTGGATCTGTTCAAGAGTAGGGGACCTTATTTCCCTCAAAGTAAAAATAAAATCTAATAAAAATGCCCCAACAAAAACAACTCTTGCTCCAACAGGAGGGGGTTTCATTTCTACAGGCAACCTATTGCACAACTTATTGAATCTTTTAATGAAATCACTCATATTTTCATCCGGTTTTTTCCTAATGGCATTAAACTCTATCAAAGAATAACCATGGTCTCTCTTTTCACCCCATATTTGGATGAATTTTCTTTCTAACTTATCCCAATCATTAATTGAACCATTTGGTAATCCTTTAAACCATTTTTTTGCCTCTCCATTTAAAGACTGCACAAAAAGTCTCATTACCACATCAAGGTGTTCTACATTGAAATTTTCAGCAAAGGTGCAAAACAAAGGCAAGTGTTGTTCTGCAGTTACTTCATATTCACCAGTAAATCTAGGAAGCAACTTAAGATATTCTTGAGGCATTGCATTCATTAGTTGAGGAATATTTAGTGGTGCATATATGTTCATGAAGAAAGCAAGGGCTGCCATGTTCATGCCCTAATTGACTGCTCCTTGAGTAGTGGGAATTTGTGTACCAGTTGTAGGTGTGGATGAATGGGGTGAAACAACTGATAAAGGAAGGGGTTGATAAACTAAAGCAGAAGAACTGGAAACTGTATTAGGTTTAGTTTCTATAAATGAGAAAGATACATATTCTAAAAATTTCTCTTCTAACCTTGGTTATTGGAAGTGAATGGATGAAGACAAGGATTCTTGTTCCGAGAAAGTGAGTTTCCGGGAAATATCCTTGGATGAAAGATTATGTGAACTACTGCCAGGTGCAGGCAGTGTGGAATTAGGTGTAGAAAGGGTTTTTGGTTTCTGGCTCTTTTTAGAAACCAACTTTTCTAGATTTGAAAGGGTGGGAACCTTCTGTTGAGAGGTATCAGACCTTGTATGTGGCTTCTTATAAGCCAGAATTAGAAAATAAAACACAACTCTTAATATTTCATCCTCTCTGAACAATGAAAGGAAATACAAATAAAACCCAGGAAAAAGACTTTGTTTCTTCGCTCCCCGGCAACAGCGCCAATTTATGTTGTACCTTAAGAGACAATCCATTAGCTATGATAAGGAATCAGTGTTTAAGACATTTATATGATTATTTCACGAAAATATCTCTCTCTGTTTTAATCACCTTCAAGTATTTACAATTAAATGTTTAGATATCAAACACAATGAATGTCTCACAATGCTACTATTTGTTGATGTTGAATGAAATTACCAGAAGAAAATGGAAGAAGAAAGTCCAAACTGATATGCTATCCCACAAAATATATCATCTCAGACTTCTAAAGAATTTATGAAATAAGCAGATAAAACAAAGAAGTGACAATTAAGGATTTTAACTCTTGATTACATAGGTAAAAAGAGACCTACTGCTCAGTACTTTGCCTTATTTAAAGAAAGAAAACAAAAAATGTGAACTTAGATACATATCAACATAAATAGATGCCAGAAACTTGCTTACTCATTCATTAATCATTGAAATCTCTGAGTACGAAGTAATAATCTGAAGGTCCAAAACTCGGACCCTTTCTTCCTCTTGAAAATTACATTAAATACGGTAAAACAAACAGTTTGGAACTGTTGTAACCAATTCTAACTACCACAACTATTTAGGACTTTGGAGGCTGTCTATTACATGCCTTGAAAATGTCTTATTACAATTACATTGTCTTTGAAAAAGTAATATAATGTAAAAATATACATCCTAATCTATAGGAATTGCTGATGATGTTGTTGCATTTCCTTGGTCAGCTTATTTGTCTTTCTTTGATGTTGAAAACCATTTTGGCAAGTCTATTATCCAAGCTCTGCACTTTTTCCATATCTCTATCTTAGTCCTGGGAAAATTTGTTAGATTGTGATACTCCAATCTGAATGCAGTAATTCGATTATAAGATGGTCCTTCTGTGAAAAGAGTTTTTACCAACCACAATAGCTGGAAATTTTTCTGCATAAAGTTGACCATTGTTTCCCCTTTAAGCACCTGAGTTTTTTCATGCCTATTATCAACTTTACTTTTTTCCATAACTAGAAAATTCTCATAAGGATCCCATGGAAAAATATTTCCTTCATCTCCCCAACATGATGGCAGACCTATTCTTGTTAATTTGTCAAATAACTTATCAAATTGACTTATTGCCTCTTTAATTTCCATCAGTTTCTTTTCTGTAGCTTTTCTGTGATCATTTCTTGACAATCATCTTATTGATATCCACTGAATATAAGGTCTTGTCTTTAATTTCATTCTCTTCTAATTCCTGATCTGTTTTAGAATTAATAAAATAAATGAACCTTCTAGCCCAGATAGCTCTGTTAATTTCCTTATTTTTATCTATCATAATTGGTTCTTCACATTCCCTAATAAGACTTTTTTCCTCTACAACTATCTTCAAACAGCTCCAAATTGATTGCATTTATGAAATGATATCATTCCAAATGATATATTTGGCTTGTATCAGTGAAATGTTTCCTTTCAGTCTTTCTTTGAGATTTTTAATCTCAACATTAGCATTCTAAATATCCATTTTATACTTGTCAGCTTCATTCTCTATGACATGAATAAGCTTTGTTGCAGTCTCCAGATCTGCTTGAGCCTTTTTCTGATCTCTTTCAGCCATCTGCAACTCAATATTCAATTGAATAATCTATGCTTGTGGATATTCGTTACCCATAGGAAAAACAACAATACAACTATGGTTATCAATATGATTTTGCAGTGATATTGTAGTTTTCTTTATTTTGGAAATTTCTTCATCTTTTTGCATTAGTTGTTGTAAAAGATTTTCCTTTTCCTTCTCCACCTCTGCAACTTCTGCAGCCATAGAATGTTCTCCTGTAGGAAATTTTAGCTTTTTCCTCAATGTGGATATTTCTACTTCAGCACTCTGCATATTTTTTTGTATAACAGTCTTGTCACTAGGGTCCACTCCAATATTTGCAATGATTTTCTTTAGCTCATCATTCTGAATTGTTAAAGCTCTTGCATTAGTGTTCTCTAACTTCAATTGCTTAAGTACCTTTCCCAACATATTTTCTTCCTTCATTTCCATTACATTGGTCTTCGTCAGGTCATTCACAATCAACTGACCAATTTGCATATGCAAATTCATCTTATCCATCAGGGGAATCTTCTTCACATCTATAGTCACATTTACAGTATTGAAATTCTTAGAAGAACCTATTGACATGTCTTTGGGATGAGACAGGGAAATTATGAACTGATCTTTTTCAAGATCCATGACAGTCAAAAGTCTTGTTTGATTCGGAGCAACTTGATATTCAGCTTGGACCTCCATGTTGGCCTTCATCTTTTGATTCCTTTCTTCAATTTGTGTAAACATCTGTTTGATCAGAGGTACTTTTTCATGAGATATTTCATGTCTCCTAGGTGAAACAGGAACATTTTTTTCTTCTCCCAGATGTAAAGAAAAACTAGGTGGGTTAAATGTAAATTCTTCAGTAAACTTTGTCCTCTTCTCATCTCCCTACTCCTCATCATCTAAGTCAATCACTGTTTCTTTTCTTCTTTTGTTTGATTTTTCTGATATGATAGGGGTCTGAATGTTTGAACCTACTAAAATTATCACACCTTTACTTTCTATATTCTCCAAATCTGGCCTACTTTCATGAATGAAAGTTGAATACCCATTCTCAATTCTTCTATTTGAAATTACACTGTGAGGGTCATAAGCCCAACTTTCCCCTAATAACATATGCATCTCATCTAACATTTTAGTAAACTCCACAAATGCCTGTCTCATATTGACTATGAAAGGGCCTACAATCATGGTTAATTTGAATGTATGCCCCTTTTTCATGGGCACAAAGTGAACCTGATCAACATTTAGGCTTTGTTGAATAAATTCCAAGGCAAATAGCCTCATACGTACAAATTTTGGAAGTATGTAAGGCTCGACACTTGCTCCATATAGCCTAATTTCAGAGTAATCCTAAAAAACAAAACAATCTCCAAATTTGCAAATTACTCCTAGATGTAAATATTCCTGAGCTTTAGGTAAAAAAAAAGGAGGAACTCCATTCAAGATTTTGTATGCAACTGCCATGAAATAACTGGCGAAATCAAACAATCCAACTTCATTTTGCTCTCCTCTTACTACATCTATCAAGAACACTACTAATTGCCTTTTCTTGTTTACATCCATACTATTCAGACCTAAATGCATGAACTCTTCCACATTTTGATATAAGAACAAGTAGAGAATCAATGAAGGAAATTTAAAAGAACCTATTAATGAAAGGCTCATTAGCTGTGAATTAACTGATTCTTGCCAATATGATGGAATATCCAGCATTGTTCCTGGCTTCTTCATCATGGAAAACATCCCCAAGACTGATTTATCCATTGTACTATCATTATCTTTTCCCAGAATTTTCGCAATGATGCTTAATACTGGTCGAATTTTTGCATCAAAATTATCCATATCAAATTCTTTACTGTCTAGTTAAAATTTCTTCATGTTTGGCTTCAAAAATTATATGAACTGATTAAACTCTTCACCTGCAAGATTATCATAATAGGTTATGAGGGAATCGTCTAAGAACTGAACTGATGACTCTGACTCAGGATAACAAAGGGTTTGATGGATTAGCTAGGTAGACACTTGCAAAAAATTCTCTCCTTGACAATTCATAACAAAACATTACTAGAGTACATGACTGACACCAACCAATAGATAAATTCAGGAAATAGGTGGGCTTTTGGGATACATGCAGAAAGTACTCCAGACTTGACCATGGCAGTAAAAACAAGGGAGGTTTTGTCATTGAGGATGACTTGCTGATAGAATGGAAGATGAATTATAGAACAAAGAGTATCTTGAATATCCCCCTTGGTGTCCATGAGAGGGATATGACTAACCGAACCCGACAAAGAATAATGCCTAGCCATGACTGAAAATTAACGCAAATAACAACTCACAGGGTGGTCAATATTAATAGGGTGACAGGAAACTGAAACAGGACGCAGTGCAAACTAATCAGAAAATATTTGAAAAAAAATGCTATTTTTTTTTAAATAGTGGTGCGCAGCTTCAAAATTTAATGCTGACATGATGCGCCAACAAGCCATTTATCAGACATGGAAGACAACTATGAAAAAATTAGTGCCCTATGTCACTGCGATGGCTCTCAAGGTACGGGGAAAAATTTTGGCTGGTGCTCCTGCAATGAATCTCCACCATTCATCTTTATTTTCCTCATGATCAACTGAGACAACTGCGGAGGCACTCATTTTATTATCTTGTGCGCTGATTGTGCCCATGGGTTGGGCCTTTTGTTGAAAATTCAAACCATCAGCACTTTCTGCCCAACAAGTTGATCGATGTTTAAATATAAATGTGGAACCCACTTTCATAAAGTTTAAAGTGTTTAAACTTTTAACTTCAGTACATCAACATAAATGTTTTTTATGCTAAAGTATAAGAATTTTAATACTTTAACATATTTTCAACAATTATTTTTTTTATATTTTCACGAATTGAAAATAAAAGGATATGTGAATTATCCACAATAGTCTCTATGTAGTGCCTAGTGATCCCTGGATCATATTGTGGATTACAGTAAATCCTAAGAGACTAGGAGGTAGTGAAATTATTCATGGTGTAGGTGGAGAAATCCGGTAGCATCTTTGGCTTTTTGGTTATTTTTGGTTGGTTATGAGTCCCAAATTCATGCTTGGAATATGGCACGAGGGTCATTGGCTGAAGAGATATTTGGCTCAATAAATCTATGGTTTAATGGAATATGGTAGTCCCATCCCTGGTTAGTTTTTACATTCATTAATGAGAAGTTCATTTCCTTGGAATTTGATGTGCAAATGTACTTGTTTATATGTGGATCCTATGGCTGATGTATCCTTATTATTTATGTTGGTATTATGTTGGTTATGATCATGTTTTCTAACAGTGATGATGTATGGCTCTCCTCATGTTTTTATTTGTAAATGAATAAACAATGTATCCATGACCTAATAGATGATACTGCAGCTAATTATGTAAGGGGACAATTCTTCTTTGAGATTCTTAGATAGGTATGATACCCCTATGTGTAAATATGTTATTTTATCCTATAATTTACATATTTGCGACATGTTTGACAAAATGCCTGTCATGGCTAGTAGGGGTCCAATCAAGTCCTTATCCCAGTATTTTATTTTGCATCATTTTTAACTGTTATATTTCATGTATGAGATTGTCATTCAATTTTTTGTAGTGACCTAGGCTTTGGGCCTAAAAAATTGGCTCAAAACCATGGGATTATGGCAAAATTTCATGGGAAAAATTCCCTTGACACATGCTTTCATACTCTGTGGGAGCATCGAAAGCCTCCCATACACACCCATGCCTATACTGTTGGAGCGTCCAGGGGTTTGAAGGCTTGAAACCTCGGTAGGACCCATGCTTTGGATGTTTGAGTGGTTGGGATGGATTCTATAGGTCCTATTGTTGATGTGGAAGGTCAATTTCATTTTTTTTCATTGATTCCACTTCCTTAAGGTCACCTAGGATGTTGAATCTGATCATAGTAACTCTTCGTAACATGCTTACGCAGTTGGTTGGTTACTTAGTAGATGTCGAATGACAGTGCCACAGAGAGGCATGATAGTTTAGGATTTATCATAAAGGCCTTGAGATCCACATATAATGGGAGGATGAGCTCAAGGGATAAGAGTTGAAGTCTACAAGGTAGGATCATATAGGATTCAAATTATTATCCATGGGAAATATTTAAAACAACCCCTCGAAGCTTATAAAAGAGGAAGATTTCGAAATAATTTTCGTTTTCCTAAATTTATAGAATCAGCATGTTTACAGAATGGAACAACCAACTCTGATTAGCATTGGTGTAGAAAGGAGAAACCAATGTTGAACACAAGTGACTAAAGGGATAGGCTGCGCTGGCATTATGGATGGTACTAGATTCGGAGTCTTCTCTCTCATTCATTCGATCATCCATTGTACGATTATAACCATGCGAATAAATGAGCTGGGGTCAAACCTGCCAATGATATAAGTCGTTAACGGATGCAAGAGAAACCATTGATGATGTTAGTGGCTCTCAAGGTACTATAGTACAATCTTTATGGTGTGAATAGATGAGCTGAAGTCAAACACCACACAAAATATTTCGATTGAAGGCCACTGATGAATACTTGTCGCCAATAGGGAGGAAACTTGCCATTGATGTAGGCAAGATCCAAGGTACCGAAGGGATTTTCTATGTCAACTTCCTAGATAATGATGTGATGTCAACAGAAAGTGGCCCGTCGTAGGAGGGCCTTGATGTATCCCTCATTAACAACATGAAACATGTATCAATATTTTGAAATAGAATTATTCTGATGCGGAACTAGTTTAGGAATGGAAGACCTCAATATAGGATTAAGAGTATTGCAACTAAGATTAACTTAAGAACTTTTCTTGAACATATCGGCAACACTTTATGGGGTTGGAATAATTGACCCAAAAAAATGTGGAGGCTTTGATATGGTATGATGAACCAAAAGAGAAGCAGACTTCCCAACCCAATAGTCACGAAGGTTAAGTGAAAGAGTGTCATGTTCAAGAGCGACTCACTATCAATAATATGTGGATTACCTTGATGTACCAATGTCCCCAAATATTTCTTGTCAGTACATATTTATTTTTGAGAAGCTTGAGGAGGATAACATACTCTTGATATGTAAGTTCATCCTTTGAAATAATTCCTCTGAGTTGTTTTAACGAACCCTGAGAATGAGTGGTTCGGTCTCATCATGTTCGAAGAGTCCATCATTGTTTGATGCTTTACGATTCTAGTGAAGGTGTAACTCTACTCTTTCTTCATGTTTAGAGAGTTTAAAAAAGAGGTGAAAAAAAAACTCCAAAGGTTCATTTTTGTAAATAGTCTCTTGAGTTTAAAAAGGTAGAAATGATACTTAGGATAACCTCTTAGTCATTTTCAACTAAGATATTCCTTTCTAATAAATAGTCTATCTCAATCTAGAAAAGGTTTAAAATCATACTAAGTAGACGTATTTTCATTTACTTTGACGAGATCAAAAAAGACAAGTGCTTGACAATATTTTCATATTTAGGGAGTTTGAAAATAGCTAAAAGAGGACTACTCCTGGAGGAACAAGTGGCATAAAAGGTATAAATTGGTTCCAATCTTGATGGAGCTACTCAAAATATGCAAAGGTCAAGAGGCACGATAATAATACCACTCATCACAGCAACTCCTTGGGAAAAGGTAAGAAACCAAGTGAAAGTGTATGATCAACCAAGTAGATGGTGACAATGGAATGAGAAAACCAAGTTTTATCTGGCAGAAACAAGCTGATAAAAATGGAAATCATGAGAGATAGGATGAAAATGGTTTCATTTTTACACAAACTTGAAATGAGGAAAAACTATCCTTGAGATTTTTTAAAGATGGTTTCATTTTTACACAAGCTTGAAACATAGGGAAACTATGCTTGGAATTGGTTTTCATTCCCCCATGATAATGACTTAATTCCAAGTACATGCCCCACAAGCTTCATTTCATGCACCTAAGTAGACTAGTGATTACTAATAGATGCATGGAATGAAGGTTTAATTACGAGATCAAGTGAAAGAGTCGACTGGGAATTTACGAGATCTAATCAAAGACAAGAAAAGAACTATGCTCATCATAATTTGCTTCATTTTTTAACGAGCTTGACATGAGACACGGATATTTGCTTCGAACACCTTGTTTCATTTTTTAACGAGCTTGACATATAATAGAACTATGCTTGTGCCTTGATCATGACCTGCATGATGCCATGGCTTATAAGAAGTTCTCATCATATGGAATAAAAATGCTATGAAAGGATGAATTTCACTCAAAATATCTCTTAGGTTGCTCTTGCTTCTTGGATTTGATCCAAATTCAACACAAAGCCTCATCAATTTGGAACATTTTTTTGTCCTCTACTTCTATTATTAGTTTTGACATTTTCTGGAATCTAGGAAAGGGAAAAATATTTAATATTTGGACTAATAAAATCATGAATATTTTTTCCCTTGAAAGAAATAGATATATTGGGCTCCTCTAGGAAGTGTTTAAATCTCACTGACCTTGTAACATAAGTTAATATTTAATGTTGGGATAAGACAAGAAATTAGGAAATATGGAACCTTAACTTGATCCCTTTTCCTCTACACCATTTTTTTCCAAGGATATGCAATCTCCTTGTTGGATGTGTGCCTTAGAATAAATAATTTTAGGACAAATGTGGTTAGAAATCAGTAATCTTCACATTTCATGACGGATACTCCTCCCTCCTTTTTTGTCAAGGCATTCCAACTAAATCAGCTAGTTCAAATTTTGACTTCCTAACATCATTCCTAAAATAAATTCCTTCTATTGTATATTAAATCTATAAAAAAAAATGGCTACTGATAATCTAAAAAAACATGGCTTTCAATGTCCCTCTTAGTGTCAACTATGTAGGAAAAAAGAAGAGTCAATTCAACACCTCTTCAAATAATGTTTTTTCACTAGATTTGTTTGGCTCTCAAAGTTGGCTCCCATTTTTGAAATACTTATATGTTATGACTCAATTTTAGCCTTATTTTCTTCCCATACTAGCAATTATGTCGACTCACCTTCAAATAAACCCCTCCTAAAACAAATATAGGGATACTTGCCTAATTTTGTATGTTCGAAAGTTTGGCTTGTGAGGAATAGTAGAATATTTAAGTATTCCAATGTGCTTCCTAAAATAGTTGTGATGAAATCCTTGCATATTTTCTCAAAATTGGACTCATAATCTCTTTAAGGAACCACCAATTTATGGGTTCGATCCTCTAGAGACAACATGGCTCTCAAAATTCTATTTTAATTTGCTCCGCTCTCAAATATTAGGGCTTTTTTTAGAGGAAATTTTAGCCTAAAAGTTCCCATGAATTTTTCATGTAATTTCCATGTCATAATTTATAAACCAATAAAAATCCTTTAAATTTAAAAAATATGTACATGTAAATATTTTGGAGGGAAAAGAAGAAAACTAATTTTTAATTATATTTTTGGCTTATCTCCTTACATGTTTACTCAAATTTCAAGTGTAGGCATTCGTTGGATGCATAATTAAATTATGCATCCAACAAGTACCATTATCCATACTTTTGAGAACATGAAAAAAACTTACATTAAAAAAAATGTGTTGAACATGCTTTTTCAATGTATCTTCATTTTTTTATCAATGTGGGACTTCTCAAAAGTATGCATAATGGGTACCCATTAGATGTGGAATTTAATTTCGCATCTAACAATTGTCTACGCTTGAGATTTGATTACACATATAAGGAGATAAGCCAAAAATACAATTAAACAAAGTAGTTTTCTTCTTTTCCCTCCAAAATTCATAGCTCTTATTTTATTGTTTTAACAATTATTTTATTATTTTCCCTTAGGAGACCACATTTAGACTGAAATTTACTCTAATGTTCATAATTCTGTGAAAGAGGAATGGAAGTTTAACCTCTCAATTTCAACATTTTCAAGCATGGAGACAAGCTTCCTCATATTTCATTCTTTGTTTTGATGGGGCTTCAAAAATAAAACCAAGGGTTGCAAGAGTAGCAGGGGTGTTTTTTTTCCCTAGAGAAAACAAATTTCTAGAGTATTCATGCGGCTAGGGGAAAATTAAAAATAATGAAGCTAAAGCCTATGGCTTACTCCAATGTATTACTCTAGCTAAGGAAGCTCAGGTGTCTTTTCTCATTGTGTTGAGGAATTCTCTCTTCCTTATTCAACGTTTGATCAAAAGAATATTTCCTAGAGACTCATTTCTAGTCAATCTATTACAATGAGCCAAGAAAGTATCCAAAATAAAACCATGGTATCATGTCCGAACATATACTATGGAACAATAATAATGAAGTTGATTCTTGTGCCAATCATGCTTGTAATTTAGAGTTTAGTCTTTTTGGTCAATGGCCAACTCATGCCTTCCTTTATCTCATAAAGCTTTGATAATGGATATTGTTAAGATTTCATCCCAGGGAAAAAAAATATTACCATGGATTTTATTAAGTTTTGAAGTACTCACTGGGGCTCTAGATTACAAAAATTTAATTATATATTTTGTACTAATTTTTTTTGTTTATTTTGTCTCAAACTTATTAAATTGTGGCTTAAAGAGGATTTAGTTGTTATTTCCATCTAGGAAAATTAATCTCATGATCAAGATATCCATGTAAATAAATTGATTGGTCTACCTTTCACGAGTAATCACAAATTCAAAAATTTGAATGGTTTTTGAAATTCATTGCTTGAATTGGTCTATATGTAAAGTCCTTTTTTTTTCATAGTGCTTTGTGCAAAGAGTTTTTCCTCTCTTTTGTTCATTTTTTGGTCGAGACTTTGTTGGTGATTTACTACATGGCATCCTTCGTGGAATAATTGGGATGTTTTATATTTATCCTATCGTTCATCATTAACAGTATTGCTTCAACCAAGTTTGTTAGTGATTTATGTATGACTCCCCCTACAAGAGCACATAGTGTTGGAAGTATGCCTGCAATATTTCACTTTGTGAACTGTCAGATCCTATTTCTTGGTGATTAGGTATATAAATTAAGCTTTTTTACGATATTTATTATGGCTGGTAGGTTCAATACAACCATTTTTCAACTTAATGATAGGCTTGATGACATGCAAGTGGATTTAATGAAATTGAAAATTAAAAAAAAAAAAGCAATTTGGTGCCACTTCAAAATAATGGATCTATGATATGAAATCAAAGGAAAAGTGTGAAAACATGAGGAATAAATATTCAATCTTTTTCAATAGGATGAGGAGCTTCACTCCTTGGTCAATTATCTTTTTTTGAAGTTTAAGGATGATGCGAAGTCAAGTGTTTCAACTGCATAAAATTTCTCATATCTAAATGAGCCTATGGATCTAGGAAAACATATTGTTGTAAAGGATTACATCCTAAACTAAATTGTATGTTTTTTTAATTTTTATCTAATCTTGGGGATATTTTGGAACATTTTCACCTCGAAATACCCATTCTATTTTTTTTATAGTCATATCCATCTCCTCTCCAGAGATTGATATTGATAAAGGAGGTTCTATAGGTTTCTAAAAAATAAAGCCAATTTGAATTGTAATCCCCAAGGTATAGTTCTGATCCAACCACTAATATAAATATTCTCATTATTTGAAAACAAACACTTCTTGTTATCTAAAAATTCCATGTTTAATTCCCACTCTACTATGACACATTTGTAGATTTCTACAAAAGATATTCGCAAGGAAACCCTCCTCATGACATTATCTAGATTTTATACCAATGATATTATGTTTAAGGAATCCAATGATGTGTATTTTAGTAGAACGTGTGTCGATGGAACAAGATATCATAAATGTAGAAATATGGTGAAGAATTGCAATTGCTCAAGAAATGTTAATATAAATCAGGAGACACAATTCTACTCAACTACTCTACGGAAATTAATTTACAATTTAGAACAAAAATCTCATACATGCAATAATAAATAACACAAATGCACAATATTTTTATATGGGAAAGCAACTGTTAAATACACCTTAAGCATGCTTGCATTAATAAGATGTATAGAAAATGTATTACAATTTCTAGCTCGCTCTGAGCTCAACCTGCATGTGAATAATCTATCTCTCTACTTAATGAGAATCTCTAACCTAGACTTAGTCAATTTATGCCTCTGTTTGAGCACCTATTTCCTTGCACAAATACTAAGGAATTGGGCCCCTAATTTTTAGGAATTTTCCTCTAATTGATTATGCAAATCCCAAGGTTTATCATATGGCTACATGCAACACCTATACACTCAATACTAGTCTACAACTGATGTTACACTACCATGGAATCTACACCATAGCTGGGGAACTTGAATTATCTGCATGCAATAACTATTTTTGATTGATTGATCAGTTAACTAGATGATCACTGAGTTAGACTATCGTCCTACTATACAATTGGCCTTCCACTAGTTCTATTAATAGTTAGAACTAGTTTGTCTGAAAACAACTTGAAATAACTGACCTTGATTTCTACCATAATTATAAATCAGACATGATTAACTGAAATCCAAACCCTCTAACTCAACTTTACTGAGCTAACTGAGTGATAAAATCCATTTCACCTCAGTTAACTACATCCAAGTCGTATGCTATTGTGGAAATTAAAATTTTCTCAATTTGACCATAGAAAAATCAAATTGAGACTTTCTTGCTGCATTTCTCAACACTCCCTCTCATCAAGAAATGGATTACCAACCACCCCTATCATGCACCTATGAATTCGAGATTCCCTCTTGAAAAATCCTTTGTTAAGATGTCAACATCTTGTTCCTCTGTTGAAATGTATTGTAACAACATTATCTGCCTCTGCATACAGTCCCATAAATAATGATATTGGATATCTATAGGTGATCATGAAATAATGGATTCACGGAGAGCTTAATTCAACTCTTATTATCACAATAGATCATAGTTGAATCAATCATCTGACCAAACAGTCCCACAAGTATCTTTTTCATCCACATTGCCTCACATTTATTGACTTGCACCCATGTATTCTACTTCTGCTGAGATGAGTATCACATATATTTGCTTCCTATTGTACCACAAAACCATTGTGGACCCAACACTAAAAATTCCACATGATGCAATATTTTTTCTAGATTGAATCCCTTCCCAATCTACATCTATGAAGCCACGTAGCTTCACCCCCTTTTTCTATTTGTACCAAAATCCATATTGCGTAGTGCCTTTGAGGTACCATAAAACATGCTTTGCTACCTTCCAATACAATTTCGTCAACCTAATCTTAGCTTGGTTCAGTTTGTTGACTACATAGCACATTTATGGTTGTGTGTTCACAAGATACATTAGTGAAACCACAAGCTACCAATAAATGGTAGCATCAACTTTTTCACCTCACTAGCATTGGTTCACGATGACTATTTGTGGCTTGGGAAGAATATCCATATTGACGTGATGCTCATTAGGAGGATTACAACCCTCCCTTGTCTTGGATTACACCCTGTGGAAGCTTTTGTGGGCAAGCATCAGGACAAACAACTCGCAGACCAGATGATTAAATATTTCAATTTGATGAAGGGAACCAGGGGTTATTAAACTAAATCCATTTCTGATTGAACTGTGAAATTTTCCATGCACATTTTAGCAATGAAAATTATGAGAAAAATATGTGGAAAGGAGGCTTCTGCGCTAGTCATAACCATTCTGGAATGGAGTGCGCCAAATTCATTGGTTATAATTGGGTAGAATATGGATATATTGAATTCCTCCCTAATTGTAGAGTAGCTCAAGAAGAGGGAAAGCAGTTCCACAATGTGTGGCTCTTGGTCCTCATTGCATTGATGGCTTGGAGGGAGCCTAAGGAGTCACAGTTCCCCACTGCGGACCCAGATTTTTTCAAGGCGGATAAATATTCCTCGTTGTGTCATTCTATGGAACCAACCAGGGCTATGGAAAATAATTTTTTTTGGGTTGGATTTGAGATGAGTCTATGGATGGTGATTAACCAAAAGCCCCAGTTTTCACCCAACATTATGAATCGGTATAGGCAGATCTAGAGTTTAAAACATACATCCACCACATTCATTTTCAGGAGAAGAAGGACCTCGTTGGGGTCTGGTACGAGTTTTCATACCTTGTAGAATAAGAGTATGTGGAAGCCATCATTATTAAATGGAAAAGCAATTGGTTAACTCCTCTTACTGAAGGTGTGGAGCAGGAAGGGACGAGTTGTGCGAAGACCACCACACCAATGGGAAATAAGGACAGAAATTTACTTTTGTGACTCGTAAACATACTGAAATAGAGTTGTAGATAGAGACGGTGATTCCAGAGACAAAAGCGGGTGATGTTCATGGCGATGATATCATCATGGATCCATCTGACCCCCCCCCCCCCCCCCTCTCTCTCCTTTTACTACCAAAATATTCCAGCTACTAAAGGGCAACGCGAGGAAGAAGGTAAAGTTGGATAGGTTCACTGGCCCGGAAGCAATGGTCCTTACTGAAGGGGACCTCAAGGAGATTGGCGAGTCATGAAATTTTCAATAATATACAGAGCACTTATGGGGAAATATTGAAGAAAAATACAAGAAGGTATTGGGAGGCATTCATAAGGAGCTAAAGGACTTGCAGGTTCAGATGAACATAGTTCAGGAAAGTGTGAGTCAAGTGAACGGGTGGCAAGAAAGCATGGTTCAAGTGAGTATAGTGCAGGTAGGCAAAAGCATGGCAGTACATGAGCTGGAAATGACAATTGATACCCCTAAGGTGCCGATCCCTCGAGGCACAATATGTTTTGATACTGTAGAGTAGCTAAAGCAGGAAGTCCACTGGCAGAACACAAAGTTGAATCCTCTCACGATGTCACTCCAAGCATTGCATGAATTCTATCAAGGTATTTCAAAAGAATTTAAGATCTGAGAGGAGTGTGCCCTCATAGTCATTCAGGATGTTCGGTAAGAACAAAATAGTATCACTGAGGAGAAAATGTTAGTGATAGAAGAGAAAGAGGATGACACCATGCATAGATAGTAGCTGGAGGACGCTATCTCCAAGGCTTGCAACAAGCTACCAGAGCTCCAGATTCAAGCTGCAGTTGCGCCAAAGTAAAATGTGGGAAAGATTGCCACAACAGTAAAGTACTCCAAATCCAAGGTTTAAGAAATCTGCCTTCGGTTACAAATGAATATAGTTGAGTTGCAAATGCAATTGTAGCCAGCTACTCTACCAGAAGTACATGAGAAGCGAGAAACAGAGCTCAAGCTACCACAAAATAGATTAAGTCCTGTTTACAAGAGTGCACAAACATATTCGGTGAAGTCATGGATGTATGGACCTCACTATAGAGGGGCCCTTAGGTGCAGAAAATAGAGGCCGAAGTGCATGAAAATATAAAGAAGATGGATCAGATTAAGGTAACTGCCAAGTCATTAACACCGATGCAGCGATTTATCAAGCTCCAAGAGGGTAAATTTTAATAGGATCATGTCGATGGGCTGAGCAGGAGGGAGCAGTTACTTACAGAAAAAATGAAGCCATGGGAAGTTGAAGCCAGCCATCTCTCCCAAACAATAGAAAATAATTTGAAAGCACTGCTCAAGGCACAAAGAAGATTCCAGCAGAAGGCAACCAATACAGTCACAAAAACATTGCTCAGCGAAGTCAAATATTTTAAAAATCAGTTCGTTGAAATGATTCCACCATTAAAGGATTCCTTTAGTAGTATCAAAGTGAATATCGATGGTGCACTAGCATTGTGACTTAGCACGAGTCACGGTTTTTTGTTGGGGGAATTGTTGGATAGGGGACCCCTCGATGAAAGAAGTTAGAAACAAATCTACAGATAAAGGAGTAGAGCGTGCAATGCGGAGTCCATTTTGATTCTTACAGTCTTTGGGGTAAGTCAAAGCCCATTATTATGTAATGGTATGGGATTATTCTATGAACATTGAACTCTGCCCATGGATTTTGGACCATGGTATTGTAAATGAAAAATCTATATAAGGATTCTAGATAGAAGTCATAGACAGTCAAAGTTGATGAAATGCATTTTGATATAAGACTATTTTGAGTTAGAGTCTGTGGTTTTGGGTTAGAGGAAAGTCTCTTGCGGCTGAGTGCGTAGAGACCTTAGGAATTCTGCATACGAGTGCGCAGACCCCTACAGCTGAGCGCGCAGGGTGAAAGTGAATGTATGAGAAATATCTGAGAAATTAATGAAAGGCCTATTGAAATAGATCTATGTTTCTATTGATATGTTTTAGTTTACTTGTTATTTATGAATATCTATGTTGAATAAGGGTTTCGATATTTAATTGCATAGCGTAGTTATATTTATAATTTTTTACCTTGTTTTATGCATGATTAACTAATATTGTGCAGTCCGCTACTAATTTCAATAGGTGTGTTGAACATCGCTTGTATAAGTAATAGATTTGTTTTGTGAAGATCTACTAAGGAAGAAAGGCCCTGAAGCCACATTCCACTATCCCTATGGATGCAAAAACCCGATTCTAGCATCCCCCTATATTTCCTCATGTGAGACTTCGGTCTGCGCAAGCATATCATTGTCTAAAGGGCCGATAATATTTGTTTTTGTTGGTTCGCACAACCACATTTAAACCTAGGTCTAGCCCCCATCAATCCAACAAGAACTATCAGGATTGAGAATTGGTCTAGAACTAGCCTTGCAACATGAATTACAAAGTTTATACATAGAAGGTGACTCACATATTATCATCAACATGATTTGTATATTACAATAAATATTCCCCTTAAATAAGGTGTCTTGAAGTCATAGATTATAATCCATGATGGAAAATGTTAAAACACTCATCATGAACACCAAATATTTAATCTTGTTTCATGTAAGATGAATGGGGAATAAAGTAACAGTTGTGTTGGCCAACATGGGATGCGAAGAAAACAGGTTAAGTTTGGAAATAGATTGGGACTCATGGCTACTTTCCCCTTCGAAAGATACATGTTTGAAACTGATTTAAAAGGATGCCTAGACCAGTTTTGGAATGACTATCATACATGATTCTCTTTTTATTTCATCATGTGTTTCTAATCGAATGGGTAGCAATCGTGGGCCAAGATTCTTTTGTTTTAGAAATGAAATGTTATTTTTGTCTCTCTTGACCCATTTTTGGGTCCAATTTTGAGTATAATCTAGTCTCCTTAACGAGATATTGGTGTGAACTCTATAGTCCTCAATGTAAATTTTGATTTTTAGTACTAGATTTTATTTTATTTTAAAATACAAATAACAATGGTTCTTTCTATAATATAAATAAATAGTACTAAATTTTTAGGTATTTTAAATGCTTATTATAGATTAAATATGAAAATATGATTTGGGATCAAGATATCCTACTTAATCATTAAAATTCTACCATCTCACATGGTGTTGTTCTTGTCTAAATTGTGTAAATTAAAAGAAAAATGAAATTTAATTTCAACTTTTTTTTGGTTCATTAATTTTTTATAGCACTTCATATATGAGGATGAGATATGTTATTTTTTTAAATACCCTTATATATCATAAGATTCCATGATCATTAATACTCATCAACGATAATAAAATGAATCATATTCATCATGGATAAAAAAAACTATGAAGTTTACAAATATTATTTAAAAAACAAGTTCATATATATATAACCAATAATTTAGTACAAATCAAAGCACCAAGTTAGAAACACTAAAATGAAATGACCACTAAGCTATAAAAAATGTTGCAAATATAGAGCATCTAGCACCACCAACACCATGATTACTACCACTACGATCATCCCTTATACCAAGCACCCCATCACTCCAAGGATCATTTCTACTACTACCACAACCTACATCATGCCTCTCTTCATCTAAATGAGAGTCAATGCTAAAGGAACTCATCAAATTACACTCCTACACATTTCATTGGAATTATATTTTTAAATAAAATTAGATAATTTTTGTGAAGTACAAAATTGACAAGTTAATAATTTTCTTTTCAGATTTTAACTAAATGTATAAGCCATGTAGGATGTGTTCAAGGAAAATTATGTATATGTGATTTAAATATTCATAAATCTTATTGTGTGATATACTTTGATATCATTTATTAAATGTCACATCCCACTCATGTGACCAAATCATTGTGATGTTGAGAACCACTTGTACCATGCAAAACACTCAAATTAATGAATACATTATATAATCATTATTTCAAAATTCATGTATAAATTGGGTTCAAATGAATTCATTCATTAATTAATTTTTGTTTAGTTGAATTTATCCATAAATTATACCACATTTACTAAGTGTAAAATTTGAGTACCTATCTCCATATCAGGGATATGTGGAGATCCAGACTTGACTCTAAATACATGCTTAAGTAGGAGTGGAGCACCATTGACAACACCCTTGAATTCCCTATGAACAATTTGAACAAGAGACATGAAGAAAGTTAAGATGAAATAACCAAAATTCATCCATTTACTAACTATATATTTCTAAAATTCAATTTCATAATAACCAAGTCTCTTGCATCTCCCATGTGTGGATGAGAAATAAGTTGTTCACTAGAGTAAATATCATATAATAATAATAATGTATTCACGTCATAAAATAAAAATAATATTACTCGCTGATTTGTTTTTACATGTATTAATTGATGATTAATAAAGAAAATTAAGCATACAAAATTGTACAAAACTATACCTAACATGTATAACGTAGATTACACCTATTGTGCAATAGAAAATATGCATCATAGGAATGAACAGTGCATTAAAATCATTGATAAGGGGTTAAAAAATTAAGTACACTATCATCCACAAAATGCAAGTTAAGCTTTATAGAAATAGGTGGTGGTCTAGATATCTCCCCATTTAAAGTAGCTAAAATATTTCCTATTGAATTTCACATAGTGTACACCATCATGTCCCTCTCCTTAACTTTGATATGTGATAGGTTAAATAAATCCTATGGTAAAAATTACTCCTACATATAAATGGTACCAATTTAGTGGGATGTGGTACAAAAACAAGGTCTCTATGAGCTCCAAGATAATAATAATTGTCCCCTATCAAAGCATAAAAGCATAATGGTGTGCTAGTATAGTTAGTCTACCTGTGAAACACAAACATGGAATAGATATGTGTTAAATAATTGTGTAATTATATCATGATGGGGGAATATATTGCATGCTCCAATAAATTTTTCATGAACATGATGTGTTGCAACCTCAAGCACAAACTCTCAAAGTTTAAGTAGTTTCCATTTTGGATGGTTCAAATGGACCTAAAATAGTATGCCCCTCACATCATGGATTCTCGTCGCAAATTTAAACACCTCCTAATTAGCTATTCCCAACAATAAACCATCCAACCAATGATAACACTATATCAAAGGGTTTTTTATAGACCCACCTTTCAATATAGATACATCAATTGATTGATGTTCTCTAACATCATTAGCATAGATTATCAAGAGGTAATATCATGAGGAATTGTTAATATTACCTTACATAACCAATTTCACTACCTAAAATCTCCTAAAAGTGGATCTAGGGAACATTATTCTCCCATAGATGGGGAGATTCAAAATTAGCATTCCCACCAGAGACCTCCATAAGTTAAATCAAAACAATATTCATTAATAAGTTTTCTTCTGAGTTAAATCTTTCAAAATTAAATATGCTCATAAAAAAAGAAAAAAAAAATCCACATCTAATAGTTGACTCCTATAACTCCTCACTATTATTAAATTATGCATGCATACTACACACTTGGAGAGATGTAGTACCTCTTTGACTATCGATAATATGACTAGCTAAGGTTGGTATTGTTAGCACTCAAATCTACCTCAGGCTGAAATGAAGTAAAATTCAAGGCTACATCAAACCACGCTCAGCCTCTGCGTGGGTCGCTCGGGCCCCAGGTGGGTCGCGTTTCTCTTGCAGGAAGCTTTTGGAGGCCTTCCCGGTGTCCAAATCGGGCGTGTGATAGCTCGTTGGAAAGCTATTGGAGTCTAATTTCCAAAAAAAGTGGAATTATGCAATTTGGATTCCATTTACCCTGTCAAAAACCAAATCTCCCAACACTAGTCAAAATGAGCAAAATGAGGCTGCCTCAAGACAGAGTGCTGTTGCAGTCAACTTTGGAAGGTCTTCCTCAACTCCAAATTGAGCTCATGATAGCTCATTGGAAAGGTATTTCTGTCTAGTTATCATCTGACTCATCAAGAAAGTCAGTTGGCCAAACATGCTAGGAGAAATCTTGATTTTCCCAAGGTCACTTCAGAGGTGCATTCAATTCTCCTGAGGCAACGATATTGTTGACATTTCTCTAAAACCATGATACCTGTGTAAAAAGTGAATGAGGTTTTTCTTCCTTGGCATGTTATGGACAAAAACCTCTCTCATTTTTCCCAAATTCATCTTTTATTGCTCTGAAACATCTTTTGAGTGAAACTTATCCCGATGTGTGGAACAAGGGATTTTGTCGAAATGAAGCGAAACGAAGGGGGTAAGGGGCTTATAAATTCTTGGGGAAATTTTGGGAAGTAGGGAGGGATGTTAGGAAGCAGGGGGAAGTGGAATCATAGAGATTGAGTGAGGGGAAGGGGTCCAAAAGGGCAAAACACAGGCCTAGCCTAGGAAATTGCCAAGTTTTGGCTAGAAACTAGGGTTTGTGCAAAAATGAGGAATTTGGGGGATCTCAGTGATGGGAAGTGTTTAATAAGGTATATTAAGGATAGGGGAAGGTGTGTGAACATCAAGATACAAGTTTTTCCGATGATTTGACCATCCAAGAGAAATTACCTCCAAAACCCTAGGAGAGGGAAATGGACCTTACCAAGGCACAACTGAAGCATGAACGAGGTGTAAAATGACTCAATGGAACTTGACATGATGATGACAACCCTATGAATGATGGTACACTCAAATGAATGGTGACATGGACTGACATTTGGACAAATTTGAAAAGAGTGAAAACCAACCCTAGACCTAATGCCTAGTGATCAAATTTTGCTTGAAGACTCATTGTAATGACAAAATTTGACCTTGACACTCTAAAATCACTTTGAAAGAGCATGTTTGATCACTGGAGGAAGGCTGCAAAGACTGACTCTAACATTGGCTCCAATGGGGATGGTAGCTCCATGGAGATGCCAAGAACGGCAGATCTCTGGGGAGTCAGACAGTGCCTCTCATCCATTGGGCAATGGAATCATTATTTGAACGGATAACACAAAACCTTAGACACATTTATTGAATGAAAACTTGACTGAAAACTTGACTCAAACCGACTCGATGGCAAACTGAAATAATCTTGAAAAAACTGACTCAACAGACCAAACACAAATGACTCATGACTGACTTAAAACAAGACTTTACAAAGCTTTTGGAAAAAAGGCAGCAGTCCATCAAGATTTGAAATCATGATGAAAACCACCTGCATACTAATGAAATATGTACAATCATGTATAATTGGCTTTCCAATGTAACCAATCCAGCAGATGGCTACACCTCAAATTTCTGCTCTTACTCTCTTCAAGTAGGCAGAATGCTAAACCTGTAGGCAACTCAACACAATCACTGAAACTAAAGCTCATGAAAATAAACCAGGCAACATTTATCCTTTCTAATGCTTGCAAAAGAATGTTGAAGGGATCTTGAAAATCCTGAAGCACTGGCTTATCTAGAGATCCAGCTGCAAAAATACTAGTATTCACCTCACTCTGATCTGAAAAGACATTTGATTTCTGAGGGATAGAGATGCACAAATCTGACATCTGAGTGTTAGCTGTAGGTTCCTTGACCATGAGTAATTCTGGCATATACTCTTCAATTTCATGATCTGGGTCATTCTTAAACAAAAAACAATCTTCAAGGTTATTAAACATGACAGCCTTATCATCTTTGTGAAGGAAAAATTTATCTGTTTGCTGATCTACACAACTGATTACAAGACAGTCATCTTTTTCAACAAAGGAAGAAGTTTCACCAACACTTTCCTGATTATGTGTGCACTGCAAATCTGCTGTAGCTTGGGCTGTAACAAGACCTTTCAAAAGCTGATCTATCTCATCTTCAGACAAAGGAGACAATGCTTTTTGTTTTCTTTTGCTCAAACAGTGATTGTCTTCATTGATTTCAAGTGAAGGAGTATACAAATTTTCCTCATACTGCTGATCCATTTCATGTAATTCCTGTTCACTGTCAAAATGCAAAATTCCTTCATCTTCCACCACACTAAGATCTTGATCCTGCTGCAAATTTTCATGATCGTCTTTATGCTGCTGAAATGGATTTTCATATAGGGCTTCCATGATCTCATCATCCATGAAATTATCATCTTCATAATATTTCTCAAGACTTTCAATAAAAGTAGAAGCATGTTTGCAACAGTCATGAACTAAATTTAAAGATGAATAAAATACTTGATATCTTTCAATGAACAGGGCATGAAAATCCTTCAAACAATATATACAGGCCAGCGGCAAATTTTCATACCAAGATTGAGCTTCACCTTCCAGGGTGGCCAAGAATATCTTCGTCAAGAAATCTTCAGAAAAATCCACCTTCAACTTGCGAATATGCATGTGAAATCTAACCAAATGTAAAGCAGCATCTTTCTTACCATCATCGTTAAACGTAGGCAGATTCCTTGACCAATCTACCTTGGGCATCTTATTCGGAAAACCTGGAATGTGATCTCGGCTCATGGGAGCGTATCTTCTCGTGATTCGGTCCATCTTGAAAATCCCACAGCTACTGATCTCGCTGCAATGAAGTCACCATGAAGCATCGATTTCTGGATTGTTCAGTGAATGAAATCGCCAGGTGAATGATTTCAGCCTTGCGATGTCTGACCGTTTTTCACCATCAACGATCAGATCTGAACTTGATACATGTAGTGGGGCAATTTACAAGTTAAATACTACGATTACAAGTTATACCGGAGATCGACTGAAGCAGCGTTTATCTACTTCGCTGATGCATAGCAACAGCGTTTCGAAGGCTGCCTGGCGTGACTTCAGACTCCGTCTATAACAAGCAAACGTTTTGAGTTTTTTCCCCAGTATGGTCGCCACTATGTTAGCACTCAAATCTACCTCAGGCTGAAATGAAGTAAAATTCAAGGCTACATCAAACCACGCTCAGCCTCTGCGTGGGTCGCTCGGGCCCCAGGTGGGTCGCGTTTCTCTTGCAGGAAGCTTTTGGAGGCCTTCCCGGTGTCCAAATCGGGCGTGTGATAGCTCGTTGGAAAGATATTGGAGTCTAATTTCCAAAAAAAGTGGAATTATGCAATTTGGATTCCATTTACCCTGTCAAAAACCAAATCTCCCAACACTAGTCAAAATGAGCAGAATGAGGCTGCCTCAAGGCAGAGTGCTGTTGCAGCCAACTTTTGAAGGTCTTCCTCAACTCCAAATTGAGCTCATGATAGCTCATTGGAAATATATTTTTGTCTAGTTATCATTTGACTCATCAAGAAAGTCATTTGGCCAAACATGCTAGGAGAAAACTTGATTTTCCCAAGGTCACTTCAGAGGTGCATTCAATTCTCCTGAGGCAACGATATTTTTGACATTTCTCTAAAACCATGATACCTGTGTAAAAAGTGAATGAGGTTTTTCTTCCTTGGAATGTTATGGACAAAAACCTCTCTCAGTTTTCCCAAATTCATCTTTTATTGCTCTGAAACATCTTTTGAGTGAAACTTATCCCGATGTGTGGAACAAGGGATTTTGTCGAAATGAAGCGAAATGAAGGGGATAGGGGGCTTCTAAATTCTTGGAGAAATTTTGGGAAGTAGGGAGGGATGTTAGGAAGCAGGGGAAAGTGGAATCACAGAGATTGAGTGAGGGGAAAGGGTCCAAAAGGGCAAAACACAGGCCTAGCCTAGGAAATTGCCAAGTTTTGGCTAGAAACTAGGGTTTGTGCAAAAATGAGGAATTTGGGGGATCTCAGTGATGGGAAGTGTTTAACAAGGTATATTAAGGATATGGGAAGGTGTTTGAACATCAGGATACAATTTTTTCCGACGATTTGACCATCCAAGAGAAATTACCTCCAAAACCCTAGGAGAGGGAAATGGACCTTACCAAGGCACAACTGAAGCATGAACGAGGTGTAAAATGACTCAATGGAACTTGACATGATGATGAAAACCCTCTGAATGATGGTACACTCAACTGAATGGTGACATGGACTGACATTTGGACAAATTTGAAAAGAGTGAAAACCAACCCTAGACCTAATGCCTAGTGATCAAATTTTGCTTGAAGACTCATTGTAATGACAAAATTTGACCTTGACACTTTAAAATCACTTTGAAAGAGCATGTTTGATCACTGGAGGAAGGCTGCAAAGACTGACTCTAACAGGTATCACCTCACAGTTGGATGGTGTTTCTCGTATGCAAGTAAAATTAGATAATATTCACGATTTTAATAATTCAATTATATCATTTTAATTCATGAAATAAAAGCATGTGTAACACATAAGTGTCCTCTCCCAAGTGAGATAAGTGTAATGTTCCAAATGGGGGAATAATAGGCTTAGTATGGAATATCTTAAGATATTCCACTATGGAATCACACCAATAGATCTAAACCAGAGATAGAATGGTCGGGCATTTACTGGTTATATCACCTCTAAAGAGAGGGTGAAAACCAGAGGCTTCCTGGCCCGTTCCAGACTCTGTCTATAGAAATAGGTGCAACATAGCAAGGGTGGAAATAACACAATACAAATGGATTTTTCAGCCCTTGGTATTCTTAGATCTTTAGATATAAATAAGGGATCAAAAGAGGAGCAAAAACCAAACAAGGAAGGAGCGGGAGATTTCTACTTCTAGAAATTCAGCAAGAGGCTCAGTGAGAACGTTGTATAAGAAAATGGGTGCAAGAATAACATAGTTAAGGGATTTTTTCCCCTATATTAGGCTATATGGGACTTATGTGATGAATTTTAGGGAAAAAAAATGAGTTTAAAACCCTTAAACGGAACTCCCACGAAGCTGACTAGCTAAAAATCAGCTAATGAGAAGAGTTGCTGCAACAAGGAAACCCAGCAACCAGAATTGTGCAGTTTTTCCAAAAAATCACTGGAGACCATCCATAAGGCTCATAATTAATCCATATAACATCAGATCATCATTATTAAATATTCTCCCATTAACATACAGCAAATCACATGAAATAATAGTGCAGAAATCCATTAAAATGACATCTCCGGCATTAATAAAATTGCAAAAAGGAATGGACTACATCCCTCTAAATGTGCTTCAGCAGATAAATGATGGAGCTCAGATATATGGCATATATATGGCTGTAACATCAGATCCATACCAGATCTAGAAACTTCTCAGCCTCTTCTACAAGTCCCCTTTGGGGGTTTTACAAAATATTGCACAAGAAGATGTAGATCTGAATTTTAATACATGAAACTGCAGGAAACTTTCAGAAATTGATGAAGATGATTATTATTAAAGTATATCAGATCTATACAATAGATATTAGCAAGCTACAATATTAATCTTCAAGATGAGAGGCAAGCCTCAATAATCAGATAGCAAGTACAATGAGAGAAATACAACTAGCAGTAAGAGCAGTACATAAAATAACGCAGTTCACTAGAGAAATAGAATTGTAGCTTGAGATGAATGTTACAATAGATGAAATATACAGATCTGAAATAAGAATACAATAGAGATCCTCTTCCGGGTGGTCACAATACACCCTCCCCGAGAGAAATGCCTCAAAACATCTAGATCCTTGCAGATCTGAATCACCACTTGCTGCAACTTCACAGTAGTTGCAAAACCCTCAATGGTACCAACGCTGCTAATGGAGATGGAGCTTCACCAAAACGCTAGATAGTGGAGAAATGCAGCACATCCTCCTCCAAATAGCTACTCCATGGAAGGAGAGAGGATTCCTAAACAGGAGACCCTCTTCTCTTTGCCTAACCAGCCAAGAGAACTCGAGTTGCTCAAGAAACTTCTAAAATCATCAACAACCTCTTCATGTGCCTTCTCCTCCTTTTTATAACATTAGGGTCTCTTGGAAAACCCTAAACCACTTCATCTCTTTGTCCCCTTTCACACTTGGAAACCCCTTCTAAAACAGTGCAATCTGTCAAGAAGTTTCAATGAACCTAGACAGCGATGGTTGACTTGGTCAAATAGGATCTCCTTTGGTGGTCTTGACCCTTTCACACCTACAATTTTTTATTCAAGTAGCTCAAATATCCCTCTTTTCACATAGGCACTGATTTATTCTTTAGTTTCGGAGTTTTTCACGTCCTCCTTTCTATTTTATTCATCAATACATAAAATTAAGACAAAATGAAATTTTCCAATTAGCTTGGGCTAATTAGGAACATTACAGTCCTCCCCTCCAAAAATTGTTTCTTGCCCTCAAGAAACTGCAAGGTGAGTGCTACAAAATTTCCTCCTTGGTGAAACCAACATAAAATAAGCTTCCTCCATAAGCCAAGTGCTCACCAATCCATCCATGTCTTGCTCCTCCAATGTTCTCATGAGATGCAATTAGCTCATCCCATAAGGATACAATAGATCATATGAAACAAGCATGGTTTACCCCATGCTCTCTCTGGAATATGAGACATTCAATACATGGAGAGTGGTCCTATCATGAGGCACATACTATCCTTCATTCTTTCTGCCCATGCCACATCATCATGGCTGAAAGTGTGATGTGTGCTTGGTGCTTTGGGGCAACACCTTCTCTTTGCAAAAATCCCCCTTTTCCTTTCAAGGGAGTGGCTCAAATCAGAAAATTTTGGAGCCCAAAATTGGCCAAGAGGCTCACATGATATATCATTTCTCCTTGGAATATTTGGCCCACAAAAAAATGGTGTAAGAATGCATGAAATCAGAAATAAAAACATGTATAACATGATCATGTCCTTCACCAATAATTCTTCTCGAACTAAGGGAGAAATGCATGGTTCCATTTCCTTCCTCAAGAGAAGGAAGAGTGGGCTGATTCTACCCTCCCAAAGAGTCATGTTGCTGATCCATCTCTATATGGACCATGCCTCTTTGACAACTCTGATGTAACCCTCTTTCAAAGCACTCCCCATGCTGCTCCAAACCATAGAACAATAGGTGGCCATCCCACCACCTTCTTGCTGCAACAAACTTCTTCAAAGCTTGAGAATAGTGGAGGATAATGGGTGTTGGCTGAATTTGATTCAAACAACACATGTCATGCTCTAAATTCTTCCATTTGAGGGAATTTCCGTCATGACATAACTTCGATACATGGCCCTTTGTAAAAAGAAACAAGATACACAATGAAGAAACCATGCAGTATTCTGTCCTCCTCTTGAAGCATGAATAGATATGGAAGACCTCATCCACCATGAACACATTCACCCAATGTGTCATCCCTCCTCTCATGCATGGGGCATCAATATCATGATATGAACAACTCCCCTTATGCCACCCCATGAGAAGATTGCAATTTCTCCCAAGCCCAAATACATACAAGATTTTGAAATGCATCTTAAACAAAAACACCTATACATACATTGTAGGAAAAAGTAAATGTATGGACATGGAATTTATCATGTGGTGTCCATAACTCTTCCTTGTCAAACCAAACCCCCATGCCTTCTTCTTATGCAGCCTTCTCTTGAGATACATGGCATGTGACAAGGAAATCAGGGATTTTGGGGAGTGTTTAAACTCACCCAACAAAACCTAGCATAGGTTGTCCTTTTCCCTGCATCAAATCTGAATGTTGTAAGTGGTTCACAAGCCACTTACTTGCTGCCCTCATCATTCCGCCATGGCTGAAAGTGAAATGGGTATTTGGTGCTTTAAGGAAGCACCCATCATGTTGCATCACCTCGCTTAGCCCATCAAGGGAGTGGCCATATCTGAAAATAATCTTGGCCCATAGTTGGCCATGAAGCTTGTAAGGTATCACACTCCTCTAAGGAGCTATGGCCTACAAATATGAATTAAGAGAATGCATGTAATCATAAAATGAAATGTGATTCTCATAAGCATGCATCTTACCCAAGGTCTCCAGCACTATGATAGTTTCCCCCTTGGGAAGAGATGACATTGATACACAAGGTTGAGGGAACATTTTTCTCTTCTAATCATCATGGGAACTCCTTGGTGGAATTCCTTCAAGTAAGGAGACATCAAGGCATAGATCATGAGAAGATGTAGGGACTGATATGTCCTTGCTTTTCTTGCATTGATCCTTCAGCCTTCTTTGTGCAACATGTTTCTGAAATATAGAGGGGAAAAATTTTCTCACCATTTGAAGCTTGCCCTTCCCTCTGTTTTATGAAATCTTCAGGATCTCACCATCTGATAAGCATGGCACATGCCGCCCATGGATTGTGCCATAATCTCTATGTGTGAGATTCTTAGGAACTCCTTGCAAAAATGCAAGAGCTTCTCTCCTTAGAGAAGTGGCTCCTTCTTCTTCTTCATGCAGTACTAGAGATCCTCTTGCTATGTCTACGCTATCACCCCTAGCCTTTTCTTTAGAGATGGAACATGCCTCATCCTCAATAGGGGACCTTAGAGATTGGTCTTCTCTTGAAGGAGGGATCCCCATGTATTCTTCTTTCTCTTGAAACCTCATAAAGTTTTTACTACATCTTCCCTCTTGAGAATAGGACCCTTCACCCAAAGGAGATCTGACCCTTGGCAGTGCATCTGATAAACTCACTCCTTCTCTTTCCCTCTTCATGAAGGAGTCACTAACAAAATTTTGAGGCTATGATGATATGGTTGAGTGCACATATCCATAAGATGGGGATTCTGGATGTTCCTCATGCACAGATCTTGCAGATCTGACTGGGGGATCTTCTCTTTCTTGAAACTCCTTGGGAGCTTCATTGATTTTTCTTTCTTCTTCTTGCACAACCTCTTTGGAGAGGTTCTTCTTAGATCTGAAAAGAGATCAGAGTAATATCATCCCTCCATACTTTCTGCTTTCTGCTTCTTCTCATCACTTCTCTAATAGCTTGATCTCACAGGCTGAGCCAGATATCATGCTCTGATACCACTGTAATGTTTAAGACCCTTAAACAGATCTCCCACGAAGCTGACTAGCTAAAAATCAGCTAATGAGAGGAGCTTCTACAACAAGGAAACCCAGCAACCAGAATTGCGCGGTTTTGCCCAGAAATCACTGGAGACCATCCATAAGGCTTAGAATTCAGCCATATAACATCAGATAAGCATTATAAAAGATTCTCCCATTAACATACATCAAATCAAATGAAATAATATTGCATAAATCTATTAAAATGACATCTCCGACATTAATAAAATTGCAGAAAGGAATGGAATGCGTCCCTCTAAGTGTGCTTCAGCAGATAAATGATGGAGCTCATATCTATGGCAGACCTATGGCTATAACATCAGATCCATACCAGATCTAGAAACTACTCAGCCTCTTCTACAAGTCCCCTTTGGGGTTTTTACAAAATATTGCACAAGAAGATGTAGATCTGAATTTTAATACATGAAACTATAGGAAACTTCTAGAAATTGATGAAGATGATTATTATTACAATATATCAGATCTATACAATAGATATCAGCAAGCTACAAGATGAATCTTCAAGATGAGAGGCAAGCCTCAATCATCAGAAAGCAAGTACAATGAGAGAAATACAACTAGCAGTAAGAGCAGTACATAAAATAACGCAGTTCACTAGAGAAACAACATTGTAGCCTGAGCTGAATGTTACAATAGATGAAATATATAGATCTGAAATAAGAATACAACGAAGATCCTCTTCTGGGTGGTCAGAAGACACCCTCCCTGAGAGAAATCCCTCAAAACATCTAGATCCTTGCAGATCTGAATCACCACTTGATGCAACTTCATAGTAGCTGCAAAATCCTCAACAGGACCATTGCTGCTAATGGAGATGGAGCTTGGCCAAAACGCCGGATAGTGGAGAAATGCAGCACATCCTCCTCCAAAGAGCTACTCCATGGAAGGAGAGAGGATTCCTAAACAGGAGACCCTCTTCTCTTTTGCTAACTAGCCAAGAGAACTCGAGTTGCTCAAGCAACTTCTAAAATCATCAACAACCTCTTCAAGTGACTTCTCCTCCTTTTTATAACATTAGGGTCTCTTGGAAAACCCTAAACCACTTCATCTCTTTGGCCCCTTTCACACTTGGAAACCTCTTCTAGAATAGCGCAGTCCATTAAGGAGGTTCAATGAACCTAGACAGTGATGGTTGACTTGGCCAAATAGGATCTCCTTTGGTGGTCTTGACCCTTTCACACCTGCAAGTTTTTATTTAAGTAGCTCAAATATGCCTCTTTTCACATAGGAACTGATTTATTCTTGAGTTTAGGAGTTTTTCATATCCTCCTTTCCATTTTATTCATCAGTACATAAAATTAAGACAAAATGAAATGTTCCAATTAGCTTGGGCTAATTAGGAACATTACAATAAGGCATAGCTCCAAGCTATTTGGGAGTACGAGCTCAAGACTATCCAAATCTTTATCTCTCATAAATAGAAGACTCATGCTTGAGAGAATGACTCTCATATATCTGAAATGAAAAGATACACTATTGTATCATAAATTAAAACTAACATATCATATCATATCATAAATTTGCATCCTTTCCATTCATTCTCCCTTACAGATCCTTCCATTCAAAGTGAAACCCTAAGGTGGATAAAATAGGGTGGAGTAGGATCCCTCCTTACGAAGGTGAATAAATTTCTTCCCTACCACACACTACCCTTCGTACACGTTTGAGGATTTAAGGGAACGTTGAAGGGTTTTGAAAAGGTGTGAACCCTATCAATGACAAAGGAACCTTGTGAAAAATTTCAAAGACATAAAACTAAATTAGAGAGAATGGTATTGAAAAAAAAGAGGCTTATGGACCCTATCTAGTTTCTTTAAAAAAAAAATTTCATAATCAATTGCTAGGTATAGTGTGTTAGTTAAATGACTACAATTTCTTATATCACCTTGTTCTTTGTGGATGGGAATGTCATTGCATGGAATAGTCTTGTTATATTTTTTTTCCATTTCCACCTAAAACTTGGCTTTGGGTTATTTGGAACATGGTTTTCTTCTGATTTTCTACTGTCTCACTCAAGAACACATTACTGGTAATATTTATCATGCTCATCATGGGGATCACATGTAAGAAAACCATTCTCCAATATTTTTTTACTTTTAGGAATTTGTGTAGGTCGCTAAGAGGGCTTGTCTCTTGAAATTTTTTGGAGATTCATCCCAATAAATTTCTGATTCTCATCTATTATTCAATTACTAAAATATATTGATTCATCCACTTATTTCTTGATGGAAATTTTGTTTCGTCAAGACAATGGTGTGGTGAAGGACTTGTTTCTTAGGTTTACTTGAAAACTAGTTGTGAGTCATTTTTGGGATGGTTGAATTTTATTTAACCATAATAATCATTGAATAACACATCATTGAAAATGCAAGTAATGTCCATCATGGAAAGCACTCATAATCAAACCTTTTTTTTCCATTCTTCTTGGATTTTTGTGGATTATTGTGGTTCCCCGAGAGAGCTTGAGCTTCAATGATTTTTTATATTTCCTTTACTTTAAATTTCCAAATATGAGGTGCCTAATTCAATGACTTCAATGTTCATATTATATCATCCAATTCTTTGCTAATATAAGTGTTATTTCATGTAAACAATTGTGCGGTAGATGAGTTGTTTGTCAAGATTTCCTAAATAGTGGTCCTTGGTCATTTGTAAGGCATTCAAATTTCAGTTTTCTACAATCTCCACTCAGTAGCACATGATAAATAATTTTTCCATGATCTTAATGAGAGGCACTGAATTTTACATTCTACATGGAGTTTCAGGGATTTTTGTGACTCCTTATGAGGGTTTCTTTTCATTATGTAACATTTCTAAGGATTGATTAATTATGACTATAATTTTTCCATATTAGCATTATTTATTGAGATACATTTGTGAGAAATGAAATATTTTTTGGTCAACATACGTAGCCTCTTGAAAATCATTGGTGCACACTTTCTCCATTACATAGTGTAAATATTTCCTCCCAATTTGGTAAGTTATCTGTGGAATTCTTATAACTTGCATGCCCTATTCAGTTGTAGTGGAATTTAGATTTACAAGTGTGACCCATGTTCATTCAAACAACCAATTTTCCCTTGTATCTATAATTCCTTTATTGTCAAATGTTTCAATTTCATGTTACAAATATTCATTCCTTTCTCACAATTCTCATAGCCAAACATTGCAAATTATGATTGATAACTAGATGGAGAAGGTCTACAAGATGATTGAGATGCGACACTTTAACCTTTTATACACATGGAGGTAGCCATAGATGATAAGGCATCAGTGTCCCTATTAATCAGTGGGTGTGGAAAATTCCCAAGTTACTTCTATGCATGGTGTGGAAGGTGTGGGTTTGATTTTTCCCAATCTATCATGGTTAGTCTTCTCATTGTTGGGATTTAAACTGGTTCAAACAAAAAATATTATCACCTTAGCCAATGAGTTTTGTTTCTTTAATGGTGAATACCATTTGAAAAGGATATGGAGGTGGAACATCCTCACCTTATTTTTTCTTCACATCAAGGTTTCCACTAACAATTAGGCTTCATAATACCACTCATTAGCAGGTGTTTTATACTCATAGGTTACATTAATTCATGGTTTGAAAATGTATGGTTGATTCTCCCCTCTGTATTTATGTTGTTCCAATCCAACAGCTACTATGTTCTTATATGATTCAATTTCCATAAAACACCCAATTTTCATAGACAATGAGCATTGAAGTTTGCATAGAGAGGGATATTTGAAACATGGATTGAGGTGATAATATCATCACCATATTGTATATTTGCATTAAGTTTCCCATAGGGAGTTAAGATTCACTATATTATTGGTTAGTGGGTGGGTGTTGCAAAATCCTAAGTTACCTTAATACATGGTTTGGAAGGTAGAGGGTTATATCTTACCTCTTTGTTTAGGTATTATTGATGCACAAGTAGATTTTTTATTTTCTAACTTGATTTTGATAACTTTGGGTCAAATAGTGAAGGATTCATAGTCCTTTGAATGAAAACTCTAAACTCATTAGAAGCAAATCCCATTACAATTACATCTTCATCCTTTCCTTCACCTCCTTCATCTTGATTCAATGTTGGAATTTCTTTGGTTCCCCCTCTAATTCATACATATATCCCTAAGTTGTATTTTCACACAATCACTTATCAAGCTATAAGGTATAAGGAAATAAAATATTATACAAATATTTGAAATATCCTTGCATTGATGGGTATTCAAGGTTTTCTCTGTATAGAGCCCTAGAATGCCTTGAAGTGTTAATATTTTGTTTAATTGTTCCTACATGTATTCATGTGCTTGTCTCAAATACTAATTCCTACTTGTTTAATTATGAAATAATTTAGTTTTTTAAACTATGTATTGAGAATACCTTACTACTTGAATAATTAGAGTAATTCTAGAGCTAATATGTGCACCAAGTCTTGAATCTTCAAAAGGGATATATTTGTTAATTGGATTAAAAATGGTACAATATTTACTAATTATTCAATGAATCAATATAACTTGACAACTGGAATGGTCCCTGTGATAGTAATGTTCCATTCATTGAAGGGACTAGAATGAGAAAATTGAGAGGATCACGTTGGAGGCTAGGTTTTTTGTCTCAGAGCTCATAGTTTCTCGTCGTTTCAGCCAAGTTCTTTGCCACATCCAATATTATCTCACCATGGATTGGCTTATCGTGTAATATATCCCCTTTGAGAGAAGGCTTACTTCTTCAGCCTTTGGTGCTTTCTAGAATTTTTTCTCCTATAGGTGTTGTTTGTTCGTATTTTTTGGATGCTCGTAGCCTGGAAAAGAATTGCCCTATTCTTTTTTTGATGGTAATAGTCCTCCCTAACTCCCATGTTCTATTTCATTTCTATGAATGTGAAATGAATGTGAGGAAAGCAATTACATTCGTGGGGTTCCTCTCGTTATTGGCCTTTCTTTGTGTTAATTTTATTTTCGATCTTCTATGCTCTTTTGAGCCCAAAAATACTTTTTCGATTGTACTTTCGTTATGTTTCGTTCGAATCAGAGTCTCCATCCCTCCCTATCGAGATTAGACCCCAATATTCTGACAAATATTTCCCTAAAGTTTTCATATCATATCTTTGTGAAAAACATCAATGGGAAGACCATAGTTTTTTGGGCCAATGTTTCAACCCTCGTCTCTTCCAATAAGCAAGAATAAAAGACATATCGGGTTTTCCTCCACATATTCTATGCCTAAAAATTGAAGGGAAGTTTCTCAAGGATCCCCAAGAACTAAAAAACTATAGTAACAAAGAACTCAACCATTATTTTGAATAAAAGGTTGTGTGAGAGTGCGAAATGAGCTAAGCCCACAAATGGGAATGTTGTCTCTTTTGAGGAGGTATTACAAGTGAACAATTCAACCTCTACCAATAAAAACCAATAAATTAAAAAACCCTATATAGCTGATAAAATGGAGGAGGCTCCTACTATGGATTTCAACTTATATGAGGTCTCCTTTATCTTCTTTTTCCACCAATCTAAGAAGTTATATGCATATTTAATGGTTTTTGGGAAAAAAATAAAGTCATGTTTGAATGGGTTTACTCATTTTGGACTCCAAATTGTGACATTTTCTTATGATTAAAGGGTTTCTCTATTGTCCAATTTGAAAGACAAAAGTATTTGGATTGTTTTTTAAATGAAGGGCATTGGTTCTAAGGTAAAGCTAGATTATTGATTACTCCATGGTTCTGTTGATGCCCCGAAAATCGTTTCATCAACATTGGGGGATAACCACCCGGTCCGGACCTTAAGACAGCTCCTTCTCCGTTTGGGATGGTGGCTCCTGAGCTGACGTAATGGGACCGGTTTTCCCAGTAATGAATAAAAGGGGTGGATGGACGATTGGTTTTTCTAATAAGTGAGTAATGAATGAGTACTTAATCCCATAAGCGAAACGTAAATAACTATTTTTATCACGGGAAGCTTCTATCCTTAAGTGCAACGTTTGGTGAAATCCGTGTTTGCTCGATAGGCAGTATAGAGGACACTATTCAATAAACAAAGAGATTCATTTATAAATATATAATTACTTCGTTCAGTAGTTGAGCGAAATGTAGTGATACACATTGTTACACTTATCTTTTATATTACCGATACGCGAATGATTAAAATATGGCTAATCCGTAAACATCCAATAGTGGGAAAAGTATAAAGACCGTTGTTAAAACACATTTCATATATTCAATAGTAGCGAGAGTAATCAAACAAAAATTTGTTATTAAAAAGAATGAATTCGAGTACATAGATAATAGTACCATATGAGCTGCAAATCTTTCCCAACGTCAATCGTAGTTGAATTCCTTCTTCCGAGCTCAGAGAAATACTTTTAAATAAAAGGTGCGTATGTGCACACATCCACATAAAGCTTCGTTATCAAAAATTTGGAAAAATTGGTCCAAAGTTTTCATCATAAGGCTGGCGTTCGAAGTACGAAAGAGGTGCAACTCGGAGTTTCAGATACACTCTAAAAACCTACGACCCCTTCTAAATACATATGAAAAGGGTCTATAAATACCAAATTAAACTAACAAACTAAAAAATTAAAAAGGCTACTAAAGTGGTATAACAGATCTTGAACATATCATCTGACGTTAACTGCAGTGATCCGCGAGGCATGATTTCATCGTTCGCCCGTTTGTTTATGTCCCGAGTTGGCATGTTGCTAGCATTGGTTCCACACTTCTTGAGCGGGCCGAGACGAGAGTGATTTTGAGCATTATGGTGGCAGGCATCGTGTATATCGAATGAGTACACTCGGCTGTGCATCTAGTCCAGCATTTGAGCGGCTTTTCCGTCGTATTGTGGTTTTACTAGGAACTAGCCTGATAGGTGTCCCAAGTTAAACTTGTAATTCATGTAATCAATTTCCCATTCCTTTCTAGCTCTTGACAACATGATTGTTCCAATGTCTTGGGTGATAATACCTCTACTCGTGTAAGCATTGAGCGACTGGGTGTTGAGACCAAATAGAGAGTATTGTAGTCAAATCGATACGAAATTGTTCGTAGATAATCTGCATCCCAGAAACCTCTCTCTCTGCTTTCATCAATTGGGACTGCCATTCCATGAATAGAATTTCTTTATGGGATTCTTTAAGATTTTAGGCAAAGTCTGTCAGCTCGTCCCTCGTCAGTGCTACGCCAAGTAAGAAAATCTGTTAAAGTAAAGTCTCATCGGCTTGCTCTTAAGTCCCGCCCGGCATCAATCGATTTGTTTATTATAGATGTTGTTATGTCACAAAGAGGTTCAACTTGGGAAAATTTCCATGACTACAACAATCTTATTTTTGTGCTATGAGTGCTTTATTAATCCGAATTGCTTCTTCTCTCGAAAATTGGCGAGGGTTGGGGAAGACTCTTGAACTTTCTCTACTTGAGTCGTTAATCGAGACGATTTGCTCATCTTTGCTACCATCTGTTCATTCATTGCTTTCAATTTTGCTAATTCCTCCGATGATTCTTTCTCGATCGACCTCGAATCGCTTCACGAATACGCACTACTTCGTTTAGTGCCTCCAATGTACCGTGTTTGTAGTAAACGCGATCGCTCGATCCTTTTCTTTTAGTCACACTGCTCACCTCCGATGCCTTATCCATGGTGAGTCGCCGAGACAGGCACCAAGACTTATTGAGACAACTTTGTGCGTGTCACTCGGAAGGGTTGAGCTCTTCCTTCCACACTACATTCGTCGTTATTGTTTGTTCAGGGAACGGGGAGAGGTTGATCAATCCTTCTCCTTTTCCGTTGTTGCTTTATTACGCTATGTGTTTTGGGCTATAGAAAACATCCCCATGGAGGAATATCTTCACTCGTACATAGTAATTTTGACCGAAGGATCCTTGGGAATTATTTCTAATCCGTGGTCGTGAGCACTGGCCGGTTTCTTTGCTTGGAACCCTGATACCACATCCTCGTATTGGCCACTTTGGATGTATCAAAGCATTCTTTGAGCTCTCAAGATTGCTGGCACTGAATCAAACCTGTTGCGTGTCTGGAGCAATTTGCTGGATGACAATCCGAGTGTCAACATTCACCTGTCTGTCGCTACGACTCCCAGTTGCCTTTCCTACTACGTTCCTCGATCACGTATTCTCCGTGCTTCCTCTTCAATTCCTCTGCGCTTCCTCCCCGCCGCCTGTGCATCCTCATAGGTGGATGTAGCCGGATGTTTGCTCTTTGTTGATAAGATGCCGCTCGAGGCTCGCTTGACAGTTGTATCCTCGAGTGTGCATAACAAATCGAGAGTGCGCAGTTGCAGCCTCGCGCTCTCTAAGTTTGTTAAATTCCAACTAACCCGTCATCACGAGTATCTAATTTTAGCACTATCTCTTGAACCAAATATAGACAAACCCGGCCAAGGGAGGAAAAAGGGTCATCAAACCCTGCCTTCCTTGTGTTCAGCATTATAGTGAGTTTGGCTCGATCTAGAACTATTATGGACTACCTTTTTAGGATCAAAATCGTATCGGTAGGCAAGAGTGGCGGGATTTTAACATATTAATCTTTTCTCGCTACTCTTTCCGTGTGTTTACAATCACACGGCAGCATGAAAGACGCCTACACCGCGAGAGGGAAAGGAGGCCAGTACTTGCTTCTTTGAGATTCCCCGAGAGTCTTTGTAGAGCGATGCGGATGTAGGCTCGACAGGCTATCTCTCGAGCTAAAAGTTTATGTCCTGGTATATACAAGGGGAGGACATGAGGATCTAGCATGGCTCGCCAGAAAACCCTTACATAAGTGAATTTTTGTTCTCCTGAAACCCGGGTTCCTAGGGTCAGCCGAGTCAATTTCGCTCAGCAGGAGGAGATCTTTGGAGTAGGTCTAGCAAAAAATTCACAGCCAGGTAGCATGAGTCCACATTGGCAGAGAGGATATAGGTGGTGGTGTTTATAATGGGCTTTCGTACTTTTACGGTGAAATATATATGAATGGGCGATGGGGTCTTGTGGAGTCCATCTCCACTCTAGTCGAGGCTTCGAATTAAAACGGAGGGTATTCAAAATGCGAGGCACCAAAATAAAATGGAGGAACGATTCTATCGAGACACGCGGATTTATTTCTGAAAGTCCGAGAATAGCATTTGCTAACTTATCCCATAATATATTCGATCAACGAGGATTTTCATAATACATGCTGCACTTCCATCAAAGGTACCATTTCTATGGAAAATTTTGAAAGAATCGTGCGATCCCCATATTCGACACATCATAGCTCGCGACTAACAATAAGGAGAACATATGAGGCCCGACGGAAATACTTACCCGAAGGCCTCATGTTTGTGTTTCTGCCTGGGTTTTGTTCTCCATTCTCGTATAAGGTTACCGAATCAATTTCATTTTCGTCTCTAAACTTCTCCGGGAATGCTTTATTATACTTCTTCTGCGATTTCGAGCAAATGGTACATTGTCTCCAAATCATCGGCTCGAAATGAACCGAAAACTCTCCATCAATAGTGCGAGAATATTACGTTCGTGATTGGAATTTCTTCGATGGCCCATCCGACTACATCTCGTATATGGAAGAATTACTGCCCGAGCTACTACTGTGTAAGTAGGAGGTCGGCTAAATCTTTCGGAGTAGCGTCGGTCGCGCTCCGAGCTCGTCGAAGCTTCTACCGTTGTTTTGCGGAGTGTTCCTCGGCCTCAGCAGGTTGTAAATGCTCCGCCAAGTAGCATTCACCGAGACCAAGACATGTGGTATCCGAGATTAATCAACTACACAGGCTGGTCCCGGATCGGCGGCATGTGTTTTCTCTCGGTACCATAAAAGCCGAGATTTGCTCCGGGTTTCTTCGATTTCTTCCCCATTTGAGTCCGAACTTGCTACTGCGGGAGAAGCTATGCACAAAAGATAAAATGAACGTAATGCGGAGAAATGACTACGAGCTTCAGTACAGGAAGACTTGTGATCAATCGATAAATAATGGAAAATAATCATAGAGACTCCGCGGATGTAATCTCTCAAGGGAGTTGGGGCGTAAGAATTCGCTTCCATTAATAGTGGTCGTTTAAACCTCGTCGATCAATTAAATTTCTCATTATATATCTTTCATTTGCCGAATAGTCTGTTTAAGCGCGGGATTTGATTCTTATTGCGCGGTTGGGCACAAGTGAATCACTATTGGGAAACGCGAAAGGCTTTTTCAATAATAATTAACATAATACATGCGAAGCCATACTCCAATCCTTTTTTGAAAGTCGTGCTTGGCTTTATGGCCGCGATCGGCGATCGGAGGAAGACTTGAGCGAGCTTTAATTTGCCAGATTACACGACGAGATCCCCGGTCGCCGATAGCGCGTGTTGCTTAACTCGCATCGGGAGCTTTTAAGGAAAGGAGCTTTGTTGTGTTCGGATCGCATTTCCCAATTGCGCGATAGTAATATCGCATCGGATGCCAAAGAGAGTGGGCCTTATGTTGTGAGATTGTTTTATTTTCCCGATCGCCGAGGATTTATTAACCTCAAAAGGTTTTATAATGTTTTTGTTTGTTTTCATATTTTTAGAGGAATAATGGAAGTTAATACCAATTTAATCTAAAGGGACCCATTTCATATTATAGTTTTTACAAAAGCAAAATTTTATGAAATGAAGTTGTTTCTATAGCACAGCAATTGGCGATTGGTCTGGGAGAAACGAAGTATTCTCGAGAAATAATAGAATATTTGAACTTTCTTTATATGGAAATCTTTTATCAAAAAGAAAAGAAGATTCTAATAACTAACTACAGTATATATACATTCGAGTATAATAAGAGGCTATTTTTGCTAATTTCTCCTCTTGTTAAAATTAAAATACAAATTACTAGGATTTTTAAATTGGCCTCTTATTGGTTGATAATGATAAAACAAAACACCTTTCCAACTTAGCCTTTTTAATTAACTCCTTTGTCATAGGTGAGCCTCTGCTGCATGACAAACGTTCATAGTCTCGACGGGGATACCCTTTTAACCATTTGATTGTCCATGACCCTTCCCCTCTCAGTAGCATAGATTAAAAGATATGAATTCATAAATATGTTTTCATATTTTGTATTTTCTTACTATTTTACGTTATTTTTGTAAGACAAAAAGCCATTGTCCCGGTTTGGCTAGCGGTCTGTTTGACAATGCCATTCACTCGGGTTGTAATCTAATCGAACAAGACGGCTCGTGATGAGACCCCTTGTCTTATGCTTATAAGCCATACATTCCGTTTTGCATGCGGTGTTGGTAATGTCGATTAAATTATTTTCCAATGACCGTGTGCTAGGGCTTGTGATAAGACCCCTTATCTTTTATATCGGATGTTTTAGAATTACACCGAGTAATCATAAACTTGGATGAGATTGGATGGACAATTTTCTCCTCAAGAGAAATGGATGACAAGGTAAGAGTTAGAAGATACTAAGATTGAATCGATTTCACGTTTTTGATATTGATAACCTCTTTTGTGGCCGCTTTAAAAAAACATTAAAATGGTTTACGCACTTCTAAATCTTTGAGTGGATTTTTACAAAAATAAAATGAGTTGCAGTAAGTCGTGAATATAACTTCATTCCATAGAAAGTTGTCTTCCCCTACTTTCCTTTAGAGGCTTCTATTTTCTCAAAGTGAGTGTAAAAGTACTTTCATGAGCAGCATAAAGTGTAGCAAAGTGCCAATAGAAGCTATCTTTACAACTTTACTTTCCTAATGGTTCTAAAAACATCCTAAATCCCTGCTAGCTAAAAAGAGAAGTCACCTTCTTAATTTGAAGAATTTCTTTTGGGACAAGGCCATTAGCAAGGAGAGAATCCCTCTTTCTTGATAGACCTTGTAATATGAATGTCGAATGGCCTATCTTCTCGCCGATCCGAAATGGTCCAAGCCACATCTTTTGGAACTTGTAGTGTGTTTACCTTTATCCTCATGGGCTGTCCCATTTCAGAACTAGATCACCAAACGCTCAGACTCGCTTTAGAACTAGATGAAAGCTTTGAATCAAATGATTTTTTGATTATCCGTATCGATGTTTTGCATGAGTAATTTTGGCCTTTTCTCTTTCTTCTTCTAATTTTAAAATTTGGTCATGTCCGAGTTGAACAGTAGAAGCAGGGGCTTTCTTCAACTAAACTGAGTCCAGGGCTAGAGAAGGAAGTGCTAGATTGGTTGGTGCATGCCATTGCTTCTTTCCCATATACAAGATTGAATGGAGAAGTACCTCCGTGGAGGGCTTCGTGTGTGTCTATCAGCTCCATAGTGCGAATAATAAAGATTTGTGCCGACTTTTATGATTCTATTCAATAGTTCGCTTAATGATTTTAAGTAGATTTTTATCGGTAGACTCGCATAGACCATTACCCTCGATAGTGAGCTGCGTACTTTCAATTCTTAAATCCTTTTTAATAGCGAACTCTAAACATGGCAGCATTCCGGAAAATAGGATGCTACGTATCAAAAACAAGCAGCATTTGGGACATCAAACCTCGGTGGTAATGATGAATTGATCTATAACTCTCTAATTCCTTCAGAGCTTTGCTGTTCTTTAGTGGAAAGTCGTCTCTCAACCCACTTGGTAAAGTAACTGTCGGTAGCTTGATAAGGATATACTTATGTTGTTTGGAGGACTCGTGGTGTTATTTTCAATGACATCCCGATCAACGTTCAAAGAGGTTGCTTTCAATGTTGGCGGTCATGCGCGGGAAAGCTGATTTTCTTTGTCTTCCACTGTGAGGTTTGACAACTTTGGCATTTTCCTTACATATTCATGAGTATATCTACTGGAATAAAGTGGGCCAATAATACCCGACATGAATGATTTTGGTGAGTTTTTGTGTCGGCTCCAAAATGTCCTCCCATTTGGTCCATCATGTAGCTCTGCAAAACCTTTTTGTGCTTTAGGTTTTTCTAGGCATCTTAATAAAAATGAATCATAGTTTTGCCCAAAAAGTACATCATCAATGATTATGAAGCTTTTCACTTTTGCTTTTAATCTAATGGCCCGTTTGTTTTTAATAAGAAAGATTAGGAGGTACATATCCATTTTTCAAATAAAAGATTAAATCGTATTGAGATTCAGGACTGATAATACTTATCTCGTTGATTTCCTTCGATATGTTTGCAGCCATCACGATTCTAGAGTGTTTGGATGCTCCTCGCTAACAACCCGCAAAAACCTTGGCACTCTAACTAATCTTTCTGTCAGGCTTGATTTCTAAGTCATACTCTCTTGAAAGTGATGTAAACCCAAATTTTTCCCCTTTTCTCACCTAATTCCCTTTGGACCGACAATTGCCCTTCTAACGCAGAAGGAACTGATAACTTTTGTATGAGCTTTTAAAAGGAAGGGCCTCGTAGTTTTTAATGGCTTTATATGTGGCGTTGAAAGGCTTGTTTCTCAACTTTCAAGAGTAATTTGGTTCGCACACGGAAATTTGAACTAAAAAAATGAAACTCGTGGTAAGCTTCCAAGCTCGTGATCATTAACGCGAGTAGAGTACTGCTGCATAAGATGACAGATGGATGCACAGTATACAATGTGAAATTATTAGAAAAATTGGGGAGTGTTTAAAGAGGGGGCATTGATTATTGATTTGTTTGATTAGATCAAATGCTTCCTTTTCCACAGAGATCTCCCTATCTAAAGCATCTTGAATTTTTTCTCTAATCATGGTTTGCATATGGCAAATGATGTGAGAAAAAATCGGGAACAAAATCTTTGGACTAAAGTTGATACTGACCTAAAAATGACCGTGTGGTTTTTATTGTGAGGAAATGGGATTTTCAGAAATTTCTTTAATCCTGCAGGATCAATACAACATACACCTTTGGAAACGAAATAAAGCCCAAGAGCTTTCCTTGATTTAGAAGCAAAGAAGGATTTTTGGGATTGAGTGGAACACCATACTTTGACTGAGCTGCTCAAAGATCTGATTCAAACTTCATGTAAATGGTTGGACCTCTTTTTAGAAAAGACGGTAATGTCATCTAAATAAGATGACTACGCTTTGTTGATCAACTCCTCGAAGGCTATATCCATCGTGCTTTGGAATGTAGCTCCCAGTACAATAAGTCCGAAAAGGCATTTTCCGTAGGCGTAGGATTCCCCATTTTTGTTACGAAAGTAGTTTTGGGTACGCTCATCGTGGATGGACCGAGAATGGTTGTATCACCGTCTAGAAAGGATGATGTTAGCTCGGAACTCGCTGCCGAATGGAGTATGCGCGAAATGGTAGGTAATGGAAAAGTATCTTTTGGCTTGCTTTCCAATCGTATTTCCCAAATCTGTGCAAACTCTGATGTCACCATGTTTTCTTCCTAATGCACTCTATAATGGGGGCCGTTTAGCAGATGCGAGGCCAGAAAAATAATCTTTGCTTTCTCAAGAGTTTATTGAGTTTCCGATTTTATCTCGACTCTCTAAGTTTGGATGTATTTTCACTACGATTTTTGTTGAACCCGGTTTTTGTTCGAAGAAAAGCATTGGAATTGTATGTACGGATGAGTTGATGTATTTATAAGTTTTTAAGTCATCATACTTCCAAGCGAAGACATGTTCATTTTTTCTCAATAATCTAATGAATGCTATCCTTTCTTCGACAGAAGAAGCCCTAGTCCTAAATTGACATTTTGGAGGGTTCGCAGTCATCGAGATTTATCAATTCAAATATTAAAGCATGAGCTCTTGAAGTTTTTGAATTAGGTTACCCGTTTTAAACTCGTCTTTCAATATCATAGAGATCTTCCGCTTTGACCACGAGGTTGTGGTATTGTGAGTTTTCCTCATGCTTTTCTTTCATCCTGCGAAGATCATGATTGCTTTTCACCAATGATCCGATCATTGCAGGGACTCGTCGCAGTCTGCTAAAATGATGATCTTCATCGTGGTAAACACTCGCTAAACGATGGGTGGACATTGTCGAGAATTGAGTGGCCCTAAAAATCAACTCTACTCGAAAATCCATCTCGGGCCATAACTCTTCGGATTGGGTAGGAGTTTACGAAGCGACGATTGGCCAACAAGTCGCGCCGCGTGCGATCCTGATAGGTGGAAATATGTGAATGCTAAGAAATGAGATATAAGTTCTCGGATCAGGGATCGTGAGAGTAAGCTTTGGGGTGATTAGAAAGACAATGGATTGTGTATTTCGGAACTTGTTTTATAACAATCTCGCGAATCACCAAACACTTTCAAATAATGGACTTTTCGGGCCAATAGCTTTATATGGTCCTTGCACCAAGGCCTCATACTCGCCTATATTATTCGTGAATTCAAATTCTAACCCCACATGAAAGCATTGTTTTTTCTCTCCAGTGGTACGACTGAATACACCCTGCCTCCCGATCCTTCACCGGATTTAGAAGCCGTCAAAATATAAAGACCACATAGAGGTATCCAGCAACAATTTTATTTACGTAATTCTCGCATGCGTTAACACATCTCGAACTCGTCGTTTGTGAGAAATTTTCAATTTGGGGATGTGGAAATTGTTTACTAAGAACGCAGATGGTTGGGCAATATAATTGCCAAGAATGATTCAAAAGTAATAATTTCCCACATATTATTAATAAATGGCAATTGATGGTTGATTTTCTCTGTATGAACTACGGTGGACAGTATGGGTCATGTGTTTCTCCCGATTGAGTTTTTATTTGATTTGGCTTTCCCTGTAAAGCGTTGTACCACATATGAGACCACCGCAGAAATATACTCCCATGGAGCTTCTCGGTACCAATCCACGACTCAAGGTCACGTAAAACTCGCGGTATATCGGCCGATTAAGACATCAATTCTTTGAACTACTCGTGGATCGGCCGCTAACCTCGATAGTAACAGAAATTTATTTCCTAAGACTCGACTTTGGTTCTATCCTAACCGCACAATGTGAGATTGAAGACTTTTTGTTCTATGTTCGACTTTAGAACAAGCCCAAAGTTGGCATTATATTAGATGATGCTTTGAGGTCGGTCGTGCCGCCTGTGTATATTTCTATTGCAGATTTCGAAGGTTAAAGAGGAAAGGGGAGTATGGGAATTTGATCTCGTCTCCGATTAGAATCGTATCGTAGCCTCAATTCTACCGAGAAGGTGGTTGTCCTCAATCATTTGCGCCTTTAGCACTAGGAAGAGGTGAGGAAGGAACCGCATTTAGTTCCTTAAGAAGTTTAACATCGATGTTTTAACTTACCGAGGTTCAAACATGGTGATGTTGCCTGAAGTCTTCTTCATGTCATCAATAATATTATAATCCATTGAATCCGATACTACCAACGTCTTTGATGTTGAAGGTATATTTGAGGATGATGGTTGGTTTTTGGAGGGGCTCGATGGCACCAGGCTTCCTTGTGGGTGCCTTTTCCTTTACGGTATTAGTACCTGCACTCCTTTTCTTGGAACTTGCTTGGACAAAGGTTCGTGGGTACTTTTGCTCCTAGTAGTTACGTGAAAAAGCTTCTTGTTCGCCTCGGTGTCCGAGTTTGGCAACAGTGAAGTCCCACATTCCATGGCATTCAATCGACTTCTTCTTCTTCAATTTCCTCGGATGATGTAATTGTTTCATCTTCCTTCTTCTTCCTCGTGTCCGAATCTGCATTGGATATAATATTTGGTGGTTTTGACCGAGCTCTTAAAATTCCTAAATGGTTTCTTTCGTTGAAGTTTACGCTGCTTGACTTTACTTAATTTCAACCATTTCATTTGGACATTGTTTTGAGGACCTTTTGAAGACCCTCCCATATCGCATGTGGATCTTTGGTGTTTTTCTTCTTTTGAATCGTCCTCGAAAGACACTGGATTTCCTATTCTTCGGAGAAGCTTTCTTTTCCAAAGTGATTATACGTTTTTCCACCCGACGATGGCTTCTTTCATGTTTTCGGCCAAAAGTTGTTGATCTGGCCCTATCTACAAAAATGGCTATATTTGAAAGGTCAAAGAATTTGTGATGTACCTACTCACTTCTAACTTCGTTCACTTGGCTTGGAACTCGGTGAATCTCTTATTCTGGAAGAGCTTATTGAACTCGGAGTTAAATTCCTTAGTGGTTTCTCAAGAACTCAATTCGTAGATTTGAAAGGTCATTAATGTAGCGCGCGAGGATCTATCGTCGCCATGTTGGCAAGAAACTGCTCCCGAAAAATATTCCAACCGGTAGTGGATCCAGAGAGGGTAAGGAAAAATACCAACACCCACTGATCCCTGTAATGTGTAGGGGAAAAGTCCGGAATGCCAACATCTTCTTGTGTTACTCCTTTTTAGATTAGCCGACAACATGAAATTATTTATGTGTTCCTCGGCTAATGTCTCCAGCGCCATTCGGATCTAAAGCTTTGGTAACCACTTCTCGGGATAACTGTGGTGTGGACGTGACATATGAGTGCAAAGAGAAGACTCCGCATCCGGGACTCTTCCATGGGTTTTGAGCCATCTTGGCATTACCAATAAAGCCTGGCCGTGTGTTCCATGTGATTGGGGAGTGAGGTAGTAATAAAGAGTCGAAACATTGTGATGTTGAAGGTGGTGACCCCTCGACTGAACGATAATATGTAATGGGGAAGTGGAGTGTTTGAATTCGCACTAGAGATGATGAGATGGAAGATGATGGAAGAGAAAAGGTCTCACTATCGAACCTTCGGTGTTCTTTTTTTCCCTTTTCTTCGTAAAGGTAACTCGTGGTCTCAATGCCAATTTTTTTCGGCATTTGAAGTCTCGTGAGATGATGAGGTGCGATGGAATTGCGAAGTCCGACTTCCTCGAGATACTTCGGATCTCCGAGGTGATATGGAGAAGCCTTGAAGTTTACGGTATGATGGCCCGAACTTCGGTGGGACCCGGGATTTAAACGCTCGTCGAAGTATGGTGTGATTGAGCTTGGAGTGATAGTTGATCCCTCTTCTTCTCGTTTGGAAACTAGTGTTTCGGAATGAAAACGGGAGGTCTCGAGGTGAGGGTGGAGGGTGATTTACTGCGAGAATGGTCTTTAGGTTTTCGATTTACTCGCGCATTCATAGTTGACAGAGCTCCTTCTAGCACCAAAAATGTTGATGCCCCGAAAATCGTTTCATCAACATTTGGGGATAACCACCTCCGTCCGGACCTTAAGATGCGACTCCTTCTCCATTTGGGATGGTGGCTGCGACGCGGATGCCGTGGGACCCGGTTTCCCGGTAATGAATAAAAGGGTGGATTGAATGATTCGTTTTCTAATAAGCGATAATGAATGGAGTACTTAATCTATAAGCGAAAACGTAAATAACTATTTTATCCCGAGACGTCTCTATCAACTTAAGTGCAGTGCATTACGGTGATCCGTGTTTCCTACGATAGGCATATAGATGATACTATTCAATAAACAAAGAGATTCATTTAAATAATAATTACTTCGTTCAATTAGTTAAACGAAGTAATTGATTCGCACAATGTGTTACACTTATCTTATATTCATTTGATACATGAATGATTAAAAGAATAGTGCAAATTGTAAACACCCAATGAGTGCAGTATAAAGACCGCTCGTTAAAACACATTCATATATTCAATAATAGCAAGAGTAATCAAACAAAAATTTACATAAAAAGAATGAATTCATACATAGATAATAGTGACTCTATATGAGCCGCAATCTTTTCCCAACGTCAATCGCAATTTCAACTTTCACTCCGACACGTAAATACTTAAATAAAGCGCGATAGTGCACATCCACATAAAAGCTTCGTTATCGCAAATTCTGGAAAAATTGGTCCCGCTCATAAAAAATATGCCTCGAAAGTGCAGTGGTGCAACTTGAGTTTCTAAAGTACATATACAAACTTACGACCCCTTCTAAATACATGAAAGGGTTCTACAAATACTAAATTAAACTAACAAACCACAAAAATTAAAAGGCTGCTAAATTGGTATTATACCCATCTTGATCATATCATCTCACGACACTGCGGTACTGGCCACTGTGATTCATCATTCGACCGTTTGTTTGTTTTGTCCCGAGTTGGCATATTTGCTAGCATTGGTTCCACTTCTTGAGTGGCGACCGAGACGAGAAATTGATTTGAGCGACGATAGGTGGCATCGTGTATATCGGGAATGATACACCTACGATTGCATCCAGTTAAGCATTTGGAGGGCTAGCTTTATGGCTCGTATGGTTTTCATCTAGGGAACAACTAATGGTGTCCCAAGTTAAACTTGTAATTTCACAGCAATCAATTTCCTATCATCTCCTTTTCTAGCTCTTGACAACATGATTGTTCCCGATGTCTTGGGTGATAGTAATTTGCGGTGTACATTGAGAGATCATGTTAGACAAACAGAGAGTATTATTAATCAAATCAATCAAATTGTTCATGAGATAATCACGCATCCCAGAAAGCTCTCTCTCTCGCTTTCATCAGGTGGGACCGGCCATTCCATGAATAGAATTTTCTTTAAGGGATTCTAAGATTTTTAGGAAAAGTTCTGTCGCTCGTCCCTCATTAGTGTTCGCAGAGTAAGAAAATGCTACAAAGTCTCATCGGCTTGCTCTAAGTCCTCGCCCGGCATCAACTCGATTTGTTTATTATAGACGATGTACATGTCACCGCAGGAGGTTCAACTTGGGAAATTTTCATGACACAACAATCTTTATTTGTGCTTATGAGTGCTTTATTAAATACGGGTGCTTCTTCTCCGAAATTGGCAGTTGGGGAAGACTCTTTGAACTTCTCTACTTAAGGCTGTTAATTGAGAAATTCTTTCTCGTCTTTGGTTTTTTACCATCACGATTTCATTCATTGCTTTCAATTTTGCTGGCTGCTCTCCGGTGACCTCTTCTCGTTTCACGAGATCGCTCTAAGATCTTCTTCTCGCCGTGCCTCCAACGAACTGTGTTTGTGGCTACATCGATCGGCGAGTCCTTTTCTTTTAACAAATTGCTCACCTTCGATGCCTTATCCATGGTGGCCGCCTGAATAGGCACCAGCATACTGGGACAACTTTGCCAGTCACCTGGAGAGTTGGATCTCTTCCTTCCACACCACATCGCGTCACATCGTTTGTCTGTTCGCAAAGGAAGGCCGATCAATCCTTTCCTCCTTTTACGTTTGTTGCTTTTATTGACACTTTGTGTTTTGGGCTATAGAAAACATCCCATGGAGGAATATCTTCTCACCCGTAAAGCAATTTGGATCCGAGGATCCCTGTATTATTTCTAATCCCATGGTAGCCGGTGGGCAGACTGGCTTTGGTTTTCTTTGCTTTGGAACCCTTTTTTTGATACCGAAATGCGTGTATTGGCCGCTTTTGGATGTACTTCCGACATTCTTTGAAGCTCTCAAGATTGCTTCCTAAGTGAATCAAATTGCTCGCCATTCACTCGGAGCTAATTTTGGATCAACTGCAGTGTCAACATTCACCTTCGTCTCTGCTTTCCGGGCTCTTGTTGCCTCTTCTCTGCTCGACTGCAGTATTCTTCCGTGCGCTCCTCCTTCAATTCTCTACTGCTTCCTCCCGCGCCGCTTTTTTGGACTTCCTTTCGGAATTTTGGATGTAGCGAGGATGTTTTCCGGTAAGTACGCTCGAGCTCGCTTGGATTGCATCACCTGGGCGCGGGCTTCACTCCGTCTGAGAGTGCGCGAGTTTGCAACCGTCACACTCTAAGCTCGTTAAACTCGCAACTTGCCGTCATCATGGCATCTCAATTTTGGCTATCTCTCGAACCTCGAAATACAGACTCGGCCGAGAGGAGAAAAGGTCGCCCAAACTCGTGCTTCTTTATGTGCATTTAGTGAGTTGCTGGTCGATCTAGGCGCATTATATAGACTACCTTTTTAGGATCAAACGCATCCGTGAGGCGAGTAGTGGCAAGTTTTCACACATTAATCTTTTTCCGCCTCTTTTCTCTCGTGTGTTTATAACCACGCGTGCATAGACACCACACCCAGAGGGAAAGCGTGTCGAACTTGCTTCTTTCGAATTCCGAGAGTCTTTGTAAGCCGATGCGTAATGTATAGCTCGATATGCTATTCGAGCTAAAAGTTTCGATACCCGCTATATACAAGGGGAGGACATGAGGTCTAGCATAGGCACTTGGCTCAAACGCCCATACATGTGAATTTTTGTTCTCCGCGAACCGGTTCATAGGGATGTCGGGTCAATTTCTCGCTAGAGAGAGGATCTTTTATGAGTAGTCTAGCAAAAAAATTTCATAGTAAATAGGCAAGCATGTAGTCCATTGACGAAGTTGATATAGGTGGTGCTTTATAATGTGGCCTCCATAATTTCCCAGTGATATATACTGCAGACGGCATGGGGTCTTGTGGAGTCCATCTCCACCCTAAAAGCGTGAAACTCGGAATTAAACACGGAGGGGTATCTAGTGTAGGCACTAAAATAAAATGAGGAGACGATTCTATCGTTATGCTACGGATTTATTTCTCGAAGTCCAGTAATAGCATTTTTGCCTAACATATCCGATAGTATATTCCCCCAATCCTATAGGATTTCACTAGTACATCGTCGCTTCCACTCAAAAGGTACGTCTGTGGAAAGATACAGAAAGAGATTAGTGCAATCCCCATATTCGACACATCACAGCTCCAGCACACACACAAGGAGAACATAAGGACCTGACGGAGTACTTACCCGAAGACTCATGTTTGTGTTTTTCCTGTTTTGTCTCCATTCTACGTATAGGTCTCTCAGATCAATTTTCATTTTCATCTCTAAACTTCTCGCGAGTGCTTTCTATTATACTTCTTCTACTGGGTTCGGGAAAATGGTACATTTGTCTCAAATCATCAGAGGCCGAAAATGAACCGAAAACTCTCCCGTCAACAGTGCGGGAATTACTCCGTTCGTGAGTTGGAATTTCTTCGATGGGCCCATCCCACTCGCATCTCAGACATGGAAGAATTTTTCTCCCGAGACTGCTACCTGCGTGTAAGTAGGACTTCGGCCTACATCTTTCGCGAAGTAGCGTCGTACTGCTTTAGCTCGCGCACTGCAGAAGCTTCTACCGTTGTCTCGAGGTTCCCGAAACTCAAACAGTGTTGTAAATCGTTTCAAGGCAGTATTTATGCTCGAGACCAGAGACCTGTAGTATACTGAGATTAATTCGTTTGTTGTCCCGGACGGCGGCATGTTGTTCTGCTGCCGCGTAAAGCCGGGGTTGTTCCAGGTTTCTTTGATTTCTACATTTTGGTGCCGACACTTGCCATCGTGGAGAAAGCTCTCGCACAAAAGATAAAAATGAGACGTAATGTGGAGAATAGACGGAGCTACCAGTACGGAAGACTTATGTCAATCGATAAATAATGGAAAATAACTCATAAGACTCCCGCGGGATGTAATCTTCGAGGAGTTTAAGGCGTAAGCTGCTCCATTAATTGACGTTTAAAGCACACGTCAGTCAATTCAGTGCTTTCATTACTATATCTTTTCGTTTTCCGAATAGTCTATTTAAGCGTGGATTTTATTCTTATCGCAGGCTGGGCACAAGTGAATCACTATTGGGAAGCGCAAAGCGCTTTTTCAATAATACTAACATAATATGCCGAAGCCATATCAATCCTAGAAAGTGCGTTCTTGGCTTTATCGCGGCTCAGCCGATCGGACAGACTTGACGCAGTTTAATTTAGTTATCGTAGAGTCCCCGATCGCCGACAGGCATGATATTTCTTAACTTGCACTCGGGAGACTTTTACGAAAGCGAGAAACTTTGCTGTGGTCCGGACCGCATGTTTCCCGACTGCGAATATATATGTCGCACCCAAGCGGAGAGGGGCCTTATGTTGCGATTGTTTTATTTTCCCCGATTGCCGATGATTCTATTAGCACAAAAGGTTGCAATTTTTTTGTGTGTGTTTTCGTATGTTTTGCAGAGGAATAATGAGTTAATACCAATTTCATCAAAGGGACCCATTTCCATATGTATAGTTTTCTAAAGCAAAAATTTTATCAAATGGGGTTGTTGTATAGCAGCCAAACGGAGTTCGAGCCTACATGCCACAACCATGGTGGTATCTACTATGTTAGTTTGGGTGAGGCTCCCTAACCTACCCCTTCCTTTTTAGCACCACAAATTCTTGTCAGGAATTAGAAATACCTTGGGAAAATTCAAAAATATGGATCTAGAGAGAACGAAAAAATAACCTCTTCACATTTTCTAGAATATGTGTGGATATTTATCTCATAAAAGGGCTCCCACGTCATATAATTATGAAACAAAATAACTTCCATTAGTCTCAAGTTTTAAACTATGAAAACACTACATTTCGATGTCATGTAGGCTTCCAAACAATACACTTATAGATTTCATGTCCTATAAAAAATAAGTTCCAAAATGAGAAGAAAGGGAAATATAAGAGGCCAAAAGGATAATAGTTCCCATTGCATTATCCCTCTGAGGATGAAGTAGAAGAAACTAAGGAAATCAACCAGAGAAAGAAGAAGGGTCAATATTTGCGCATCTCGAATATTCTTTAGTTATAGATGTTATCGTTAAGATGATTACCCCATATTTTCATGGTCAAGATATTCATACTCAGAAGGATATGCCTCTTATAGGCATACAATCCTTGAATGGGCTCGAGGGCTCCAAAAGAGACCACAAATCGGAGAGTTACGACTCTAATAAATAATTCCCCCTGTTTGGTTCTAATGGAGTCATATATTTGGTTCCTATCGAACCAACTGCAATCGATTGGCACAAAGTTCAAAAAAAGAAGGCTAAAATGTTATGTTAATCTTGAATTGTATGCTTATTTTACTAACTTCAAATGTACCTATTATTTGTATGTTTTCTTTGTTAGAATGTAGTTTTGTGCTCCTTTCCTATGTGAAGTTTTCGTTTGGAATTCTCTTATAGCATATAGAAAATTAAATTTTATTTTTCCTCAATATTATTAATATAATTGTGTCTTTTTTTCATAGAAAAATAATAATAAAATAAAATTAATGCTTCCTTCAAGTTTCTTCCCTATCAAATTTTGATGGTAGGATAGAGGCTTACCATTGTATGATGATGAAGAATTAGGGTTAAATTCTAGAGAGGAAGCTTTATAAATAGCTACCACATCCAAATAAGGTAGCAAACATGCAAATTATCCACTTGACATGAGAAGTTAGTGACAATAAATAAATAATAGCCTCTTATCAATATTGAAACATATGAGATTGAATATGATAAAATATCATTATTGTCCCAAACATAAATGATTTTGACCAAGGATCAATAATTTTTTCTCTAAGGACTCTGGAAACACCTTCTGAGAAAATCAAAATTTGGTTCCATGTGAAGTATGGTCACAAGACTAAAACTTAAAGGAGTTAATGGAAAGAAACCATTAGGAGTGGAAGTTATGGTTTATTTTTTCTCAATGTGGGAAAATTTACCAAGTATAAACATGGTAAGGCTTAATTGATTGAGAACTCTTTCTTTATTCTATGTGTGGTGGTGCATAGCCGAAATAGGGGGATGTTTATCATTCAAATATAGGCCCCACTAATTAATGTTGACTAATAAACAATTGAAACAAGATCCCATCCAATGTTATCTCACTCATTTTATTAATTACTATTTCTCAAACAATATCTTGATTATTATTGTTACAATACCTAAAATATATTATAGTTTCCACATTTTTCCTAGAAAAATGTCATTTTTTGTGAGTAATGGTCATAAACAAGTTGATTGTTGTGTTTAATCCATGTTTAATTAATGCTCATTAGTGTTGAGTCCCGAATTTGCCTCTTTTCCATACACTTTTCCATATCTTTTTCACTCACCTAAACCTCCAAAATTGTCAATATCATGTGCAAAAGGGTACCTAACATGGTTTTTAATTATGTTTTTGTGTTTTCTATTTGATCTCAGATTTTTTTCATACGGTACCGCGTAACCTGCCACTTTCTGCATCACGTAACTCTTCATCACTATTTGACGGAATTAGTGAGCACATGTGTCTCACAAGGGAAAAGAGCCACATACGCTAGGAATGACGAGGACAATGGTTCGGTGATCCTATATGGTCTCAAGTAAACTCGTCCAAAAAGAAGCCGACGCCAAAGCCATCCACGTGGAAGTCAACTATGGAGTTTCATGTCGAGCGGGACTGCGATTTCGTGGCAAATAAACATCCATACGGCCGTCGTAAGCTTGCGGAGGTTAAATCGACATGCCGTGCAGTAGCTCCGGAGTTGAGTCGACGTATCCACCTTCCGTAGATTCGCTACCCAACACGGCCACATCATATCCGTGGTGCGAGTGGTCTACGTGCTCCACGTCATCATGAGACTTTAGGAAAGCGAAAGCTGATGTTTGTTGTTATATATAGAGCGTTTGCATACGCACGTAGAGTTAGTTGATCATTGTTGGTTGATAGTTGATGTGCGTACTTTCCTGTTTATGTTTGCTTTGTAGTGAGATTACGCCGCCAGAGTCATCATACTACCGACCTGTAATGAATCGCTTTTACATGAGAAAACTTCCGTTTTTTCAACTTAATTCAGTGGTTGAGGAGTCGTTGCACGTCACGCTAGTAGGGCCACGCTCGGCAAGGTTTACTGTGTATTAATGTATATATATTTCTCTCATTCATTTCTACAAAAGTCATCAGATCATCAATCCATCATATGTTCTATGTTTTGTAGTTGTTTCAGTTTACTGCTCACTTACATTTCCATAATTTCCATTTCATTTTTGTCATTCATTTGTTTGTTAATCATAACTCGATCGAGCTGGCTTTCAGTCAGCAGTTTTAGAGTAGACAATTTCCGTGACATTTTTCTAGCATTTTTATAGCATTTTGACTAATGACAAGAACTAACATCGTTCTCCGCCGCTAGTTTGCTTTTTCATAGCTTTTGTTTAACTTTTCGGGCCTTGCTTTGTACATTTTACGGTTTTCTTATCTCGATTCAAAGTGAGTTAAATTTAAACATATTAAGCTTCATAACATCTTCGCTCAAGCCCTCGAAGTCACGCGAAACTGGACCGATGGTGAGGGGCTCGCATTATGAAATGTGTAGTTTAGTATTAGTTTCTCTCTCTGCAGCATTTAGACATATTAAGCACGCTCATAGCGTCTTCGCTGCTTACTCCAGACAGCACTCGTGGGTCGATGGTGAGGGACTCGCATTTATGAAATGTGTAGTCTGAAGTATTAGTTTCTACTTTCTGCAAATTTAGATATATTAAATCATGTATGACATCTTCGGTAGCCTCAAGAAGCCACGAGTCTGGACCGTGCATGGCGAGGGATTGAATCATGTGTGTATGGTTTAGTATTAGCTTAACTTTCCTTAAATTAAATATGTCCAGCTCTCGCAAGTTGTTTATGATTACTCTGCATGAGTCATAATTTGGTCATCTAATGATGTAAGCTTTCGAAAATGAATTGATGTAATCTTGATTTAGATTTATTTTGTTTTAGATTTTGAATTTCTATAAGCGTAGTGTTCTTTTTGTGTTCGATGGCGACAGAATAGTTTGGTTTTCATGTTCACCTAGTTTCCCGTTTTGGTCAGTAGATTAGCAAAGCACCTTTTCATTTCAAAGAAGACACTTTCTACTGAGTTTCTTTCAAGTCTTGTCATCTGTAATTTTCTCAATTTGCTGCGTTTCAAGATTGGTAAATCATTATAAAGATATCACTTCCTCGAGACAAACATAACCTAAACTTGTTCATTTTAGAATTTCCATTTTTACCTTAGAAAGACCGAAAAACGACACAAAGCCAAGAAATGAGGTTATCTCTGCGCATATAGTAAGGGCCGTACTTCATCAGCTTATCGTATTCCCGGATTTGACAAATTAAATGCGACGAATTTAGGACACACTAAATCGACCAAACATTTTGCGCCGAATGCTGGAGAAGTGTAACTAGGTAGCCAATTTCTTAAAAAAACATAAAATCATAAAAGAAGGGAAAACTTGATAACTTCTTGAAGTATGCTCTCCTCTTGCACCTAGTGTGATCCTGGAGGATGCGTAAAAGAGAGTTATTGGTTTAGTAATTTACTTAAGTATGCTCTCTTCTTTGCACCTAGTGTGATCTCAGAGAAAGATTCAGTAAAGTAGAATTAGGCCTAACTTTTTTTAAAAATAAAAAAATGACATGGCATGAGACAAGAGATTCTAGGGGAAGGTTTATGGCTAAAGCCCAAGAGCGATTTTCACAACTCCATCTTCTTCAAGGCATAGACTCGGATTCACCACCATCTGCCCTATGCCTTAAGATCGTTTGGACAGTCAAAGAACACCGACGTAGAGGTGATTCTCCCATACCACCTACCAAGCTCCACTTAGAAAACAAAGAGACTTTCTCTCATCCCTTCTCAGGTAGAACCACGAGGACTATAAGGACTCTTAAAGAAACTATCATGGCCAGGTAGGAAGCACAACAGAGTGTGGAGGTAGAAGAGAGGAGATAATGAAGACATACAATGTGTGAAGGAAATAACGGTAGAAAATAGGGACAATTTGGCTTGGATTCCCTATAGTTGATGAGAAACTCATGCATACAATGATATCTCACCATCTCGTTCTTCCACAACTTTTATGGATTACGAAGTAGGGATCCCGAAACATTTCAAACGTTTCGAGTTTGAAGTAGTGTGCCGAACTCTATGACTATATGGAAGATTCTCAAAAACTCAAATTATTTCCTTCTGACATTGAAGGACTGCAGCACGAAATGGTTCATGGGATTAGCCACTCAATCTCATCGAGGACTTGGAATGATATGAAAGCAAACATTTTTGGACAGATATTTGGACTATTGTATGCCCACCAATCACAAGGATGTAGGTATTCAAAATGATGCAAAAAGAAGATGAAAATTTGGAAGACTTAATTTGAAAGATTTCAATACAACTTGAAAAGAGCAAAAAGATGAGAAACTTAGATAATGAAACCTTGAAATCCCTCTCTAATAAGCACTAGAGATGAATGGATAGACATTTTAAACATGATGGGGAAAGGGAGACATTTCTCGCCTCCCATTTCAAGTGAGACACTGTAATCCTTATGCATCCATCTCTCAAGGGGAAAATCTAAAACCGGAAAAGGACCTGAGATTCTTCTCTTATGGGGCTAACAAATCTGCAAGCCGGACTTGCGGAAAGTAGAGAGATTTGGCACATGCTCTGATGAGTTCAAAACCGATATCTTAGGGAGCCTTAGTGAACAACTAGACACCCTTAAAATCCAACGTAAGCAACGTTAGTAACGTATGCTTTAGCAGCCATCTTTTTGTCCGAAAATGTAGAGAAAGAAACATGCTTTAAAGGAATGTCCCTTGGATGCAAAAGTTGTAGAAACATGTATGATTTTCTAGCAATCATGAGATCAAGGATTGTCCCTTCAATCCACGCGGACTCAAAGCTCGTTTTTCAAGAAGGTCAAATGCGCAGAATCTCTCTCGCTTTGTCGCAAGGAAGGCCTTGCGCAGACAACAATCTCGAGGGTTTAAGAACCCTATGAATCTTTCAAACCCCACCAAAGTGGAATCCTTGGCAGCAACCTTGGCCCCCAACATCAAAATTCATGTCAGCGATGGGTACAAGGGATGCACGTCCTTATGGGAGATTTGCTCAATTTTTATCAATATCCTCCCTCTTTTCAAAATCAACAAAGCTCACACGAATTTCCAAGCCAAAATCCACAACTTTCATTGCCATTTCCACAACAACAACCCTTCTCAACAAAATACAAATCCCTCACCTATGCTCCCATACACATGCAGAAGACAAATCAACTTCCCGAGCCAGCCCATTGCCAAATCCTAGCAATAAAAATCCTCAAACCACTTATATGGTAGAAGGACAACAATTTCCTCACCTATAAGTGATTGTTCCCTCTCAACGATCTACAACTCGAATCCGGGTAGAATCTTGAGAAAAACCTTCTATAGACATTCAAGAACAAGAGTCACCTCCGAGGAGGACTCTCCTTCAAGTCAATAAGGGTTCCGAGGAAGAATCTCTTCAAAATTCAAAAATTCAAAAAGAAAAGAAAAACAACATCCACAACTCCTATATTTCAGCAACTCCGTATCTTCATCTACACCTCCTGCTAGGAAAGACTACCTAATTGATAAGGGGGTGGAAAAACAAATCTGGTTGCCTCAACTATGACTTTGCAGATGAATTGAAGAACGTTTGTATCAAAGATTCCATTGCTACAAGCCATGACCAGAAAATTTCCTATTCTAGCAAAAACCATAAAGGAGTTGAGTTTTCAAAAGACCGGAAGGAAGTCTAAAGGACACACGAAGAATCTGCTGGTAGGAAAGATTGCAGAGAATTATGATGGGAAAAATTGGCTTTCATGCAGAAGTATGTAGATCTAGGAAGTCCAGACATGTCAGAGACACATATAAATGGGATAGAAATTCCAAACACATTGGATTGGACTTAGGGGCCGCTATCAACATTATGCAGTAGACGGACTATGGGCATGCTTAAAACTTCTCTAACCTTCTTTTCACACCTGCTTTATTGCAACCTCGACATCTACCTGACTCTTAAACCGTTAAGATGGTGTATTGAGAAGATATTTCAGTCTCCTCAGATTCTTTGGGAATATCCAAAGAGGCTTTATGACTTTGACTCAAAAGGTAATCTTAGGAGGACATCCAATTATCCTTGGAAGACTAATGCTGCCAGCCTGGGATGCTTTTCACTAGTTGTAGATCCGAACATGTACGAGCTTTCTAATGGTAATTCGACAAAGAAATTCAATTTGTATCCTCCAAGCCAGAGCAATCGCTATAGCAGGAGACAATGAATGGAAGCCTGTGATAGAGAACACTATACTGACACACACGTCTTTACCATTTCGACTAGTGAGGATAGTCAAATTCACAACACATTAGAAAATTTTGAGATAATTTTGAGACGTGACGCTACACTTTCGGTTAGATATCGACATAGAATATTTATCAAACATCAAGACAAATGTCTCTTTACTCTATATAGGAAGAATTTGGTAATTTTGCTATTAGTATATTTTTCCTGAAAAGACATCGAATATCAAAGAAACATCCTGGAGAAGTCAAGCAACAGGAAGAACTAAACAGAATCTTGCAAAAACATTTCTCACGCATTTTGCATGCATACTTTGACATGAAGGGTGTCGGTCCCAAGACTTCTGCATCCATCATATCTATAGTATTGAGGCATGACGAAAGAGACCAATCAGGACAACTCTGAAAACGAAGGATGAATCCAAATCTTAGAGATAGTCGAAACGAAAGTAGGCTCCAAAAGCTACATAACGTGGCTTCATATTTTATCCCGGTAATTTCGGTATGGCCGAATGGGCTTTCTCGCGGTTATAGTGCACTAAAAAGAATGGTAGATGGAGAGTATTGCATTGATTACGGTGAATTGAACAAAGACAACTTTTGAAGGATCACTTTCTGCTGTTTTCGAACACTTTACTGGTCGTAATGACACATTAGCGGTGTTGAGAGTACTTTTTCCATTTTTTGGGATGGTTTGTAGTGGCTTATAATCAAATTCGTGTAGCACCGAAAGATCAAGATACGACCACATTTTACGCGTTCCATGCGAACTTTTTCTCTACCGAGTGCCATCCTTTGATTGCTGTAAATCACTGCAATGACATTCCAAAGCGCAAGACTAGGAATTTTTCAATCCCAAAACAAATCCATGTATTCAGTGTGTGAGGATTTATCAATGGATGATTTATGCTTTATAGTGGTGTCATCGGAAAGAGCGATGTCTAGAAATTTGGAAAAGTTCTTATAAGATGTAAAGAAACACGCTCTTCGTAAGTCATGAAAAATGCTTTTTATGATGTTTACTGAAGGGATTGTTTTAGGACATCATATTTCGGGAGATGGGATTACAAGGATATTGATCAAAAGCCAGAAGTCATCTCCAAGTTGCCTTGTTCCAAATTGTCAAAGAGAATGTTAGAAGATTTTCTAGGATTTACATCGTTACCACCTCGAAAGACCCATAGAAAAGCTTCACTAAAATAGCATCTCCACTCCTCGAGTCCTTACAAAAGACTCGCGAATTTAAATGGGATCCGATCGTCAATCTTATCTTTTAGAAACTTTGAAAACAAGAATATCCTGAAGCACCTATCTTGAGAGGACCAAATTGGAAACTTCTTTCCATATTTCTACAGACAGCTTGTATACTGTACCTGTAGCCTTCGTGTTGGGTCAAAATATTTAATTCCTTATGCCATTTATTACAGTTAAAACTTCACTCCGACGAGTTGAATTATCAATGTGGACTCAGAAAATAATGCTCATTGTTGTTCATGCTGATTAATAAGTTTAGACATTACATAATGTGCTATGAAACTTTTATTCATACTGACGATACGCAATTACGAAATATTTAATGAACAAACCCGTTACCGTAATGGCGGTAGTGACAAGATGGCTTTTACTTTTGCAAGAATCTCAACGTCTACCGTGTTGGATAGACCAGGAAAACGCATTACGACGTAGCTGATTTCTTTGTCTCAGGATTCGCAAATCACTAAAGAAAGATTCTCACGTAGAAGACAAGTTTCCTCGATGAACATTGTTTGCGGTAACTATAAAGACCCCTTTGGTACGCGTACATGTGCTAACTATTTGATGACAGAAGGCACGCACTTTCACAGTTTATTTCAAGAGAAAACGAAAAATGATTCGGAGAAGTTCAAGATATTCGTGGATTTCTAATGAATTGTTTAAACATAGCAGTCTTTGTGATCGTAAGTTGTGTCGGGGAAGATAGAAATCGCTCCGTTGTCTTAGGCATGTCACGAGGAACTCATGCGGTGGACACTATGCGACAAAGGACTGCGCCTATAAAATCCTTTTCCTCAGGATGTGTCGCCTTTCTCTCTCAAAGATGCAAAACAATATATGTCAAAAGATGTGATAGTCGCCAAAGAGTAGGGAAACCTACCCTTTTCAAATGAAATGCCATTACAAACACAGTACTCACTGAACCCCTTTGAAAAAATGGGCTTTGAGATTTTCATTGGACCGATTAATCCACCATCTAAAGCAAGAAGTATATATTGAGTTTGCCATCGGTGTAAACATTAAATGGGTAGAAGCTAAAGCATTAGAAAGATTCCATACCTGAAAAGTCGGTGTTCTATTTTCTTTATGAGGATATTTTGCTTTTCGCTTTCGGTGTTCCAAGAGAAATTGTAACCGGATCGTGCCAATTCACATCAAATTGGTGAAGAAGTTGATGGAAGAATACAAAATCAAGCACGGAGAAAGATCTAATCCTTACCATCCACAAGCGAAATGGTCGAGTGGAGTCCACAAACAAAGTTCTTGGAAAAGTATCATCACCAAAAGCTCGTCTGCTCATATCGAAGAGGTGGGCGAAGAGGAGTTCCAAGCAGCGACGGGCCTCCACAGAACTACATGGAGGAATACAACAGACAATCTCACTACCACTTTGTTTATGGGAAAGAAGTCTTGCTCCCCATTTGAGTTCCAAGTCGAAGACCTTCAAGGTAGTCTGGTCAGCATTGGGATGGACTGGCCGAGAAGCCCAAGCATAGAATGGAAGCGATTGAATGAGCTAGATGAGATCGGACATGTTGAAGCAATTCTAAGAAGCCGATCTAGTTCAATATCAAAGAACTAAATGGCACTGACAAAATATATCAAAGAGAAAGAAAGTTTCAAGAAGGAGATTGGGCATTGTTATTTCGACTCCAAGTTTAAAGATTTTGCACAGGGAAATTTCGTGACTACTATTTGGCTTGGGCCATATGAGATCGACGAAGATCTGCTGCAATGGAGCTGTAAGAATCCAAGACCATTGATGAGTTTCAAAACTCCTCTTATAGTGAATGGCCACATATGATTGATGAAAAGTTTATCATAAGCCACCTTCTCACAGAGTGTGGATTTTGTCAAGTTGTTTCAAGAAAGTTACTGTGACTCGTGTACAGTCACAAGAATCTTCTTTCTCACACTGTACCTCTAGCTCGTTTTCAAGTTAGAAGAAGAAGAAGAAGAAGAAAATTGTATACCGCACAGCAATCATCGATTGGCGGCTCTTATATCGTAGAAAATATGGGGTGAAAATCGGGGACACCGACACTCTATATTTTCCACTGGCTCTTTCATTTCATTTCATCTCACCACCGCACTCCATTTCATTCCACTTCATTTCATTTCATTTCATTTTCACTTCACTTCATTTCACTTTACATTTCGTCCATTCCATCAATAAAAATACTTTTATTGACCATTTCCACACTCGGTCATTTGTCATTTTTTCATTTCTATTTCAGCCAAGTAATAGCCGTTGTGTCGACGCAGCGGCATCTCCGTTTCCTGCGCGACCCAGCCCGCGAGCTCGTGCTGTGATTCACGCAACTTTACTACTACTCTGTTTTCAAAAGAATCTACCGACTAGTTGTTATTTTCATAATTATGGACAAATGCGAGGAGGGGAGGATCAATGGAACATTCAAGACACTAATGAAGATCAACTACGGTTGAAGACCAAGAGGCAGCAAGGATTCCAAAAAGGTATGAATAAAGTTTATTTCTAAATAGTATCGAAAAACACATTTTTATGTAATTTTAAACTATGAGCTTCCACCCATGAAAGCGCAATGATTATATTGGCAGGTCCGTAACCTTCCCACGATCTCTCTATGTTATCCTCTTGCATTTATTCGTCAAACTGGTTTCATCATTAGCAGTGCGACTCTCACCTACATGACCAAATATCCCACCGTAGATAATGATACGTATTTGAGTCGTGACAAAGGACCCTTACAAGCCGCATAACTTCATAATCATTGATTGAAACGTGTTTATATTTATTACCACGGCCACCAAAATTCAAAAACGCGGCCGTGCTACTATGCACATTTCGCTTAACCTCTTTCGTCGTGTCTTCCGTCGTGTTTACAAAACACTCTACTCCTTCTCACTCCCCTCGTTTTCACTCCATCTCCCGATTTCCTTTTCGCTCACTCTTACTCTGCGTATATCCACCCACGGCCTTACTCCATTCCGTTTATGGTGCTCATTTCCATTTTATGATAACATCCCCACGTATTGTGCTCGATCCGTGTATTCCATCGTTCCATTTCCGCTTAAAGCGCGCAGGGCAAGCCCGTGAAGCACGAGAGAAGTAAAATGGGAGAAGGGTATTAAGGGCAAATGACGTCGGAAGGACCGAAGTTTACAGAGGGATTTCCACAAGCAAAAGAGATGTTGAGGAAAGCCAAATGGTTGCGTTTTGTTCGTAAAGTCGTTACCAGCAGAGAAGTTACAAAAGCGTCATGCAAGATCATTTGAGGGCTCGGAAGCGAGCGGGAGACCTCAAGTTTTTGGTCAGCTGAAGCATCAATGGCCACGCGCTGCTGCAGCTTTCTTCGGAAGGAGAACGTTGGTTCAAAAATAGAAAGTATCGGTGATGAGGCATGGAGCATCAATCCTCCGATAATCAGAGTGTATGGATATCCTCGTTTTCAAGAGGAATCCCTCGCACACAATATAAGATGAATGGGCCACTTTATTACTCATTGTTCAGTAAATTTATTACATGTGAAGGCACGTTTTGGCTCTTATGTACATGTATCATACTAGGCTGTGGTGAATTTTCTTGAAAACCAAACTCTCAATCTTCCTTATTTCCCTATTCAATAGCTTGAAGAAAATGGCCGGTGGCGTGTGCAAAAACACCTAGGAGATGTAAGAGCCTCATTTATATCATCATGGGCTTATAAAAATTCTCGATTGAAAAGGAGCTAAAAGAAAGAAAAGATACATGGGAACAATTCCCACCAGGAAACTTCTTTGAAGAACATAGCAAAATTTCGAAGTTGCAGTCCAATTAGAAGGAGAGAAGAAAGAAAATGAGTAAGTTGAGCAAGTTGCTCCTACACGAGGAAATTTCCGCAAGTAGCCTAAAGGGCTCACGTTAAAAGAAAGAAGTAAGGAAAAGAACAAGATGAAGATCCAAAAATACTTCTACTACTACTATGAAGAAAAGCTCGATAGGGGAAGAGAGGTGGTAGGAAGAAGAAGGAAATCAAAGACTAAGAAGCCAATAATACCACAAAGGGAAAGAAATTATTGAGGCTCGTCCATAAAACTCTCAACTAGCGACCGAAGAAGATCACCAAATTCTATTCCGAAAAAATTAGTTTTTCTTCAAAGAAAACGCCTATCTCTATCCAAGAAGGCAAAGGTAGACAAGAAAACAAGAACAAAAGAGAGTAGTGTACCACAAAGCATGTGAGGAGCAGCGAAACAGGCTTAAGGGATTGAGAAAAACACAAATTAAAGACCCTCATTTCATTGAGTTTGGGTGAGGAGACATCCTACGACAGTCTCTCAATCGACGTACATAGTCCATTTCTGGCCGCTTAGTGAACCTCGACTCCTTTCCTACAATCAGGACAATGAGCATACTCCATCTTATTCTCAGCTAAATAGTGCTGTAAGTTTCTCCTCGCCGTGTTGAACATAATTTCTCCCTATGACAGCATCGGACGTACTACGATGAAAAAGACACTGGGAAGTAGACCCCAAAACAGCAGGAGGTGTATGACTACATAGGGACCCTTGGAGAAGGCAGCCACTGGCCCAAAGTACTCTCTTCTATTCACCTCATACATTGCGCGGGATGATTTAGTTCAGATCATTAAAACGGGAAATTTTTGAGCCGGAGCTTTTTGACTCCAGCATATCAAAAATGAAAACGAAAACACATCAAAGAGCAAGGCATACTGGACAAGATCATCCATGACAATACTATGTTACATTTGGGTATTTGGCGAAAAGAAGAATAAGAAGTTAAAAAGGAAATGCCAACAATTGAGCAAGTAGCACTTGTGAATATAAAATTCGGTGCTTAATGAAGGAAACCCGCACGATGGCGGTACCAAAGCTGTAGAAGAGAAGGGGGTTGGATGTGCCGCCGAAGTAATCAGAGGCACATGAATTGAACAAAGAGTATCAGGAATTTTGGTTGCCTGAGGACATGCAACATGCCTTCCACGAAAGGTGTATGTTGAGTCCTTAATTTTCTCTCTTTTCCATACACTTTTCCATATCTTTTTCACTCACCTAAACCTCCAAAATTGTCAATATCATGTGCAGGGTACCTAACATGGTTTTTAATTATGTTTTTGTGTTTTCTATTTGATCTAGATTTTGTTCATAACGGCCGCGGATCCTGCCACTTCTCGTGCGACCGCTCGCAACTAACTCCGCGCCTATTTTGTGGAATTATATGCCACGTGTGTCTACAAGGGAAAAGAGCCACGTAAATGAGTGCTGGGAATGATGAGGACATGGTTCGTGTCTCTATTGGTTCTAAGTAAACTCGTCCAAAAGAAGCCGCGGTCAAAGCCATCCACGTGGAAGTCAACCATGGAGTTTCATGTCGGCGGGATCGTTTCGTGGCAACAAACATCCGTACGGCCTTGCCGTTTCTAAGCTTCTAGCGAGGTTAAATCGACATCCGTGCGTAGTTCTCGGAGTTGAACCGAAAGCATCCACCTTCCGTAGATTCACTTTCCAACACGGCCACACTATGTCCTGGTAGTCAGTAGTGGCTCTACGTGCTCTGTCATCATGAACTTTAGGAAACGAAAGCATGCGTTTTGCTCGTTATATATAGAGCGCTTGCACTCTTTCACGCTTGCGTAGAGTGAGTTGATCATTGTTAGTTGATAGTTGATGTGCGATGCTACGGTATGTTTCCGCTTTTGTAGTGATTCTACGCCGCACTTTTGAGTCGTAATACTACCAGTCGCGTAATGAGCTTACGTTTTTTTAATACAGAAAAACTACTGCTTTTTCAACTTAATTCGTGGTTGAGGATCGGGTGCAAAGTCGCAGAGGGCGTCGCATGAGTTCCGTGTATTAATGTATAGACTTTCTCATTTCGATTTCTTTAAAAAGTCGTTTTATCATAATCCATCATATGTATTCATATTTTGTAGTTGTTTCATTTCTCGCTCACACATTTCCATAATTTCCATTTCATTTTCGTCGTCGTGTTTTTAGCTTATTTAATCACCGTACTGCAGTTTTCTTGTGCGGGTGTTTGTTCGGCTTATTTGACAAAGTGCATTTTTTATAGCATTTTTATAGCATTTTGACTAATGACATGAACTAACATTGTTCTGCTCACTAGTTTGCTTTTCATAGCTTTTGTTTAACTTCTGGGCCTTGCTTTAGTACATTTCCGCGTTTGCTTATGCTCGATTCGAGTGGTCATTTAAATATATTAAGGCGCACTCCTAGCGTCCTTCGCTGTTACCTCCGCACGCGCACCGGACCGATGGTGAGGGACTCGCATTGTGAAATGTGTAGTTTAGTATTAGTGATTTCTCTGCAAATTTAGATATATTAAGGCGCACTCATAGCGTCTTTCGATTCCTCTCTCGAAACATCTACTGATCGATGGTGAGGGACTGCATTATGAAATGTAGTTTAGTATTAGTTTTCTTTCTACGCAAATCTAGATATATTAAATCATGTATGACATCTTCGCAGCCTCAGAAAGCCACACAAATCGGACTGATGGCGAGGGATTGAATCATGTGTATGGTTTAGTATTAGTTTACTTTCTACGCAAATTAAATAACCGGGCACACACGTTGTTTATGATTACCTCGTCATAGCTGGTCCTAATGAGTGAAGGGTCGAGACGAATTGATGTAATGCTGATTTAGATTTGACTTGATGTTTCGATTTTGAATTTCCATAAGCGTAGTTTCTTTTGTGTTCAGCTTATAGCGGCAAGAATAGTTTGGTTTTCATGTTCACTAGCTTTCCGTTTTGATTCATTAGATTAGCAAGCACCTTTTCATTTTCGGCTAGAGTACACTTTTTACTTTCTTTCCAAGTCTTGGTCACGGTAATTTTCAATTTTGCTTTTAAAGTTTCAAGATTGGTAAATCATTACCTAGGGGATATCACTTCCTCGTTGAACAAATATGTCCAAACTTGTTTTTTCTCATTTTAGAATTTCCATTTTACCTTAGAAAAGACCACGACAAAAAAGTGAGAACAGGTTATCTTGCACATATAGTGCTGCCGCACTTCATCGACACGATTTATCTCAGGTTGACAAACTAGTCAAATGCAGCAATTTAGGACACACTAAATTGACCAAACAATTAGTAAGGGGGTTTTCTTTGAAATTATCATTCCATCTCTACTAAGTAACAAATGCATCGTGGTGTACACATACTACTTTTCAACAATTTATAGGGGTCAATAATTTCCAATCCTCCATACACTGCCGAACTATTGAAAAAGATAAAATCTAGAAACAGTTTTTCTTCTCAACAAATTCTTGAAAAAAAAATTGTTGGCCTTTACATTGCCAATATAGTATTTGGACCTAAACAAATAGAGAAAAGGGGCCAATGTTTGCTATTACTAGTTTTATTTTCAACCACGTCAATCATTTTTTTCAATATTTTGTGCACTATGAAAGGCTTGAAAAAAAATAATTGTTATCATTTCTACTTTCCAACGTATAAGCCGAAATCGGCTAGTTTGTTGATAAGAGGGTGAGTGTGAAGCCGACCCTAAGTATTACGACTTCGCACCAAGTCGATACAAATTTCGTCTCGGTAGCTTGCAGGCGCCTTTGTTAGGGAAATGATTGCCATGTTCATCGCCCTCGCATTTATGCTGATCATGCTCTTTTCTAGAGTGCATCCCATATGTTTGCCGCATGCAGCTATCTCCGTATTTAATTCTCTCGAGTATATGGTAGAATTGTGCTTTGAGGGGAAATCGCTTCTTAAGTATGCTTCACCCTTGCAAGTCGTTTTGTTCTAACGCCGGATCTTTGAGCCCTTTTTTGTTTATTAGAGGTTACCAACAACCTCGGAATCTCCAAAGACAATTAGCTACCCTTGGATCTCTCTTTCTCGGCAGAGCGACGGATGGCCTTTAAAGAGACCGAGGATTCTCAGCACCGTTATGTGGTTTTTATCCCAAGTCTGGCGCAGACCCTCATTTTTCCCATTCGGATATCGTAGCTGACCTCCGCTCCGGCTCCGCCCGGGTTGCCTTTTGAGGCTCCATCAAAGAAAATAGTGCATTTTCCTTGTGTTTTCCACCACTTCTTAAATGCTGTCCGCAGTGTCTTGAATACGCCATTTTCCTTTGAAATCCGGGCGTGTGATTCGTCGACGATCCGACGCGAGGGTGAAGCCTTCCAACCATGCCTTTTCATCATTTCGAAGGGAACTATGTCATTCGACCGTGTGACCCGTCTCTTGGGGTTTCTAAAAGGGAGCTTCTTGGCGGCTCGCTATGGTATACTGCAGTTATTTCTTTTTGATTGACCAGCAGTTTCATTCCGGGCAAAGCCACGACTTCCAACACCCTTACATATTTTGGTCTCGCATTCCATACCTTGTGCCACGAAAGGATTTTGTCCGTAATGTTGAGAGGGATATCGGGCTTTCCAAGACAAATACGCATGTCTATGATGTCGAGCGAAAGGAGCGAGGAATTCTCACGTTCGGACCGCGTTTCACGAAGAGCAGACCCGGACCTATACATCGTGCAATCTCTCCAAATACGATGAATAAGTGATCGTATATTTTAAAGCCTGCGTAGGACACATCGATGGGGACCAGCGCAATGTTTCTTTTCCGCACGGTGCCCTCACCGCTAAAGGATTTTATTATGAAACAAAGTCCAGAGAAATTGATTTTGGGCGGTACCGAAATGTTCCTACATGTACGCTTTCCACGCGATTTCCGGATGCCGAGAGTCCCGGATGCCTTGCGAGGCCGCAAGCATCCCCGTCTATAGCTGTATAAACCCCGCTCATCCAACCCCATGAGTCTTCCTCCTCATCCTTGTGCACTGTAAAATCTGTGAATTGCTTTGCTAATAAAAATGCTTAGTCGGTTATTTAAATGTGGTGGAATATTGGGCAAAGACCATCTCTTCCAATTGCCATTTTGATCCCAGATCGGTAATGTCTTCTATTTTCGACTCCTTTTGAACTTAGCCATTCTCTTAGTGCTCGTTATTTCATTATTGAGACTGCAAGAAGCGGGATGGCCCATGATCCGATCTCCTCTACGGCGAAACACTTTCTTTTCCATTTCACGGAATTTTGCACGGAGTGAGTTACGAGAAGAAAGGTGATTTCTTTGTCGTGCGAGCTTCCAGGGCTCCGGCGTTCCTCTACGCGCACTTTTCCGGGTTAAAGGTGGTGATTGGTTGATTATTGTAGATATTTCGTTCTTAAAGATCCGGTGCCGACAAAGGTGAGTGGGATCATTGTGCGCACCACAACGGCTTTGCACCCCAATGCTAAGTTGGCATTACGGGGGTCGCGTAATTGAAGGCCACCTTCTGTGCCAAGGGGCGCGATGATCGTTTCCCGGCTAATTAGATGAAACCGGCTATCGTTACCACGTCCGCCCATTCCATAAAAAATCTCGCATGAGGCGGAAATCAGACTCGCGTCCGTCTTTTGGGCCATCAAGCAATGAGGCTTGGAAAAGTTGTCAACGCTGACGGCACCTATGTTCGACAAGTGAAGCTTGCCTCCCGCTGAAATCCGAAAAGCCGCCCACGTGCTTTAATCTTTTTCTTGAATTTAGAGATCACCCTCCACTCCCACATAGAATTTCGGTTGGACAGCGATAATGGAAGGCCGAGGTATTTTATTTGCTCCCAAGCCTGACGTGTCCATTGAAACCCAAGACATTTGCAATCCGTCCAATTGAATGTTGATCCGTGTTCCATCCGAAAATGGCGCTCTTCCTTTTCAGCCGATCGGCGCACTTTCTGAAACGTTGCAAAACATTTGAAGAACGGACTTGAATTTGTTGGCAATTCTCGAGAGATGCACGCGAAGTGGGAATCATCCTGCCAAATAGTGCGTGATTCACCGAGCGACTACCGTTCTATTCTTATCCGAGGAAAGCGTTGCTGTTTGCTTCTCATGAGTTAGCTTTCTTCTCGCGAGACTCGCCCATCCAAAATGTAAAGAAAGGAGAGAGAGCAGCCACCGCATCAGTCCCGGTGGCTAGAGAAAAACCGAGCTGGTCTTCTCCATTCACCATTGGGGCGGGTCCGCACATCTCTCAATCGCAGAGCTTTGATGAGGTTTATGCCACCGTGCGAATCCAAAGCGCGGCAACAAGCACTTCCAGCACGAGAAAGAATGATTGCTCTATCAAATGCGTTGCACATGTCAGGATTTGTGAGTCACGCGGTTCTTTCCGAGCATGGCCGAGCGAGGTGCTTCTTGGACTCAGTATAACATTGTCCAGGATCCGTACGCCTCGAACAAATCCCCTTGGAGCCGGAGAGATGAGTTTTTGAAGAAGTGGCTTAACTACGCTGGCCGCAGCTTCGGACACGATCTTGTATGAAGAATTGCAAAGTGAGATTGGTGCATATCGATCAAAGGAGCCAGGATTTTGTTTCCTGGGGATTAGAGCAAGAGAAGGGTGGGAGTTGATTCAGCCTCAACTTTCACCTTTCTCAAGATTCCTCTTATCAATGTCAGAAGAGGTCATGCTTGATTATCTCCCGCCCAGTATACGCGCAAAAAGTGCTACCGAGAATCCAGTCGAGTCCACAGCGCTTTGTCGGGTTCCATGGACCAAACTATGGAAGTTATCTCTTCTTCGTAGGCCGACTTAACAGAGAGTCGTTGTCCTCTTTGCCGACCATGATTTGGAACACGTTGGAGAGAAGTCTCAAAACATCCTCCTCATTCCCATTTCCATCCGCACCAAGTAGGTTTTGACCAGTGGTTTACACCGTCGCCTCTTTAATCACGTGCAAATCCTTTATATACTTTGGTTCAGCTGGAGGAAGTGATTTCCGCAATGTAGTCATCGTGAGAGACGTGCCTGCTGCGCAATCGTCTATGGAACAAGTAAAGTATTTCTATCTCGTATTTCCTCAACCACGGACTTCGAGACTCTTAATCGCCGAGCAAGGTCTTTCTTCATTCCCTGAAAGAGCGCGTAAGTGTTCCTTTGAGCAGCCTTTCATTGGCTGGGTCCGTGGATGAGAGGTCTTTTCTCCTCCATTTTCCAATCGGAGATCTTCTAACAAAAGAACACAGCATCCTTCCCTCTCGTCCCACAGTGGGGGTTTTCACAGGATCTCTCTTTATCCGACCTTTGAAGGGCTTTTTTTTGTGTTTTTTCTATTTTTGTTCCCAAACATAACTAGGGAGATCCGCAGACTTCAATCCCCCATGATGCTTGGACCGAGCTTTCATTGAACCCTTCCATTCCGCCCGCGAGAGGACTAAAACGAAATGGGAGGGGACGAAATCTTCTTCTTTCTTTTCAAGCATAGTAGAACTCGGCTTTATGATCCCATGTGAGCTTTGGGAGGATTTTCGTGTAAACTATTCTATCGTCCATCATTAGCAAGTCAGCCGGGACAGGAATCGTCCAACACGGCGCACTTTGAAATGTGATTTTCTCCTCGTAATCGTTATTGGTCCGGTGTATGCTTTCACTTTGGTTTGTGAGTCAACCAAATCCCACCCACTTTGACCGCATTTTCCCTTGCGTCGATGAAAAGGTCTCCCGGCATAGATCCACTCCTCTCTCTCTTGGGATCTAGGATTGGTCTTATCAGCTGCCTCCCATGACTATATTGGAAAGATTGTTTTGTTCTATGTAACCGAGCAGTGACCTCTAGCACTCTCTCTTTTCATCATAATGGACCGTGACATACTATGTTAAACAAGGCAAGGGAGAGTATCTGCTCGACGCAGACGTAATTCCGTATAGATCCAATGTTGGGTTTCAAAAGCAGTGTTCTAAAGTGAAGGAGTTTTTTGACCGAGAGTGTGCCTATGCCTCCGGCCGGCTCCTTGCAACCGACCCTCCGCCTTTCCGCAGATCGTATTTCCATTTCATAGAGGCTAGTATTGTTCCAGAAGGGTTTCCTTCTATCTTGGTCTCTTGGAGCACCAGGATGTCCAGCACGTCCCGGCCTTCGACGAGGTCTTTCGATGACAGACCGCCTTGTTGGGATTTCCTGAGTCCCTTGCGCTCCAAGAGACCATAAGGCATCATTTACCACTTGATGGGGTGGGGCCTCTTGGGCGCCCTTGGTCTTGTATTTCTCCTCCGATGGTCATTTCAATGGTGGGCTGGACTCGCCCAGGGTTTTCTCGTCTTTCTCTCGATTCTTCCTCCGCTAGTTTCCTCGTTTTGTTCTTCTCCCCACTTTTTTGGAGGGCCTTTCGAAGGATTTCTTCATCTGCATGATCCCATATTTTCCGGGCTCTTCTTCTCGTGTTTAACACGCATATCGACAGGATGAAGGAGGGCCGTCTAGTCAATGCCTGGAATGTTACCCAGCTCTTCGTCTTCGGCCTGCTCGAGCTGTGGTGGATCGTCACGCTCGAGCTCCGGAGGGTCCGATCTCGTGAGGGCACAGGAGATTCGAAGGGGTTTTTGTCCTCGCCGCTTGATGCTATTTGGATTCCCTGCTTCCACCATTTTGATGGCTTGAATCTCCCTTGCCCGCATTGACAAGCTCGTTTCTCTTGCTACTCCGCTTCGTTGTTCCTTCATCTTGCTCCCCGATCTCTACTGCATTGCCTTCCGCCGTTCACCTTTGCTCTTTCTCTCGTCATTTCCCTCATTTCTCATAAAGTATTCGGCGAAATGCCCATGTCATGGCAATGCCGACACTTGAAAAGGCGAGTTGCTCGTACCGAGCTTCTTGAATATGCGCTCCGCCCCTGGCCAAAGTGATAGCTTTGATGGCTTCTGAGTCCGACCTCCGGATCAACTTCCGACGCAGCATGCGGGTGCAAGAGAACGATCCTTCCTTGGGCCCGATCGACGTGCCTGCCTAGGGTGTTGCCGATGTCATCGTAGCGAGCTCTCGACTCCCGACGAGTGAAGAGGAAGATGCGAGTCGCCACCCAAACGGGAACGCGCTCGTGGGCACATCTTGCGCGTGGTCAAAATCGCGGAGATCCGATTTATTCGTGTTGTAGCCCTTGGGGGCCCATGAAGCATGGCCCGTTTCGAAAGACTCGAGGCTTTCGATCTTTTCCACACACCGTCCAAACACGAAAGACGAAGAACCCCTTTTGCGCTGCAAAGTAACTTTCCTGTCCTTCACCAATGGTGTCCGGAGCTTTCAGTCTGTGACCTGCGCCATCGCTGCGGGATGCTTAGCGCAAAGAAATCGTACCGACAAGGCCTCTCTACTCGCCATGGTTAAGGGCCCATCCGCAAGCGTCTTTCCGCACGGGAGGGTCACGCGTAGGGATATTGTCCAACTTTTTTAACAAATTTTCTGCCGTGGGGGCGACGGCGGCCCTGCACCGGCAGCCTGCGAGGGATGCTAAAGGCCTCCGTCACCGAGGAGGCAAGAGAGGATCACCTTCAAATGCCTCCATAGACGGGGAGAAAAGAGCCGGATCGTAGCGCGTGAGTCCCATGCGCGAAAGCATGCACGACGCGGTAGGAAAACACACCCGTGGGCAAAGGCCACACGGTCCAGAACGCCACAGAACGGAGGGGCAACGCCGAGCCCAGGGAGCGGAGGCCACGAGTTGCAGAGGCAGCGCGCGGGAGAAGATTTTTAGAATTCCTTTTGTTACTTTCCAACGTATTTTCAATCATGCATCAATATTTTTTTTTTCAATATTTTGTGCGCTATGAAAGGATTGAAAAACAAATTGTTATCATTTCTACTTTCCAAACTATATTAGGAAATAAAATTAACCACATAAATGATGTTGATGATTAAATAATAATAATAATAATATATTAAAAATATAAATATTCTTATATATGATTGAATTTTAATTAAATTATCATTTTAATTTATTTACTTAAAAAAAAGCATGCCTCTTTGGTTATATGCCATGCTATATGCTAGGTAGGCAAGTGGTCAAAGGCCAGGTCAACCTTCAACATTAAATTAATCACTTTAACCTATTTCAAACAAACAAAATATGGAAAAAGATCCTTCTAAGCCCATTTTTTCTCTTTTTATAAAAGTATAAGAGTTTGATGGAAAAATATCCTTATAAATATATTTTTTCTCTTTTTATAAAATTATAAGGGTTTGATCAAGCTCATGCGCCTTGATTGAGATTTATACCCTTGATTAAAGTTATATTTTTACTGAAGTTTAATATAACCCGTACCAAAATCTTAATCGATATTTTGTGAGCATGCAAAAGGTCCTCAAGGTTTACAAGCTTAATTAAGTTCTCAATTTCCTTTTTCTCACAATATCCCCTTTTCCAAAATAACATATCAAAATCCATGAATTCACCCACTCATATTAAAAAAATATTACAAAAAAATTGATTGTGTGTTCAATTGGATCAATACCTTATATTTTTGAAATTTTGAATTAAAATCCAAATTTGAAACTCTCTTATTAGTCCCTACCACATGCATGGCTGGGATTATAGTAATAAAAATCATGAGGATAACATTAGTTTAAGTTTGTTACTACTACGAATAACCAAATTTTTTAGGCTCACAATGTATTTTCGATAGTGAAATTTTTTTCGTTGTCTTATTTGGCTTCTTCGTGAGGCGGTGAAGCTATAACAATATGTTATATTCATTTTCTTCCTTCACATTTTGAAATTTCTAAAGTAATGCTAGCATTATTTGAAGGAATTAAATTCTCTGTGTTAATTACTTGCATTTTAACTATATATTCTTTTTGGTGACACTCTTTTTAACATGACTTCCATGCCATCATGCTAGTACCACAACCACGTACTCCATATCTGAATGTACTCTGACAGTGTTTCACCACATATTCCAACTCGTCACCTCTTATGGATGATTCTTCCCACCTCACACTACCTTTGCATCATAATTTAAATATGCATAACAGAAATAATTTATCTGACCTGTAGAAATGTGCACAAAACATATTGGAGGTACCCCAAGCCCCCAGCCCCCTTGCAAGATATTCTCCCTGTTTCTTCCCAAATTAAACCCAGCAACTGAAGAGATATATCTTATGTATTGTTCAAGCCACTAAGGAAAGCTCTCAATTAATCCCGAAAACAGAGGCTATTAGAGGAAATTTCAACCTAAAAGTGGCCTCCTAAGAAAAACTAATAAAATAATATTTAAAATGATAAAACACGAGTTATGAATTTTGGAGGGAAAAGATGAAAACTATTTTTTTACTAGTATTTTTGGCTTGTTTCCTTATATTTTTACTCAAATTTCAAGCGTCTACACTAGTTGGATGTGGAATAAAATTTCACATCCAACGAGTACCCATTATGCATACTTTTGAAAATACCCACATTGATAAAAATTGAAAATACATTAGAAAGGTGTGTTCAACACACTTTTTTAAAGTATCTTCATTTGTTATCAATGTGTGTCTTCTCAAAAGTATTCATAATGGGTACTCTTTGGATGTGGAATTTAATTCTGCATCCAACTGAGTCTCTACACTTGCAATTTGAGTAAACCTATAAGGAGATAAGCCAAAAATAAAATTAAAAAACTAGTTTTTATTATTTCCCCTCCAAAATATTTACATCTACCTCTTTTTAAATTTAAAATATTTTGATTAGTTTACATACTATCACATGGAAATTACGTGAAAATTTCATGGGCACTTTTAGGCTGAAATTTTCCTCTAATTTGGATAGAGGTTGCAACAGCATCTTCGTGTTATTCAAAAGTGTCAGTACTAGAGAACTTCTCTGGATACCTATGTGGCGAGAGAAAAACATAAGAAAATGTTACCAGATAGAATTGTGAATATTTTTAGGTGAAAGCGATTTCAAGAAATCAGCAACTGTGTATATTTGTAGGTGAAAGTAATTTCAAGAAAGAAGCGAGTACGGTATTTCTAGATTTGCAAAGAATGCATACCTGAATCATGATAATGTTTTTTTCCACTTTCTGTCTTTCCCAAAAAGTTTGTTTTCCACGACAAAGGATCAAATGCAACACGCTCATGCTTTCTATTGTTATTATTGTGGGAAACTGAAAATGAGGATCAGAGCTTGATGGCCATGTCAGGTGCTACAACACCTCGAAGATGTAATTTGTGGTAAATGAATCCGTGAGGGCCCTTGTAGATGAGAATGATTCCTATTTTTATGGTGAAAAAATACAAATAATTTGTTGAATCTACTGAAAAATAAAGTCACTTTATACATAGCATTGATTATCCTTTACCTCTTACACTTAACCACACAACCACCCATTTTACTAAGAAGCCCACCATTGATTTACAAGGAACGAAAGATACAAGTCCTAGCAGAAGCTTCCATTATATGGTTTCATTATTTTTCCATGAACTGACACCAAAATTTTTAGTCTCTTGCTCTATGAGCCATTTCACTCGTAAGAATTAATTCATAGTGAAGTTTTCCTTAACTGCTCATTATGGCCCCTTTTCCTTGTTGCATACATTTTCCCGCATATTCCTATGAAGACCTTGTTGCATGCTTGAGATTGACCGACTTTGCTCCCTACCTAAGAGAGAGAGATAAAACTTGCTACTTTACGAGATTATTCCTTTCGGCAAGTGAAAAAATGGAGGATAACTCTTCCGAAAGAGTTAATAAGCCCAAATGTTATTCCTCGATGAACAAGCCATGGCCTGAATTTGAAGTCATATAAATACATGGACAAGATCCCACTCGAGAATGGTGATTTTGCAAGCATATTGAAGCAAGTTCATTTTTGACTCTATTCTTCACTCAGTTATCCAACGACCAAGATTAAGGTAGAATGGTACATGTCAATGTTGTCCTGATTTCTTCTGCCTGCAGGGTAGCAATTTGGAAAAATCAATATAGTCCTTAGCCATGTCTCTGTCATGCATTATGGTTCGTTTTCTTCAACCACATCTCTGCAATAAGATATTGCAATTATTTTAAATATTAAAGTTTTCTTAAATAGTTTATATTTTATGAAGACTCGCGCATTTAACTTCGTAATTTAGTGTTTATAATTTAATATAAAATAATTTTATCAAAAATAACTATTATAGGCATTGATATACCTATGAGTAATGATAATGTTGATCCAGTATATAGATGCGTATAAATATTTGAGAAAATTACCACTCAATAATAATGATCGATGACGTAAATGCACAAAAAAAGAAACTTAAAGATGAATTTAAATACATTGTGTGTTCTTTGATTTTCATTTTTGACAAGAAGAAAACGAATTATAGAGTTACTTTTCATTTTGTTAGAGAAAGAAATATAAGACCATACCACACCTGCAAGGCTAACAATTTGCAATTCTAAAACTATTATATCTTTAATCCATGTTGGATTTTTCTCCAATTCAAAAGTTGTTATGTGTAATAAATGGTGTGCATACATTTGATACTATTATTGTATTGTTGAGTTCTTATAATACCCATTTATTCAATATGGGAAACATATTTTCATTTACCTTCATGCAGAAAATGCACAAGATTGAAATCAGTAACAGAGGAGATAGATTAAGGTTTAGTTTGGAGAATTGAGAGTTGTATCATTCCTCTAGTTTTTGGATCATGAAAGGAAGTAGTTGAAGTGTCGTAAAAAGAGACATAATAAAATCCCAATGATATTATCACATATCTACAGGTTCAGTTATTTGTTTTTTATTGTAAACAAATAAGTAGACATGACTAGCAGTACTCCACATACAAATAAAACCTAACCTCATGCCAATCGATTATTCAAAAAAAGAATATGGAAATTCAACTACTACATGTAGATGATAAGCATACTAAAACTAAGTTACAAATAACTCAGTTCCTCGTTTGATCCATCAGCTACAAATAACTCAACTCCTCTAATATGATCCATAATTTGATATTGTATAAAAAAAATTGTTGACAGTAAAAAACTACAATCAATAACTCTTGAGTGCCCTCATATGAAAGTAGCCTCTATTTTCTATGATTAGGATACTTCAAGCTACTTCTCACGGCAGGGACTTGTTGTCGTGCAGCTCTACCTGTTCATAAGTATACTCTCAATTGAAACCTAAAAATAAAGTTCACTTACTAATATGAAACTTTATACAACATTATAAAATATATTTGAAACATATTCTTTAACTTTAAAGACAATTATGAAATTATTTTGACTATAAAATCCATTCCTAAATAGAAAAATTTATACACAATTTAAATTTTTTTTAATTAAATTGGTAGTACTTCTCTATTCATTTTCTATAAAACAGGTTACAAAAGATGTGTTCTCGGCGACCTCAACTTGCATGAAGGAAACCAGGTCTATTGGCCATCGTTCTGCATTATACGCCATCCAAAATTTAAATTTTTTGAGGATTTTCAACCTATTTTTTGATCCTCTATTGTCTAATATCATACTACATAAAAATAAACACTTGGCGATGTAAAATCTAGTCGACATCATTAGAAAAAAATTGACAAGAAAACCATAGAAAACTGCTAACAACTAGTGTTGAATCCTTCGCACTTGAACGTGGAATTTCTTGTTGTTGCATGCTCTGTAATATACTTCTCCATTCGTCCTAGCTTGACCTTTTGGTGGAACAACTGAACCTGCACTACTGAATTTCTCTTTGGATCACCACTAGACTTGATTAATTGTTCATGTGGAGATTGCTATATTGGGGAAATAGGTAGGACCTTCAAAATAAAGTTTAAAGAACATAGTGCGAACATCAGATTGGGAATAACCAAAACCTCAGTTTTGGCAGAACACTCTAATAAGACATGTCACCACATATGCCTTGAAGATTCAGTGGTATTACCAATGAGAAGCATCATTTTAAGCGTAAAGTGCATGAAGCCCTAGAAATCATTAAACACCCTCACAACCTCAATAGAGATGGAGACTTAGAAATTAGCAGGAATTGGATTCATATTATTTCCCACAAATAAACTTACCCCCCTGTATTTTTTATCGACACCTTGTCTATCATCCTACTCATCATTTTCCTTGCACGCTTTCCTGACGTATCCCATTCATAATACTCCTCCCCTCACACCAACCCCTTACCCTCTTTCTTCCTATTTCCTTTCTCTCCTAAATCATTTCCTGACACCTTTCCTCCCACTAACCTACTACCTTTCTAAACATATTTTAAATATTAAATCACTCCTAATCCTACCTTAAACCACTTTTCTTTTCCTTCAATAAAATATAACATAATAGAAAGAAAACTTCATAATAAATAAATAACCCCTTCTAATACTAATAATAATAAACTCCACATTTATCGCAAATATTTAGGATGATTTATAGTTCCCCATTATAATATAGGGCATCCCTTTACTTACCATCTTAAATATATTTATTAAATCACCCTAATATTGTTCCTTACTTTTACTGGTATCCAGTAGTGCAGAGTTCTACAACTTCAAAATCTGTTACTCTCCATTCGAGAACTCCTTTTATCCTTTGATTCTTACTCCTGTTAGCATTTCTATAGAGAAAATAATGTAGAGGCGGATCAGGCTTCAAAGATGGGCTTATGTAGGTTGTGGGTATCTGGAAGGTTCAAAAGCACAAGGATGGTGTAATTCGAGAGTATGTACATCCGTCCTTATTCGATTGAGTTGTCTTTGTATTATTCAATTGGTCGGGAAACTTACATTCACAGGTAGCCTCTCTCCTGGCGGTGATGGGGGTTATATCTTCTAACAGATTTATTGATTATGGATCTGAATGTTGTGATTATGGTGTTTACTCTTTGATGTGCTGTTTTTGAGGGCTGGAATTATCAACCTTCAGACATTTGGTTTTTATTTTCCCCTGGGCGGTGGAGCATTTAAAGAACACAGTTGCGGAATAGGCACTTATTTTCTGCGTATTGACTTGGCTGGCATTTTTTTTGTCTGGGATGTGTTTCTGGTTTAGTCTCGGTGGCGGCTTTTGGTGATCGTTGTGCAACTTTCCATGCAAAGTTTTGCATACTTCTTCGGAATGCAAATAGTTGATAGCAATAGGAATGATAGTAAAGGAATATTAGTTTTTTTTTTCTGTTTGGTCTGGAGTTGAAACCTGAACAGGTTTTACACATGTTATTTCTTGCAATGGTCTTTTTTAGACTTTACCCTCTGGGTTGTAAACAAACTATCTGGTTTGGCTGATTGATCACAGTTTTGTGCTACCTATGTAATTTTGTACTCACCTACAGTAATAAAATTATGCTTTTTTTCTCGGAAACAAAAAAAAAAAAAAAAAAAGCAACCAACCTTTAATTATTAATACCTCTTATATTTAATATTAATAAAATTGAAAAAAAATTAATACAATTAATTTTAATAAAATAATAATAAATAAACCCTTATAATATCTCCACATTATTACAATAAATTAAAAAATTTATATTTACCCATTATAATATAGGTTAACCATCTTTAAATATTTCTATCAAAACTACCTAAGCATTTCAAACATTTATCCACTAATATTTAGTATTAACAAATAAAATAAAGGTTTCAATAAAATTAATTTTAAATCATATTAATTTTAAGAAAATAATAATAACAAATATGGTAGAATAGCTAATAAATAATTCAATAAACTATAATAATAATAATAAATTAAATGTGTCATTATTAAATTGTAAATAAAATAATAATTTTTTTTTAAAAAACTAAAATAAATAGCTAATTAATTTAAAAGATTTCAAGAACTAGTTGGCCCTTTCATCTCTTTCTTTCCACTATTTGTTGACCCGGATCTATTCTCTTCTTAGCAGGTTGTCTTGAAGATGCGTCCTCATTTAGACTCGAAACGTAGACTAAAAATGACGACTGTGGATATTACGAGTTTTGCATCTGAAAAAGTACACCACATAAACCTCCAATATAGCATTGATTCATCTTCCCTGTTTTGAGTTTTTCCCTGCTGGATTGGCTCTTCTCTCTGATAGTGGTTTTAAGACATGGCTTTCACCAATAAATTCTTCATGATCCAATAAGTTTGGATGAATTGGCGGAAAAAATTCATTCTGACTCTAGTGTTGCCTGAGTCCACAACCAGTGGATCCCATTCCTCTTCTTCCACATGTTCCCTTGTCGCTCTTCCTCTCAATTTTTTCTCTCACCTAGATATCTCTACTTTCACCAGCGCTCACGAGCTTTCACTGTACGCATGAAATAAGTTCTGCATTGTCTCCACCCCAAACCTCCTTCCTCTTTTCCGAGGAGTCCGGCTCATGGAGACTATTGTTGGCCTTTTCCCTCTGTCAGATCCCTTGCCGCCCTCCCTATTAGGTCCCTATATTACTAGTTTAGTCCCTTACTGTTATTAGTGTAGCCCCCTTATTGTTATTGTTGTACCCCTATAACCCCAATATTGTTATTATTGTTCCCTTACATTATTATTGTTAGGTCAGCCAGGATTATATTGTGGCCCCATGGACTCCTATATATATAAGGAGGTTTTGGTCATTTGTATCATCCAAGAATTATTCATCCATGTAATGTATTGGAGGTTGCCCCATCAAAGTGGCTGATTTCTAAGGCATTGATCTCTCTTTTCTTCTATTTTTGGAGCTAGTTTCATAACATTTGGTATCAGAGCTTTGGATTCTAGGTTTCGCTACTCCAAACAAGTTATCGTGGCATTTTCGCTATAAATTTTTTTGTACGAAGGCTAAAAAGCTGAAATTTTTAGAGAGCGAAGATGAAATCATGAGGAAAAACATAGAAAATTTCAGATCTTGGTTCGCAATATTTTGGCAGATATGATCGGTGGAAGTTAGGGCTTTTTGCAGGCTCCTGAATTTAACCTAAAAAGGTCAGCGTGGAATATTTTCTATAATTTTTTTCCTACGATGGTTCAGAAGCTGAAATTTTTATAGAGCGAAGCTGAACTCCTGAGGAATATCGTGGAAAATTTTCAGCACTTGATTTGCAATATTTTCATAGATATCATCTATGGAAGTTAGACTTGTTTCAGGCTCCTGAATTTCATCTCAAAGAGGTGACTGTCGGAAAATCATCATAACTCTCTCTCTGAGCATCGGATTTGAATTCTGTAAAAAGTGGCCGCAATTACATGGATTGAAGTTTCCTTTGTATCAATCTTAGAGCCAAAGGAGGAAACAGTAACACGTGGAACATCGTACAAGTTCGCTCTGCTGAACCAGTCCATAATTAGGTCATTGTGGGAGATTGGGTATAAATTTTCTTTGAAGAATCCAAATCAGGTCATACCTATGGAATTTGAAAGAAGCTTAAGAGGGATAATACAGGGCCAAATTTTAGGTATTTAAGATCCGAAATCATAGAGATAATTCAGTTTCAATATCGAGCTCCTCAAAAGTAAGAAAAAGGTGTGTATTTTTTTTTGAATTGCATAAGTCTTGTGTGAAAAATCAGTTTGAATTGATTCCAAGGGCATATTTAAGCATATATATATCAGATTGGGTTCTAAAATTCCACCTAAAAATAATTCAACACCCATTAAGCCTTCATAAGTCTCTACTATTACTCATGAAGATGAAGAAATGCGACATGGCATATCAAAATTACAAGATCAAGTGCACCAAATTTCGCTCTCGTAAAGAGAAACAAAAAATAAGATGGATGGCATAAAAGCTATAATGGAAGCTAATATAGATGGCATGGAAGCTAATATGGATGACATGGAAGCTAAGATCGATGAAAAAATGAAAGACAACATGGAAAACATGAATAATGATCTAAAAGCAGACATGGAAGATTTGAAAAAGTCGATACAAGAAATGTTTCCTAATTGAAAAAAGATAGTAGAGGAAAATCATGATGAGAACAAAATAAATGTTAATCACGTTTTCATAAACTCTAATGTTGGATGGAAGAACCACCATATTCCAAATATGGATATGAGGAATTTTGATTGCAAGGATCCCGTAACATGGATACTACAAATGGAGCAATATTTTGATCTCAGTAATGTGCAAAACACACAAAAGGTATGCATTACAACTTTACATTTAGAAAAAAATACATTTGTATGGTATCGATGGCTTTGCTCCCATAAAAAAAATTTCACTTGATCAATTTTTATGGAGGAAATGATAGCGCATTATGAGGATACAAAAAGCAACACCTTCATTAGCCAATTGATAAATCTCAAATAAAAGGGTTCAGTGATGGAGAACATTGAGGACTTACAAAAATTTAATATAAGGGTAACTAATATTCCAGAGGAACATAGGATTGATGTCTTCATAGGTACTTTAAAGGATAACATCCAACATGAATTTTGTGTTTGGGAACCTAATTCATTGGAAAAGGCATTCAGGTTGGCAAGAAAAACTGAATGTAAAATTATGGCGACAAGGAAGCCTACCATTCACATATATAAATATGGAAGTGTTGCTACTCATAGACTTCCACAACCTACAAGGTTGACACGAAAATAATTGGAAGAAAAAAGAGAAAAAGGGCTTTGCTATAGTTGTGATAGAAAATACACTAAAGGTCATAAGTGTGCTGAGAAGAAGTTATTTTACATAGATTGTGAAGAGGAAGAAGAAAATGAACAAGAATATTCAAAAGAAGAGGATATATGTCAGGAACCAACCCTAGAAGAGGAAGAAACGAGTCTGACCATATCGTGTAATGCATTGGCAGGAATTACGACTCCTCAAACTCTTAAGATAGAAGGAAATATCAAGAAGAAAAAGGTAATAGTGTTGATTGATTTGGGTAGTACCCATAATTTTATTCGTTGTAAGGTACCCAAGAAATTGAATTGTTTCCTATACCCAGCACCAGAATGTCAAGTGACGGTTGCAAATGGAGGAACTATAAATTGATCTGGAAAAAGCCATAATATCAATCTAACCATGGGGGAATATGTATTGAATATTCCAATGCTTTCCATTCCAATGGGAGGCGCTGATGTTGTACTAGGAGTAAAATGGTTACAATCTTTGGGGACGGTAGCTTTTAATTTTCAATACTTTTCTTGAAATTTTTTTCAGAAGGAAAAGAAGTCGAATTATGGGGTATCATAGGGAAGCTAGGAAATATAATAATCTCTAATTTCATGAAAAATCTTATGAAGAAAGAACAACGAGATGTAATTTCACAATTATGCTCACTAGAAGTTCCAACGTCAAAATCATCTATTTCTGCAGATCTCCAAAAAGATTTGAACAATAATTCCAAGGTGTTTGAAACTCCTAAAGGACTCTCACCTATTAGTGATCATGACCATGCTATTCATTTGATTCCAAGAAGTGTTTCTCCAAACATCAGGCCTTATAGATATCCTTATGTCCAAAAGAGAAAAATTGAACGTATGATTGAAGAAATGTTAGAGGCTGGTATTATTCAACATAGTCAAAGTTCTTTCTATGCTCCAGTAGTATTGGTGCACAAGAAGGATGGATCATGGTGCATGTGTCTGGATTATAGGGAGATCAGTAAGCTCACTATTAAAGATAAATTTCCCATTCCTGTGATTGATGAATTATTGGGTGAATTACATGGAGCAATTTATTTTACCAAGTTGGATTTTCGTTTAGGATATCATCAAATTAGAATGAAGACTGAAGATATTCTGAAAACAACATTTCGAACGCATGAGGGTCATTATGAATTTTTGGTCATGCCTTTTGGCCTTACCAATGCACATCCTACATTTCAAGGGTTGATGAATTCCATTTTCAAACCCTTCCTTAGAAAATTTGCGCTAGTATTTATTTATTATATACTAATCTATAGTAGGTCTTTGAAGGATCATGTTCAACATGTTGACAGGGTTCTCAAACTATTTCAGGAGAAAGAATTGTAGGCAAAAACATCCAAATGTTTCTTTGGAGTACAAGAGGTGGAATATATGGGTCATATTGTATCTCACGAGGGTGTTAAGGTAGACCCTAACAAAATTAAAGCCATTAGGGAATGGAAAGTCCCCACAACCATAAAGTAGTTGCGAGGATTTCTCAGGTTAACTTGGCATTATCATAAGTTTGTTAAGAATTATGGCTGAATAGCAGCACCTCTAACAAAATTATTGAAGAAAGATTCATTTTCATGGACTCCTGAAGAAACTAAGGCCTTTGAACATTTGAAAAAGGAAATGAGCCTAGAACCGGTCTTAGCTATGCAAAAATTCACAAAAACATTTATTGCGGAATGTGATGCCTCATGAAATGGAATTGGTATTGTTTTAATGCAAGAAGGAAGACCCATTACTTTTGAAAGTCGTCCAATCAAAGGAGAGTATTTACAGAAAGCTATTTATGAGAAGGAAATGTTAGCAATACTACATGCACTAAAGAAATGGTGACCTTACCTAATGGGAAGACACTTCAAGGTAAAACTAATCATGATAGTCTTAAACACTTTTTGGAACAAAGACTATCTTCAGAAGAGTAGCAAAAATGGATCACAAAGATGTTGGGTTATGTCTTTGAAATAATCTACAAAAAAAGGAAGCTAAATGTTGATGCAGATGCACTCTCAAGAAATAATGAAGAGGTGGAAGCATTGCTTTGTGCCATTTCGATTATCCAACCAGATTGGATAACTGAAGCAAGGGATGAATGGAAGAAGGACGAAGAAGTTTGGACACTCATTCAAAAGTTGCAGCAAGATCCTAGTACATCTGATACATTTAGTTGGAAAAATGATTCCGTATGGTACAAAGATAACTTATATCTTTGTAAGAATTCCCAACTAAAATAATATATTCTTTTGGAATTGCACACTTCTCCTTTAGGAGGACACTCAGGATTTTTAAAAACTTACCATAGGGTGAAGAAAGAAGTTTTTTGGGATGGCCTTAAATTTTATATTCAAAAGTTTGTAGCGGAATGTTTGGTTTTCCAGCAAAATAAATTTGAGACAATTAAGACCCTAGGTCTTCTACAGCCTTTATCCATTCCAAGTCAACTTTGGGAGGAGATTTCAATGGATTTTATCACAGTTTTACCCAAGTCCTAAGGAAATAGGGTTATCATGGTGGTAGTTTATAGACTTACCAAGTATGCCCACTTTTGAGCATTATCTCATCCATTTAAAGCAAGTGCAATTTCTACTACATTTATGGACACAATTCAAAAGCTACATGGAAACCCAAATATTATTGTGAGCAAGAGAGATCCCATTTTTACTGGAAATTTTTGAACGGAGTTATTTTCTTGTTTGGGTACTGAAATAACTCACAGTTCATCTTATCATCCTCAATCCGATGATCAAACTATGATAGTGAATAAATTTTTGGAAGGATATCTTTGTTTTTTTATATCTGATAAAAAAAAAAATGGTTCAAGTGGTTACATCTCGCTAAATGTTGGTATAACACTTCCTTCCATACTGCAGCAAAAATGACCCTATTTATGGCACTTTATGGATATCATCCACCGTCCATCACAACATATAAATTAAGAGAAAATTCTAAGGTTCAAGCAGTGGAATATCACATCCAACATCAACAAGAAGTTCTCCAACTCTTAAAGGATAACCTAAATTTGGCACAAAATCGAATGAAACAACAGGTAGATCAACATTGCAGCGAGAGAAGTTTTGATGTAGGAGACTGGGTATTTTTACGGCTACAACCATACAAACAAATGTCCCTCAAGCAATCTAATAAGGATAATAAATTATCACCAAAGTACTATGATCCTTACAAGGTGTTGCAAAAGATTGGTACTATGGCATACAAATTGGAGCTTCCTGCTTCTTCGCGAGTGCATCCAGTTTTCCATGTTTCATGCATAAAGAAGGTTATAGGTGAAAATATTCCAGTTCAAAAAATATTTCCAGAACTTGATGAGGAAGGAAAAATCATATTGGAACCTGAAGCGGTCATGGAAACAAGAACTTGACAACTATGAAATCAATCAATTTCAGAGTATCTCATCAAGTGGAAGAACTTACCCACTGAAGATTCTACATGGGAGGATTAGAATTTTATACAGAAGCACCCAAGCTACTTAAGCGTTGAGGATAACACTTTTTTTAAGGAGAGGGGCATGTTAGGTCCCTAAATTACAAGTTTAGTCCCTAATTGTTATTAGTGTAGCCCCCTTATGGTTATTGTTGTACCCCTGTAACCCCAATATTGTTATTATTGTGCCCTTACATTATTATTGTTAGGTCGGCTAGGATTATATTGTAGCCCCATGGACTCCTATATATATAAGGAGGTTTTGGTAATTTGTATCATCCAATAATTATTCATTTATGTAATGTATTGGAGGTTTCCCCCTCGCAGTGGCTGATTTCTAAGGCGTTGATCTCTCTTTTCTTCTATTTTTGGAGTTCGTTTCATAACACTCCCGACCCTTCTTCCGTGTCACCTCTTCTTTCTTAATTTTCCTTCCCTCTACCCTTAGTCCACCAAATGCATAGGAGCTCCAAATTTAGTGGATTTAGCCAGACATTTTCCAAATTTGGTGGAGAAAATGTAGGAAAATTGGTTTTTTCCATAACCGAGGCAATTTTCGACCAATTTTGGCTAAGGAAGAGTCATTATTGGTATATTTTGATGTTTTGGAGCCACTGGAGTAGGTTTCAAATGCAACAGGAGACTGTAAACAACATTTTTTCACAATTGAAGCTAATACAAAGTCCCATGCCATGGAATTTGGACCAAGGAGATGTAGCCCAAGAGGGGTGAGCTCCTTCATAAAAACCATGTGTATTTGATTCAGTTGTCATGGTTTGTTGTGTGTTTATATTTTGTTGTTCATAATTTATTTTCCATGATTTATGTTCATGAAATCAACTAAATATCATCAATTTTGTTTTTTTATCAATCATAATAAGATCTATAAACCTTTGTACAAGAAGCAAACATAAGCACTTTCATATTAAATCTGAAACTGATATTAGCGGAGCAATAACTAACAAAAAAATTAAGATCAAGATGGTATCATAGAAAAGGTTATTTTAGTTCTTTTCTCGATATTGTGCAAGAAGGGTTTTAATAGTTGCAATTTTGTGATGCTTACAAGGTTGAAGTTGCAGAGAGGAGAAGGGAAGCTATTAGTTGCTAGTCCTAAGTTTAGGAATAGAATAAAGAGAGTTGAGAGAGCATCATCTTCACTCAAATTTCCACTCATAGCTACACTTGAAGCACCTTAAGTTATATCTCCATTAGTTGAGATTGAAGAGGTACAAATTGCAAAATAAGTTGAGTTGATTGAAAAGTTACAAACATCAGAAGTTCACCTTGAATCCTTAGCCATTATGTCTGGCGTTAGAGAGAATCAAGGACATTCAGAATATGTTAAGAGATAATTCAATGAAATTAAGATAATGGTCAAAATCATGTTTTATGCATTCACTGTAGAAAGGGCAAGAGAAGGTTCTAAGCCTCCACATGGAGAAGGAACTTCAGAGGATAATAATGATGAAGAGAATATTTTGAAACGAAGTGGAGGAAATCCACCTTCATCTCCACCATCCTCATACTCATCATCTTCATCAAAATCATCTTCCACTTCCACCACAAAAACCACCCACACTCATTCAAAAACCCCAAAAATAAAAACTCCATTACTCAAGTTGGACATCAAGTTTGAACTTCCCATGTACAATGGTGAATAAAATGCAGAAAAGTTGGAAAATTGGATCCATCAATTGGAAGTATAATATAGAATTCATAATCTACAAGAGGACGACATAAAGATCCAGTTTCCTTCATTGAGGCTAGAAGGAGCAACACTAGTTTGGTGGGAGGCAAAGACTTAAGAGGAAATGTGAATCCATGGTAAGATATCAATTTTTTGGGTTGAATTTATTTCTTCCATGAAATGGAAGTTTTATCCATTAGCATATATGCAAAAATCAATTATGAGTTGGCAAAACTTTAGGCAAGTCAAGGGCCCAAAAATTCAAGAGTACACCTAGGAGTTTAGAAAGAGTGCTTTGTGATTAGGAGTAAACTTGAATTCCCAAGAAACACTCTTAAAATACATTGGGGGTTTACACTCCTATTTGAAACATATTATCCTTATGTTTAACCCAAGGAACTTAGATGAAGTATGTGTGCAAGCCAAGTTTCTTGAAGCAAGGGGAAATAACATTCAGGAAGAGGGTAGTAAGAAGAAGCCATTCAAGGGTAAGGGAAAAGAGAAGGGAGGAAAATGGAAGGGAAAGAAGAATGAAATCATTAAGAAAGCAGGGGAGAAAACTACAGGAAAAAATTGTTCCTAATAGGGGCATGATGAAGCCCACTGTTGGAAACTACATCCCGAACTAAGGCCTAAGACACCAAATAAGAATGGGAAGAAAAATATGACTACCACTACACAACATGATATTGGAATCAATTCTTGAGATGATACCAAGATCATAGCCATGGTCAAAAAGGGAAAGGAAGCCATAGCAAGTACGGGTTCCTCAAATAGTCACAAAAACACTCCAAATGAAGATAGAAGGATAGAATTGTTCCATGTGAGAGTGATTTCAAATCATACAAAGATTGAGGCATTGTTTGATAGTGGGTCACAAGCAGACATGATTTCAGAAGACTTAGTCAAAAATATTAACCTTGAAACCATGCCATGTCATAAACCATATCCTTTTGGTTGGATAGTTAAGAATGCTAATTTACAGGTTACAAGTAAATGCTTATTTTTATTTTCAATTACTGCAAACTTTGTTCATGAAGTCGAGTTAGATGTGGTTCCACTTGAAATTTTCAAGATTATATTGGGAATTCCATATTTGTATGGCAGGAAAGCGGTGTTTTATCGCCATGAGAACAAATATCATTTGCTTAAGGATGGGGTGGAGTATATTGTGATATCTCATCGCAATAAACTGAATATTTCTTTAGTTAATGAAGGGCAAATTAAGAGGCTAGTTAATGCAAGTAAATATTTTGTGCTTCTCATGATCAAGAAAAAGGATGATGTTGACTATGAATCTTTTGAATGATGTGATGAAAAATTAAAATATGATTTGTTTGATGTGGTAAGTTAGCATGGCGAGATGTTTCAAGAACCAAGTGGTTTACCTCCCAAGAGGGGAATTAAACATGAGATTCAACTGCAGCAGGATGTTCCACTTCCAAACATTGGTATGTATCACATGTAAATTATGGAGAGTTTGGAAATCAAGAAGAAAATCCAAGAATTTTTTAACAAAGGTATCATACGCCCATTTAATTCGCCATGTGGTTCACCGATTGTTTTGGTACCAAAGAAGGACAAAACTTGGTGCATGTGCATAGATTCAGTGCACTGAATAAAATCAAGTTAAAGAATCACTATCCAGTCCCACCCATTGATGATTTTCTCGATCAGTTAAAGTATGAAAATTATTTCACTAACCTAGACATACGAAGTGGTTATCATCAAGTTAGAATAGTTTAGGAGGACATTTGGAAAACTGAACTTAAAACTAGACAAGGTTTGTTTGAATGGCTAGTTATGCCATTCGGTCTAAAAAATGCTCCAGCTACTTTCATGAGAGTTATGAATGATGTACTAAGACCATTTCTAGATGACTTCACCATTTTTTACTTAGATGATATTTTGATATTCAAAAAATCAAGAGATGAACATGTCACACATGTGAACAAGGTACTTGATGTCCTTAAAAAAAGAGAAGTTATTTGTAAATATGTCGAAGTGTGAGTTTGGAAAGACTTATTTAGTGTATTTGGGACACATTTTTGGAGGAGGTGAGTTGAAGATAGACCCTTCCAAAGTAGAGGTCATTCTGAATTGGCCCAAGCCCAATACAATTACAAAGGTAAGAAGCTTTCTTGGGGCAACACAGTATTAGAGGAAATTCATTGCTAATTTTTCTTTCATTGCAGCTCTGTTACATGCATTGAGATGTGTTAAGAAAGTCTTCCATTGGGGAGATATGCAGCAAAAATAATTTGATGCTTTAAAGAAAAATATCAGTTCAGCACTAGTATTTCCTCTTCTGGAACTTAGACAACCATTTGATATCCAAACAGATGCAAGTGATTACACCATGGGAGTAGTTCTCATGCACCATGGTAAGCCAGTTTCGTTTCATGTGAAATTTTTAATGGAGTTGTGACTAACTATCCCACCTATGAAAAAGCGTTATATGCATTGGTACAAAGTGTAAAGAAATGGAATCACTATATAATGGGGAAAGATACCATTATACATACCGACCATCAGCCATTTCAGTACTTACAAACACATTCAAAGTTGCAACAATCAAGCAATTTTAGATGGATGGGATTTCTAGAACAATTTCATTTGGTTATCAGGTATAAAAAGGGAATCTACAATAAGTTGGTTGATATTCTTTCTAGGCCTATTGTAAATTAATCTATTATACTCAAGAAAAATTCAGTTAGCATGAAATTTGCATTGAACAATGTGCATATGATAGTGATTTTCAAGATGTGTATGAAAGCTTGAGTCAAGGAAACCAAAATGAAGAGTTATATTATCATGTGCATACCAGTTTTTTGTATAACTTGGAAAATTTTATGTATACCACAGGGAGAAAGAAACAGTATCATAAGGGAGGGACACACTTCATTGATTGCTAGGAATTTCGGTGTAGGGAAGATGGTAGCAAATATCCAAAGGTATTGTTATTGGACATGCATGATTGATAGTGTATATCATTTTATTAGAGGATGTTCTTTATGTGCAATAAGTAAGCCTAGTAATAGGAAACTTTGATTGTACACTCCACTTTTGGTTCCTTCACATCCTTGGGAGAGTATCTCAATGGATTTTGTAGGTGGCCTTCCAATGTCCAGGAAAGGTCATGATTACTTGTATGTTGTTGTAGATAGGTTCAGAAAAATATGTATTTTCATGCCATGTAAAAAAAAAAATTACAGCTGAACAAACAACTCATCTTTTCTTTCAAAACATATGGGTTCATTTTGGTCTTCATACTTCTATTGTAATTGATTGAGATTCCCATTTTGTTGGGAATTTTTGTTCAAAATTGTGGGACATGATGGACACAAAGTTGAAGAAGAGTATATCATTTCATCAACAAACAGATGGTCATACCGAGGTGGTTAACATGACATTCATTCATCCTCTTAGAGGTTACTGCAGAAAACATCCCAAGTTGTGGGATGAAAAGTTGCATTACATTTAACATGCATGCAATAGGGTAAAGCATTCTTCCACAAACACATTACCATTTGAGGAATGTCTTAAGTAGTTGCCAAGATCACCTTTGGACTTCATATTTGAGAAATATGTCGCTATATATGGTCATATTGAAATAGATAAGGCAAGGAAGTTCATTGAGAAAATTCAGTTGATACATCACACAGTGCAAGAACAACTTGAAAATATTCAAAGAAGCTACAAGGCAAGGCATGATAAACACCATGTTGATCACAAATTCTAGGTTGGAGATGAAGTTTGGTTATATATCAGCAAAGAAACATTTCAAGGGGAACGTAAAAATATTAATCCAATCCGTTGTGGTCCATTTAAAAATCTGTAAAAGATTGGTAACAATGCATTTAAGCTAGATTTTTCTCCTTATATGCAAATATATTCTATCATTAATGTTGATAATTTGAGATTGTTTGAGCCTCCTTTGATTAATGATCAAGGAGAGCATGTTCAGCTACCATCAATAGATTATTTCTTGCCAGAATATCTTGTTGAGATTGCAACAAGATGATGAGCTTAGTGGAAAGAAATCGCCTTCACTAAGTGGGCCCGCAGGCTATTTTTGGCGCAAAGTCTATTTTTAGACTATGTCTATTTTTAGACATATGGATCATGTTCTATGAGTTGCAGGATGCTATTTGTGGATGGTTGGTCAAGTTGGAAAAATAGATGGACTTCTAATTTTAGACATATTGGGCGGAATCTATTTTTATATTGTCAATCTAAAAATAGATATGTCGAATATTATTAGCTCTTAATAATATTTGGACTCTAAACATTATCTTATTCTCTTGGAGCACTTCAGTTAAGTGCACAGATGTGGCATGGGAGCTGACAGAAGGAATTACGCTATTCCTGAGGGTTAAGTGGAGCTATTGCATGGATACTTCAGTTAGAACTCATGTGACAGAGTTTGGTGGAGTTGATTGAGGAAGTTAATGGATTTATGTTCAGTTTAATTAATTCTCATCAAGAGGCATTCTTCAGCAGGGATTACGCAATAGAGGCTAGCTATCAAGTGGCAAAATATTGGAGCATGTTTTTTGCTAGATATAGCTTGATAGTGTGTAGCAATTGAGGGTGTGCATGAGAGCTTGTGAGGAGCTTTGTACTATGATTGTTACATGATCTCCATGACATATAATATACAGATAGTTGGGGTTTTCATCTTTAAGATTTCCCATTAAATACTGTGTTCATATGTGTGATTGTTTGTGGTTTTAATGTATGCATGCAGTTGGTTTTATTTCCGCATGTGATGATCAATGGTAGAAGAGATTCTGTATTATGCATGAAGCTAAAATAGTGTGTGATCAAGAGAATCTCGGTGAATAATATCTCAGTTATTCAAATTTTCTACATGGTATCAGAGCGATATTGATCATTGGAGAAATTGTGAAACATTGAAGCGGTTGAGTTTTGTGCTGGTGGAATTCGAATTTGCAGCAGTGTTTTCTTGGTGTCAAAGTTGAGATATATTTCAACGGATTGCGATTGGAGTATGCCCTTGAGGGCAGCTCAAATTATATTGCATGGAAGGACAGGATGGAGGAGGTGTTGGATGACAATGGGTTGAAGGAGTTCATAGATGCAGAAATTCCAAAGCCTACTTCTAGTGATGCTACCGTACTTGACGCATGGCAAAAGAAGACAGCAAAGTGTCGAAGGATTCTGTTGGAAGGTGTGAAGGATCACATAGTTTCCAGCCTTCATGGTAAGGATTCTCCATTCTTGATGTGGAAAGCTTTGACAGATTTATTCCAAAGCAAGAGCGATCAGAGGAAGTTGGCGCTCAAGGAAAAACTCAGGAACATAAAGATGGAGAAAGGCGACAGTATGCCCAAGTACCTCACAAAGTTCATCCAATGCAGGGATGAGCTGGGAAGTGTGGGGGTTACTATTGATGATGAGGACTTGGTGAGCTTGGCTCTCCTTGGGCTTCCGAAGAGTTGGCACTCCTATCAGGACTCTGTCAATGGTCGGGAGAAATTTCCAGGATGGGAGTGACTTTGGTCAGATCTTGTGGAAGAGGAGATAAGGCGGAGTACCAGGGATGGATCTTCATCAAAGAACTCTGATGAAGAGAATTGCGCTTTGGCTACCAAAGAAAAGAATTGGAAGAGAAAGAAAGCTTCTCATTTCGGTGTGAAAGGCAAGAAGCAGGACATGTCCAAGGTGAAGTGCTTTCACTGTCACCAACACGGACATTACGCCACTAATTGTCCACAGAAGAAGAAAAATAAGCAGGCTGCTGGGACTACAGCTGGAGAGGCCTTAGCCTCAAATTTTGAGCTATATTTTTCGCTGATCGCATGCTTGGTTTCAAGTGTGATGGGTTCAGTGTGGTTTCTTGACAGTGGTGCATCTTTTCACATGATAGGAGATCGAGATTTGTTTACTGATCTGGATGAGAAAGATCTTGGAGTGCACATCAAGATGGGCGATGATGGTAGATACAGTGTGACTGGTATCGGTACCATTTCCTTTGAGAGGGAGTCTGGTAAACCCTTCATATTGAAGGAAGTGATGCATGTTCCAGGATTGAAGAATGATCTTATCTCTGTGGCGATGTTAGAAGACAAGGGAAATGATGTTGTCTTTAGTGAGGGAAAGGCTTTCCTACGTAGTAAGGCAACTGGTGAGACCTGGAGGATAGGGGTTCAAGTTAAGAACCTTTATCAATTACAAGTAGATGGCTGTGCAAAAATGGCAGGTAAGGCAGGAGGAGTGGTGAGCCAGGATGATGGTGAGTTGTGGCACCGGAGATTGGGCCACCTTCACCATGGAGCTTTGAAGATACTGCAACAAATTTCTACTGGGCTTCCTAAAGGCACTCTTGCACAATCAGATCAGTGCAAGAGATGTACCTTGGGAAAATTTGTGAAAGCCACCTTTCACGAGAAGGATAGTCACGCCACGACGATCCTTGAGAGAATTCACACAGACATGTGTGGACCTTTCTCAATAGCTTCGACAGCAAATCACAGGTATTATGTGATATTTGTTGATGATTTTTCTCGTAAGTGCTGGATCTTCTTCATGTAGAAGAAGAGTGAGACATACTCAAAGTTCTGTGAGTTCAAGGCACTGGTTGAGAAAGAATCGGGGAAGTAGGTGAAGGATCTAAGGAGCGACAATGGCGGTGAATTCATCTCTGGTGAATTCAAGGAATTTTGCAGCGCAGAAGGAATTTGAAGAGAGCTCATAGCACCTCATAACCCACAGCAGAACGGGATTACTGAGCAGAAGAACAGAACGATTGTGGGTACTGCACGGGCGATGTTGCATGATCAGGGCCTACCCATACACTTGTGGGCTGAGGCATGCAATACTACAGTATATGTGCAAAACCATTGTCCTCATAGGATACTTGGCATGAGTACACCCGAGGAGGCGTTTTCTGGTAAGAGGCATGATATTTCCCATTTGAGGATTTTTGGTTCACCTGTTTACATTCATGTGACGAAGGATGCCAGGAAGAAGCTAGAGCCGACTGCAGAGGTTGGGATATTTTTGGGGTATACTGATACACCCCACAACTATCGTTTTTATTTTCTAGACAGTCGCAAGACTGTTGTGCGACGAGATATCAAATTTCATGAGGAGAAATCCATGAAGTGTTTGCTTGAGAGGGAGCCACACTTGCATGCAGATGAGGAGCTATTAGTTCCTAAGGATGAGCTTCAGGATGTGGATCAGCCACAAGAGGAAGTTCATGGAGTGGAAGAGACCACTCATGCAGCGCCAACCATCAGAGGGCGCAAGCGCACTACAGAAGCTAAGCGACCGGCTCAAGATGCAGAGAAGGTTGTAGGAGCACCCACATCACGTTGCAGTCAGATAACGTACACCGACCGGTATACTGGATATATGGCTTTTATGAAGCAAGTGTATCGTGACGCAGCCATCCCTTCGAGGAAGCTTCGTGGAGGATCTCGCGATGGGTAGATGCCATGGTGGAAGAGTATGATTCAATTGTCAAAAATAACAGCATGGGAGATTGTCCCGAGGCCAGTAGGGAAATCACTGGTGGGTTCGAGATGGGATCTACAAAGTGGCTGCAGCCGGACGGGAGTGTGGAGAAGTACAAGGCAAGATTTGTTGCCCGTGCTTTCTCTAGATTGAGGGGATCGACGAGAGGAGACCTTGCACCCGTCGCAAGGCATTCTTCCACACTTGATGATTCTTGCTCTCTCGACGATGGGGTGGCACATTCATTAGATGGATGTGAAGACTGTGTTCCTCAATGGATTCATTGAGGAGGAAGTGTACATAGAGCAGCCCGAAGGTTTCGAGATCTTCAACAGCGAGTCACATGTGTGCAGGCTCAAGAGAGCGATGTATGGATTGAAACAAGCACCTCATGCTTGGTACACACGAATAGACAGTTATTTCACCGGACTTGAATTCTCCAAGAGTGAGGCGGATCCGAACCTATAGAAAATTGTGGTGGAGGGTAAGTTGCTGATCATTGTACTTTATGTAGATGATTTGATTTTGACAGGTGATGAGCTGTTGATACTCTCATGCAAGGAGGATATTGCAAAAGAGTTTGAGATGAAGGACTTGGGCCTCCTTCACTATTTCCTGGGATTAGAAATTTGGCAGTGTAGTGATGGACTGTTTGTTTCTCAGGGTAAGTATGCTCGGGAGATACTGGAGAATTTAAACATGCATGGCTGCAAGCCTGTTGATACTCCTCTTCCTGCTATCTGGAGGAAGGAGGATGCTACTTCAGTGGAGGTAGTGGATGCCACTGTTTATTGACAGTTGGTGGGGTCACTTATGTATCTGGTCAATACACGACCCGAAATATGCTATGCAGTTAACCAGCTTTCACAAGCTATGGTTAAGCCTACTAAGCTCTTTTGGAAGGCAGGCAAGCATGTATTGAGATATCTGAGAGGCACATCGGGATATGGATTATGGCACAGATAGTTGGATGAGGTGAAGCTGCATGGATTCACGGATGCAGATTGGGCAGGGAGCCCAACAGACAGAAAGAGCACATCCGGGAGGACGCATCGGGTCGACAAGGCTTTCTTGCGCGCAAGAAGTAGACCGTGCACTCAAATGCTGAGAGGCCGAGTATATGGCAACAAGTTTGGCTGCATGCGAGGCTATATGGATGAGGAAGATCCTGGTCGGGTTGTTCGGTTCACACTTGGATCCTACTGTGATTTATTGTGATAATCAGAGTTGCATCAAACTCTCGGTTAATCCAGTATTTCATGATAGATCTAAACACATTGACATCCGGTATCACCATATCAGATATTGTGTGCAACAAAAGTTCATGTTACTTTCATACATTCCTACAGCGGATCAGGATGTTGATATCTTGACGAAGGCGCTCACCAGGAGAAAATTCGAATACCACAGGGGCATGATAGGGGTTGCAGATAATCCTTATATTTTTGAGAGGGAGTGTTGATATTGCAACAAGATGATGAGCTTAGTGGAAAGAAGTTGCCTTCACTAAGTGGGCCCGCAGGCTATTTTTGGCGCAAAGTCTATTTTTAGACTATGTCTATTTTTAGACATATGGATCATGTTCTATGAGTTGCGGGATGCTATTTGTGGATGGTTGGTCAAGTCGGAAAAAATAGATGGACTTCTATTTTTAGACATACTGGGCGGAATCTATTTTTAGATTGCCAGTCTAAAAATAGATATGTCGAATATTACTAGCTCTTAATAACATTTGGACTCTAAACATTATCTTATTCTCTTGGAGCACTTCAGTTAAGTGCACAGATGTGGCACAGGAGCTGACAGAAGGAATTACACTATTCCTGAGGGTTAAGTGGAGCTATTGCATGGATACTTCAGTTAGAACTCATGTGACAGAGTTTGGTGGAGTTGATTGAGGAAGTTAATGGAGTTGTGTTCAGTTTAATTAATTCTCATCAAGAGGCATTCTTCAACAGGGATTACGCAATAGAGGTTGGCTATCAAGTGGCAAAATATTGGAGCATGTGTTTTGCTAGATCTAGCTTGATAGTGTGTAGCAATTGAGGGTGTGCATGAGAGCTTGTGAGGAGTTTTGTACTATGATTGCTACATGATCTCCATGACATATAATATACAAATAGTTTGGGTTTTCAGCTTTATGCTTTCCCATTAAATATTGTGTTCATATGTGTGATTGTTTGTCGTTTTAATGTATGCATGCAATTGATTTTATTTCCACATGTGATGATCAATGGTAGAAGAGATTTTGTATTATGCATGAAGCTAAAATAGTGTGTGATCAGGAGAATCTCGGTGAATAATATCTCAGTTATTCAAATTTTCTACATATCTTAATGAACTTCAGCAAGATCTCATACTTGATAGAAGAACCAAAACTTCAAGGAGAGGGAATGTTGAATACCTTAGAGTGAAAATCAAGGGAAAAAATCATTCCAAGGCCAAATGGATGGAGATTGAAAGGGTGAGGGAGATGTACCCTCATTTTCTGAACAATTGATAGTATATTTTGGGGTCAAAAAGGCTTCTAGTGGGGAGGAATGATCAAAGGCTCAGTATTTAGCTCAAAAATAAATTTCTCATAAATGCTCCAAACTAGAATGGCTGCTTAGAGCTCGTCGCCAGGATTCCGGCACAATTTTTTTCCTACAAATCCGACTCTAGATGAAGAAGTTATGAAATGTTGTCTGTTTTCCCAAACACGAAAAAAATGTGAAAAATAGTGACACACTGATGAATTGGCAATCCAATCAGCATCTCAGGAATATCCAGGAAATATTCTCTAATTTTCAACCAATGACACTATGACATGTGTCACATTCAGATTCGCAAATGTTGCTTCAAAATTGAAATTTTTCTTCCTATTCTAAGGTTGAAATTTTAATTATGGGTGCATTGTTATTTTTTATATATGGTGGAAATTGGGCCAATGGAGGAGGGACACGAGGCGCAGCCAGGGGCTACCATGTGCCCCATCCCCCCCCCCCTCCCACCCCCATGGCATGTATAGAGCGAAATATATTTTTATATCCTAAGTCAATTTCAAAGGTTTGTTCAACAAAATCATATGTTGGAGGAAGGGCGGAGGTTGCGGTCGACCCTGCAACCTCCCCCATGCTAGCGCTAAGAGAATACGCCACACAACACTATTTTTCTTATTATGTATAGGTGCATTCACATATTTATGTTTTATACATCGCACCATCAGGCAGAGGACGGGGCCAGCCCCCTCACCATAAGACTTCACCATGTGACCGTGTCGGGGGGCTGACGAGATAAACCCGCTTAGTGCTAAGACTGAAGTTAATCCACACTTATAATTTAATTAATGACCCAGTTTAAAACTATTAATTAACCTGTGGTTAATATGGTGGTGGATTTGGTGAAGTCTACCAAATGCGGCGGAGCTCCAAATTTAGTGGAGTTAGCTAGACAGTTTCCAGATTTGGTGGAGAAATGTAGGAAAATTGGTTTTTTCCATAGTTGATTCAATATTTGGCCAATTTTGGCTCAGGAAGAGTCATTCTTGGTAGATTTTGATTTTTTGGAGCCATTGGAGAAGGTTGCAAAGGTAACAGGAGACTTTAAACATCATCTTTTCACTATTGAAGCTAATACAAAGGCTCATGCCATGGAAGCTAGACCAAGGAGATGTAGCCTCGGAGGGGTGAACTCCTTCATCAAAACTATGGGTATTTGATTTAGTTGTCATGGTTTGTTGTGCGTTTATATGGTGTTGTTCAGCATTTAGTTTCCATGATTTTATGTTCATGAAATCAACTTAATCTTATCAATTTTGTTTGTTTATCAGTCATAAGCACATCTATAAACCCTTGTACAAGAAGCAAACATAAGCACTTTCATATTAAATCTGAAACTGATATTACCACAACAATAACTAACAATTAAATTCAGATCAACTGAACTCTTTGCAACGAACCTGGGACCTTAACTGGCCTTCAAATTGGGAAACATTACTACCCATTCCCTGAATAAAGGCAAGGTTCTGAGAATGGTTTCTTCCCCATCCATTATGAGTCCCGAAGGTGCTACTGAGGTCCCTGCCACCCTCTCGACCCAACCCAATGAACGCCCCTCTCTCCATTTTCTCCCTAGTCTTACACAACCAACTTCCCAACCCACTATGAAATTTTCATATCCCACCTTCCCCCAGTAGTAAAGATGCAGATGCTCTCCCCCCAAACCTTCTCATTCCACCTCACCAGACCTTCCTACCCAATGCCCCCTTAGGTCCCAGAAGACAGCAAGCCAGACAAAAGAAGAAGGCATCGAGGTGTGACCGAGAGGTTCTCTCACAACAATTAAGATGTACAAAAGTCCATGCAGCAAATTTATGAGCATAATAAAAACTAAACCTGCCTTGCCACCCCCATCCATCAAAAACCAACATGAATTCATTTTCCTCTTTCTGATTTCATGTGCAAGGAGGGTCTGGGTTATATACCTGTGTCTAAACGTCAACGGTGCCCTGTGACATAGTTGAACCCTCAAATGTCGCCTCCTATGTGTGCTTGCCTTCATCAGCTTCCCACTTTGGCAAACTTTGGGTTGCATGCTCCGCATGTGTTTTGTAGATTAATCGTTCTTGCTGACAAGACCGATCTCCCTAGTGTCAGAAGATAATCTAGCAACAAACGAACAACTAAGTTTGTCTTTCTCTAATTATATTCATTTTACAAATAAATGCTATGAAGGTGTCGATCCTACCTTAGATCCAAATGCTTATTTGCGGTCGTAGTGCTTCCGTCGTATCAATAATCCTTCATCGCAACAAGAGCTCTTTTGTCACAAGAAAGTATCATCTTTCGTTGATCTACAATCACAAACAAGAAAATATCAATAGCACCTGTATAACAAATAATCATAAAACATACCTATCATAGTGATCAAGGAATCTATGAAATAAACAATCAAATGACAGCTTATTGAAATAAACAATCGAACAACAATTTATTGAGAAAAACAGAACTTGATTGTATTAATCTTAAAAATAACAAAAGAACCTTACAACCTTAGCCTTGATGTTCGAAAGGCCTTCCCGGGGTCCGAAGCAGGAATCTCCTCTACTTTGATAAGTTTTGCACTCTTCCTTCAGGAGCAAAAAGAGGTATGTGATCTTTCCTCTCAAAAGCTCAGCAGAAAGAAGTCTAAATTTCAATAGCACTTCAGCTCAATCACACATAAATCTTGAACTCTAATCCTCAATCTCCAAAATCTCCATCAAAACTTCTTAAAACTTCCCCTTTAGGCTACCCAATGCCTCCTTTTATAGAGCAGATGAGGAGGTCAGGATTCCACCTTTAATGGGATAGAACCCTCCTTCAAAGGGATAGGCTCCTCACATCAAGGGATTAGTTCCTTAAGGTGTGGGATACATGCACCTTACTAAAGCGTACTCATCCCCAAAAAATCTCATCTAGAACCTTCCAGAATTGACCAAAATTCAACGTTTTCAGTTTAATTTCGCGCTTTTTTGACTTTACAGGGGTACCCCAGGCATTACACTGGAAAAATGCGTTCTAGAACGCAGTTTCTCTTCTCATTACCTGCGTACCCTAGCCAAAAACGCATGCAGGCTTCATGTTACCTGCGTACCCAAGGCTTTTTGAGTTTTAAGGGTTTTTCCTCCATTTTTAGGAACTTTTCTCTGATTTTCAAGGTTTGGAATGAGGAACAAAGGTTGTAAGACTTGCAGAGGAGGCATGTATGAGTGTTAATGAGCTCATACAGTTAGCAGAATGTCAAGGTTACATTTTTTAGTGTAACAGCATGCAAGCCCTTACATAACACATGTTGTATGTCTCGTCGACAGTGAGCCAGCTGGCCCACTTTTCACCTTCCCTCACATTGATTATCACTCTCTTTTGATGACGTTGGTTTCCACATCCTCTTTTCGGTCCCTTCACCCACGTGATGTTCAACCATACCATATGTCTTGTTCACACCCCGATCGGGGTATACACAATTTAACTTTATTTTAAATTAAAAAATTAAATTTAAATCATAGAACTCTTTAATTTGAGTCTAGAAAGAACAATATATTAATCATTAATAAGGCATATATATTATAAATATGGTTAAGGTAGGCAATTTATTTTACTAAGTTGGATCTTCATTCAGGATATCATCAAATTAGAATGAAAACTGAAGATATTCTGAAAATAGCATTTCGAACTCATGAGGGTCATTATGAATTTTTGGTCATGCCTTTTGGCCTTATCAATGCACATCCTACATTTCAAGGGTTGATAAATTCCATTTTCAAACCCTTCCTTAGAAAATTTGGGCTAGTATTTTTTGATTATATACTAATCTACAACAGGTCTTTGAAGGATCATGTTCAACATGTTAACAGGGTTCTCAAACTATTTCAGGAGAAATAATTATAGGTAAAAACATCCAAATGTTTCTTTGGAGTACAAGAGGTGTAATATATGGGTCATATTGTATCTCACGAGGGTGTTAAGGTAGACCCTAACAAAATTAAAGCCATTAGGGAATGGAAAGTCCCCATAACCATAAAGTAGTTGCGAGGATTTCTCAGGTTAACTTGGTATTATCGGAAGTTTGTTAAGAATTATGGCTGAATAGCAGCAACTCTAACAACATTATTGAAGAAAGATGCATTTTCATAGACTTTTGAAGCAACTAAGGCCTTTGAACATCTTAAAAAGGTAATGAGCCTAGAACTAGTCTTAGCTATGCCAGACTTCACAAAAACCTTTATTGTGGAATGTGATGCCTCATGAAATGGAATTGGTGTTGTTTTAATGCAAGAAGGAAGACCCATTACTTTTTAAAGTCGTCCAATCAAAGGAAAGTATTTACAGAAAACTACTTATGAGAAGGAAATATTAGCAATACTACATGCACTAAAGAAATGGCGACCTTACCTAATGGGAAGACACTTCAAGGTAAAAAATGATCATGATAGTCTTAAACACTTTTTGGAACAAATACTATCTTCAAAAGAGTAGAAAAAATGGGTCACAAAGATGTTGGGTTATGTCTTTGAAATAATCTACAAAAAAAAGAAGCTAAATGTTGTTGCAGATGCACTCTCAAGAAAGAATGAAGAGGTGGAAGCATTGCTTTGTGCCATTTTGATTATCCAACCAAATTGGATAACCTAAGCTAGGGATGCATGGAAGAAGGACGAAGAAGTGTGGACACTCATTCAAAAGTTGCAGCAAGATCCTAGTGCATCTGATACATTTATTTGGAAAAATGATTCCTTATGGTACAAATATCTCTTATATCTTTGTAAGAATTCCCAACTAAAACAATATATTCTTTTGGAATTGCACACTTCTCCTTTAGGAGGACACTCAGGATTTTTTTTAAATTACCATAGGATGAAGAAAGAATTTTTTTGGGATGGCCTTAAATCTGATATTCAAAATTTTGTAGTGGAATGTTTGGTTTGCCAGCAAAATAAATTTGAGACAATTAAGAGCCTAGGTCTTCTACAGACTTTATCCATTCCAAGTCAACTTTGGGAGGAGATTTCCATGGATTTTATCACAGTTTTACCCCAGTCCGAAGGAAAGAGTGTTATCATGGTGGTAGTTGATAGACTTACCAAGTATGCACACTTTTGTGCATTATCTCATCCATTTAAAGCAAGTTTAGTTCCTACTACATTTATGGACACAATTCAAAAGCTTCATGGAAACCCAAATATTATTGTGAGCAAGAGAGATCCCATTTTTACTGGAAATTTTTGGAAGGAGTTATTTTCTTGTTTGGGTACTCAACTAACTCATAGCTCATCTTATCATCCTCAATCCGATGGTCAAACTAAGATAGTGAATAAATTTTTGGAAGGATATCTTCGTTGTTTTGTATCTGATAAACAAACAAAATGGTTCAAGTGGTTACATCTCGTTGAATGTTGGTATAACAATTCCTTCCATAATGCAGCAAAAATTACCCTATTTATGGCACTTTATGGATATCATCCACTGTCCATCACATCATCTTTAAGAGAAAATTCTAAGGTTCAAGTAGTGGAATATCACATCCAGCATCAACAAGAAGTTCTCCAACTCTTAAAGGATAACCTAAATTTGGCACAAAATCGAATGAAACAACAGGCAGATCAACATCGCAGCGAGAGAAGTTTTGATGTAGGAGACTGGGTATCTAAAACAATATAATAAGGATAATAAATTATCACCAAAGTACTATGGTCCTTACAAGGTGTTGCAAAAGATTGGTACTATGGCATACAAATTGGAGCTTCCTGCTTCTTCGTGAGTGCATCCAGTTTTCCATGTTTCATTCTTAAAGAAGGTTATAGGTGAAAATCCTCCAGTTCAAACAATATTGCCAGAACTTGATGAGGAAAGAAAAATCATATTGGAACCTGAAGCGGTCACGGAAACAAGAACTTGACAAATATGAAATCGATCAATTTCAGAGTATCTCATCAAGTGGAAGAACTTACCCACTGAAGATTCTACATGGGAGGATTATAATTTTATACAGAAGCACCCAAATCTACATAAGCGTTGAGGATAACACTTTTTTGAAGGAGAGGGGCATGTTAGGTCCCTATATTACTAGTTTAGTCCCTAATTTTTATTAGTGTATCTCCCTTATTGTTATTGTTGTACCCCTATAACCCCAATATTGTTATTATTGTGCCCTTACATTATTATTGTTAGGTCGGCTAGGATTATATTGTGGCCCCATGGACTCCTATATATATAAGGAGGTTTTGGTCATTTGTATCATCAAAGAATTATTCATTTGTGTAATGTATTGGAGGTTGCCCCCTCGAAGTGGTTGATTTCTAAGGCGTTGATCTCTCTTTTCTTCTATTTTTGGCATTGGTTTCATAACACTCCCGACCCTTCTTCCGTGTTGCCTCTTCTTTCTTCATTTTCCTTCCCTCTACCCTTATTCCACCAAATGCACAGGAGGTTCAAATTTAGTGGAGTTAGCCAGACATTTTCCAAATTTGGTGGAGAAATGTGGGAAAATTGGTTTTTGCCATAACTGAGGCAATTTTCGACCAATTTTGGCTCAGGAAGAGTCATTCTTGGTATATTTTGATGTTTTGGATCCATTGGAGTAGGTTTCAAATGCAACAGGAGACTGTAAACAACATGTTTTCACAATTGAAGCTAATACAAAGTCCCATGCCATGGAAGTTGGACCAAGGAGATGTAGCCTAGGAGGGGTGAGTTCCTTCATAAAAACCATGTGTATTTGATTCAGTTGTCATGTTTTGTTGTGTTTTTATATGTTTTTTTTCATAATTAAGTTTCCATGATTTTATGATCATGAAATAAACTTAATATCATCAAGTTTGTTTGTTTATCAATCATAATAAGATCTATAAACCCTTGTACAAGAAGAAAACATAAGAAATTTCATATTAAATCTGAAACTGATATTAGCGCAGCAATAAATAACAAAAAAATTAAGATCAAGATGGTATCAGAGCAAAGGTTATTTTATTTCTTTGCTTGATATTGTGCAAGAAGGGTTTTAATAGTTGCAATTTTGTGATGCTTACAAGGTTGAAGTTGCAGAGAGGAGAATGGAAGCTATTGTTTGCTAGTCCTAAGGTTAGGAATAGAATAAAGAGAGTTGAGAGAGCATCATCTTCACCCAAATTTCCACTCATAGCTGCACTTGAATCACCTCAAGTTATATCTCCATAAGTTGAGATTGAAGAGGTACAAATTGCAAAATAAGTTGAGTTGATTGAAAAGTTAAAAACATCAGAAGTTCACCTTGAATCCTTAGCCATTATGTCAGGTGTTAGAGATAATCAAGGACATTCAGAATATGTTAAGAGATAATTCAATGACATTAAGAGAATGGTTAAAATCATGTTTTATGCATTCACTGTAGAAAGGGCAAGAGAAGGTTCTAAACCTCCACATGGAGAAGGAACTTCAGAGGATAATAATGATGAAGAGAATATTTTGAATCGAAGTGGAGGAAAGCCACCTTCATCTCCACCATCCTCATACTCATCATCTTCATCAACATCGTTTTCCACTTCCACCACAAAAACCACCCACACTCATTCAAAAACCCCAAAAGGAAAACCTCCATTACTCAAGTTGGACATCAAGTTTGAACTTCCCATGTACAATGGTGAATTAAATCCAGAAAATTTGGACAATTGGATCCATCAATTGGAAGTATAATACAAAATTCATAATCTATAAGAGGACGACATCAAGATCCAGTTGCCTTCATTGAGGCTAGAAGAGCAACACTAGTTTGGTGGGAGGCAAAGACTTAAGAGGAAATGTGAATCCATGGTAAGATATCCATTTTTTGGGTTGAATTTATTTATTCCATTAAATGGAAGGTTTATCCATTAGCATATATGCAAAAATAAATTATGAGTTGGAAAAACTTTAGGCAACTGAAAGGCCAAAAAATTCAAGAGTACACCTAGGAATTTAGAAAGAGTGCTTTGTTATTAGGAGTAAACTTGAATCCCCAAGAAACACTCTTAAAATACATTGGGGGTTTACACTCCTATTTGAAACATACTATCCTTATGTTTAACCCAAGAAACTTAGATGAAGTATGTGTGCAAGCCACGCATCTTGAAGCAAGGGGAAAGAACATTCAGGAAGAGGGTAGTAAGAAGAAGCCATTCAAGGGTAAGGGAAAAGAGAAGGGAGGAAAATGGAAGGGAAAGAAGAATGAAATCATTAAGAAAGAAGGGGAGAAAACTACAGGAAAAAATTGTTCTAAATAGGGGCATGATGAAGCCCACTGTTGGAAACTACATCCCGAACTAAGGCCTAAGACACCAAATAAGAATGGGAAACAAAATATGACTGCCACTACACAACATGATCTTAGAATCGATTCCAGAGATGATACCAAGATCATAGCCATGGTCAAAAAGGGAAAGGAAGCCATAGCAAGTACTAGTTCCTCAAATAGTCACAACAACACTCCAAATGAAGATAGAAGGATATAATTGTTCCATGTGAGAGTGATTTCAAATCATACAAAGATTGATGCATTGTTTGATAGTGGGTCACAAGCAAACATGATTTCAGAAGACTTGGTCAAAAATATTAACCTTGAAACTGTGCCACGTCATAAACCATATCCTTTGGGTTGGATAGTTAAGAATGCCAATTTATAGGTTACAAGTAAATGCATATTTTTATTTTCAATTACTGCAAACTTTGTTGATGAAGTCGAGTTAGATGTGGTTCCACTTGAAATTTTCAGGATTATATTGGGAAGTCCATATTTGTATGACAGGAAAGCGGTGTTTTATTGCTATGAGAAAAAATATCATTTTCTTAAGGATTGTGAGATCTCATCGCAAAAAATTGAATATTTGTTTAGTTAATGTAGGGAAAATTAAGAGGCTAGTTAATGCAAGTAAATATGTTGTGCTTCTCATGATCAAGAAAAAGGATGATGTTGGCTATGAATATTTTGAATGATGTGATGAAAAATTAAAATATGATTTGTTTGATTTGGTAAGTTAGCATGGCGAGATGTTTCAAGAACCAAGTGGGTTACCTCCCAAGAGGGGAATTAAACATGAGATTCAACTGCAGCAGGATGTTCCACTTCCAAACATTGGTATGTATCACATGTAAATTATGGAGAGTTTGGAAATCAAGAAGCAAATCCAAGAATTTTTTAACAAAGGTATCATACGCCCATCTACTTCGCCATGTGGTTCACCGATTGTTTTGGTACCAAAGAAGGACAAGACTTGGTGCATGTGCATAGATTCAGTGCACTGAATAAAATCACAGTAAAGAATCACTATCCACTCCCACCCATTGATGATTTTCTTGATCAGTTAAAGTATGAAAATTATTTCACTAACCTAGACATACGAAGTGGTTATCATCAAGTTATAATAGTTGAGGAGGACATTTGGAAGACTGAATTTAAAACTAGACAAGGTTGGTTTGAATGGCTAGTTATGCCATTCGGTCTAAAAATGCTCCAGCTACTTTCATGAGAGTTATGGATGATGTACTAAGACCATTTCTAGATGACTTCACCATTTTTTACTTAGATGATATTTTGATATTCAAAAAATCAAGAGATGAACATGTCACACATGTGAACAAGGTACTTGATGTCCTTAAAAAAAGAGAAGTTATTTGTAAATATGTCGAAGTGTGAGTTTGGAAAGACTTATTTAGTGTATTTGGGACACATTTTTGGAGGAGGTGAGTTGAAGATAGACCCTTCCAAAGTAGAGGTCATTCTGAATTGGCCCAAGCCCAATACAATTACAGAGGTAAGAAGCTTTCTTGGGGCAACACAGTATTAGAGGAAATTCATTGCTAATTTTTCTTTCATTGCAGCTCTGTTACATGCATTGAGATGTGTTAAGAAAGTCTTCCATTGGGGAGATATGCAGCAAAAATAATTTGATGCTTTAAAGAAAAATATCAGTTCAGCACTAGTATTTCCTCTTCTGGAACTTAGACAACCATTTGAGATCCAAACAGATGCAAGTGATTACACCATGGGAGTAGTTCTCATGCACCATGGTAAGCCTATTTTGTTTCATTCTGAAATTTTTAATGGACTTGTGACTAACTATCCCACCTATGACAAATCGTTATATGCATTGGTACAAAGTGCAAAGAAATGGAATCACTATTTAATGGGGAAAGATACCATTATACATACCGACCATCAGCCATTTCAGTACTTACAATCACAGTCAAAGTTGCAATAATCAAGCAATTTTAGATGGATGGGATTTCTAGAACAATTTCATTTGGTTATCAGGTATAAAAAGGGAATCTACAATAAGGTGGTTGATATTCTCTCTAGGCCTATTTTAAATTCACCTATTACACTCAAGAAAAATTCAGTTATGCATGCAATTTGCATTAAGCAATATGCATATGATAGTGATTTTCAAGATGTGTATGAAAGCTTGAGTCAAGGAAACCAAAATGAAGAGTTATATTATCATGTGCATACCAGTTTGTTGTATAACTTGGAAAATTTTATGTATACCACAGGGAAAAAGAAACAGTATCATAAGGGAGGTACACTCTTCATTTATTGCTAGGAATTTCAGTGTAGGGAAGACGGTAGCGAATATCCAAAGGTATTGTTATTGGACATGCATGATTGATAGTGTATCTTGTTTTATCAAAGGATGTTCTTTATGTGCAATAAGTAAGCCTAGTAATAGGAAACTTAGATTGTACACTCCACTTCTGGTTCCTTCACATCCTTGGGAGAGTATCTTAATGGATTGTGTAGGTGTCCTTCCAATGTCAAGGAAAGGTCATGATTACTTGTATGTTGTTGTAGATAGGTTCAAAAAAATTTGTCTTTTCATGCCATGTAAAAAAAAAATTACAGCTGAACAAACAACTCATCTTTTCTTTCAAAATGTATGGGTTCATTTTGGTATTCCTACTTCTATTGTAAGTGATTGAGATTCCCGTTTTGTTGGGAATTTTTGGTCAAAATTGTGGGACATGATGGACACAAAGTTGAAGAAGAGTACATAATTTCATCCACAAACAGATGGTCATATCGGGGTGGTTAACATGACATTCATTCATCCTCTTATAGGTTACTACAGCAAAAATCCCAAGTTGTGGGATGAACAGTTGCATTACATTTAGCATGCATGCAATAGGGTAAAACATTCTTCCACAAACACATCGCCATTTGAGGCATGTCTTGGGTACTTGCCAAGATCACCTTTTGACTTCATATTTGAGAAATATGTCGTTATATATGGTCATAGTGACATAGATAAGGCAAGGAAGTTCATTGAGAAAATTCAGTTAATACATCACACAGTGGAAGAACAACTTGAAAAGATTCAAAGCAGCTACAAGGCAAGGCATGATAAACACCTTGTTGATCACAAATTCCAGGTTGGAGGTGAAGTTTGGTTATATATCATCAAAGAAATATTTCAAGGGGAAGGTAAAAATATTAATCCAATCCATTGTGGTCCATTTAAAATTCTGTAAAAGATTGGTAGCAATACATTTAAGCTAGATTTTCCTCCTTATATGCAAATATATTCTATCATTAATGTTGATAATGTGAGATTGTTTGAGCCTCCTTTGATTGATGATAAAGGAGAGCATGTTCAGTTGCCATCAATAGATGATTTCTCACCAAAATATCTTAATGAACTTCAACAAGATCTCATACTTGACAGAAGAACCAAAACTTCAAGGAGAGGGAATGTCAAATACCTTAGAGTGGGACTCAAGGGACAGAATCCTTCCAAGGCCAAATGGATGGAGATTGAAAGGGTGAGGGGGATGTACCCTAATCTACTGAACAATTGATAGTATATTTTAGGGTCCAAAAGGCTTCTAGTGGGGAGGAATGATCAAAGGCTCAGTATTTAGCTCAAAAATAAATTTCTCATAAATGCTCCAAACTAGAATGGCTGCGTAGAGCTCGTCGCCAGGATTCCGGCACAATTTGTTTCGTACAAATCCGACTCTGGATGAAGAAGTTATGACATGTTGTCTGTTTTCCCAAACACGAAAAAAAATGTGCAAAATAGTAACACACTGATGAATTGGCAGTCCAATCAGCATCTCAGGAATATCCAGGAAATATTCTCCAACTTTCAGCCAATGACACTATGACAAGTGTCACATTCAGATTCGCAAATGTTTCTTCAGAATTGAAATTTTTCTTCCTATTCTAAGGTTGAAATTTTAATTATGGGTGCATTTTTATTTTTTATATATGGTGGAAATTGGGCCAATGGAGAAGGGACGCGAGGCACAGCCAGGGGCTGCCACATGCCCCACCCCCCCCCCCTCCCACCCCCATGGCATGTATAGAGCGAAATATATTTTTACATCTTGAATCAATTTCAAAGTTTTGTTCAACAAAATCATATGTTGGAGGAAGGGCGGAGGTCGCGGTCGACCCCGCGACCTCCCCCATGCTAGCGAAGAGAGATACCGCCACACAACACTATTTTTCTTATTATCTATAGGTACGTGCACATATTTATGTTTTATACATCGAACCGTCGGGCAGAGGATGGGGCAGCCCCCTCACCATAAGACCTCACCATGTGATCGTGTCGGGGGGCTGATGAGATAAACCCGCTTAGCGCTAAGACTGAAGTTAATCTGCACTTATCATTTAATTAATGACCCAGTTAACTGTTAATTAACCTGTGGTTAATATGGTGGCGGAGTTGGCAAAGTTTGCCAAATGTGGCGGAGCTCCAAATTTAGTGGAGTTAGCTGGACAGTTTCCAGATTTGGTGGAGAAATGTAGGAAAATTGGTTTTTTCCATAGCTAATTCAATATTTGGCCAATTTTGGCTCAGGAAGAGTCATTCTTGGTATATTTTTATGTTTTGGAGCCATTGGAGTAGGTTGCAGAGGCAACAGGAGACTGTAAACATAATTTTTGCACAATTGAAGCTAATACAGAGGCTCATGCCATGGAAGCTAGACCAAGGAGATGTAGCCCAAGAGGGGTGAACTCCTTCATCAAAACTATGTGTATTTGATTTAGTTGTCATGGTTTATTGTGTGTTTATATGGCGTTGCTCAGCATTTAGTTTCCATGCTTTTATGTTCATGAAATAAACTTAATCTTATCAAGTTTGTTTGTTTATCAATCATAAGAACATCTATAAACCCTTGTACAAGAAGCAAACATAAGCACTTTCATATTAAATATGAAACTGATATTAGCATAACAATAACTAACAATTAAATTTAGATCAACTGAACTCTTTGCAACGAACTCGAGACCTTAACTAGCCTTCAAATTGGGAAACATTACTGCCCATTCCCTGAATAAAGGCAAGGTTCTCAAAACGGGTTCTTCCCCATCCATTATGAGTCCCGAAGGTGCTACTGAGGCCCCTGCCACCCTCTCGACCCGACCCAATGAGCACCCCTCTCTCCCTTTTCTCCCTAGTCTTACACAACCAACTCCCCAACCCACTATGAAATTGTCGTATCCCACCTTCCCCCAGTAGCAAAGATGCAGATGCTCTCCCCCCCAAACCTTCTCATTCCACCTCACCAGACCTTCCTACCCAATGCCCCCTTAGGTCCCAGAAGACAGCAAGCCAGACAACAGAAGAAGGCATCGAGGTGTGACCGAGAGGTTCTCTCACAACAATTGAGATGTACAAAAGTCAATGCAACAAATTTATGAGCATAATAAAAACTAAACCCTCCATGCTACCCCCATCCATCAAAAACCAACATGAATTCATTTTCCTCTTTCTGATTTCATGCGCAAGGAGGGTCTGGGTTATATACTTGTGTCTGAACGTTGACGGTGCCCTGTGATGTAGTTGAACCCTCAGATGTCACCTCCTATGCGTGCTTGCCTTCATCAGCTTCCCACTTTGGAAAACTCTGGGTTGCATGCTCCGCATGCAAGCCCTTACATAACACATGTTGTATGTCTCGTCGACAGTGAGCCAGCTGGCCCACTTTTCACCTTCCCTCACATTCATTATCACTCTCTTTTGACGACGTTGGTTTCCACGCCCTCCTCCACATCCTCTTATCGGTCCCTTCACCCACGTGATGTTCAGGCATACCATCTGTCTTGTTCACACCCCAATCGAGGTATACACAATTTAACTTTATTTTAAATTAAAAAAAATAAATTTAAATCATATAATTCTTTAAATTGAGTCTAGACAAAACAATATATTAATCATTAATAAGGCATATATATATATACCATTCAAATCAAGTAAGAATTTTTACTAATGAGATGGTATTAATATTATCAAATTTCTAAGTAACTATAACTAAAATATAAAAATTAATTATATAAAGTGTTAATAAATATATTTATTTTGGAATAAAGTTTATAGATTTTTATTTTAATTACCAATATTCATTAAGTTGATGGTAACGATTTATGTTTCACTAAATGCTTTAGAATATTTATAATAATATACACAAATTAAATGGTGAGATTTATATTCAAATGAGTTACGTTATATTTGTTTTTAATTAAAAAAATGGCATATGAATAAGTGTCATATGAATGAGTTATGGTATTTTGGCATGTATTATTGATAAGCCATAGTATTGGTCCATGATATTGCAATAAAAGATATTTATAAATTAAAAATCTCCCACAATAAAATAAAGATAAATATCCACAATTAAAAATCTTGTTCCATATTTTTTTAAATATCTATACATTTAACTTATATATTAAGTTTTTTTATAATTAATACTAATACTAATAATTAAAAATAAAATTATAATTTAGTCAATTTTATTATTTTATTTTAAAAATATAAAATGTATAATAAATAAATGTTATGATATTTATTATAAATTGATATTTCTTTAATTAATACTTATAAATATTTATCAATTATTACGCTGAATGCGTAAGTCTATCACCCGTAGTCCATTTAACATCGTCCGCATTCCTTTTGCACCCTCATGCAAATACTAGTTTAATTTATATGACTCTAACATCGTCCGCATTCCCTTTGCACCCTCATGTATATGACTACAATAATTTTAAATATAATATTATTAAAATATAAAAACCAAATCTTTATTACCTCCAATCTACTTCTACTTTAGCTTTTTCTAGCCTTTTCAATATTTGTTAATGTGAACCCAATTTCATATTAATACTTCTACTTTAGCTTTTTCTAGCCTTTTCAATATTTGTTAATGTGAACCCATTTTCATATTAATACAAACACAATTTGTCATTTAATTAACCCAGTAAATTCAAGTAAATCAAATAGATATCGGTAACATGACCAGCTATTCTTAGTATTACCAACTCAACTCCAATCTACCTTCTATTTGTCAATCAATTGTAGCCTACTCTATTGGAACAAGTTCTCGAATTGTTACATGATGTATGCTATTGCATACTCAAATACTATATTAATGCTTTGTACAGATTTGTGTTCGGGTATAAATATGTGTCACCTAACTAACGTCAAAATTTAGTTACGAACCTGTATTTGGAATAGGTTACTTTAACTTTTACATAAGCTTCCAAGACGTTTAGTCCAGAGTTATGGTTAAGGACATCGTCGTGGATGTTGGTCCAGATTTATGGTTAAGGACATCGTCGTGGATGTTTGTTTCATTATTCAAACTTTAATTAAAACATGGATTTTGTACCTTACTGTGGTTGTGGTTGTGTTCAAAGTAAGAAGTGTTTTGTGGGCCCTGTAAAGGTATATGGTTAAGGCAGGCAAAGGTCTCCTAAAAGGGAAGTTTGTAACATCTACTCAAAATAAAGTTTAGTGTAAAATTGGTTTAGTTTATTATACTTTATTAAGAGACTTTGTAAAAGATTATAATTGGTTTATTTAAGAATAAACATAATAGTTGTGTAAGAAATAATTAGTAATTAATGTACATAATTCAAATGCTACAAAGTATTATGACATGTTATACATCAATTAAGATCTAATTAGAGTTATTAGAAATAAGAGGTGCATTTTCCAAAGAGCAAAAATTAATGATTATACATCTTCTTATGGAGGGTAACCTCCTCATCTACGTTTGTTCCTTTCATATTAGTTGGAAATTCTCCCTACTTTTCTTCCAATTGAGGAATGAAGTTACATGATGTGAAGATGTTGCAATGATGTTATGAAAAATCATGGTGTGATGTCCCCTAAAAACCAAGGTACAAACCTAAGAGTCCATGACTATTATACTAGAGTTCTATTGGACTTGACATATGTTATACATAGACTATTTGGCATGTCTAAATGAGGGGGTTTCTTTGGATGGCTCACGCTCCTTGAATGAGGCATGTCATATCAAGAGAAAGTTTATTTTCTTCAATATCCCCAACCTTTATTGCATAATCATATGCGTTTGGTTGTATATGAGGAAAATCATGTTGAGGACACTTGTATTCATTCTGTCTATCTCATCTTCTTTTGTGAGTGAATATAGAAGATGTTCAGGATATAAGGGCTAACAATTCTAGAAAATAACTCAAAATTGAATTCTAATTAGTGCATTTGCCTACAATTGTTGCATCTTCTTGCAACAAAGGCATATGTGGGTTTCCTACAAAGTCTCTTGTGAGTGTAAGTAACCAAATGAACAAACCTCTAGAGCTAGATCCATGTGAAAAGATGAAGCATTTTTCCCTTGGTCTTGCATAAAGAAGTGGAAAAATGAAGTGAGCACCATTAGCATCCCTGGTTAGTATGGACAAAAAAGGAGAGAAGCTAATCAGATTATTTGTTTTGCCTTCTTGTAGACACCCTCCTCATGCATGAGCACTAATTTTAAAAGCATAAGCATATCCACTTACTAGTCCATCCATCCTTCCCCTAGAAGAGTAACAGTGTTACTTAGTATGTGGTTGTAGCATTGCGTTTTTTCTTGATTCGTTGGTTGAAAATATCCATAATTCCTTGGTTTGAATATCTTAAGATTAACCCACGTGGGTAAATAAAGGGAAGTAAAATCCCTGTAATGTGTTCCACCCATATTATGTGTCTGTTGATGGATAACCAAACCTACCATTGGATCAAGTAGTGGGGGAATCCCTTTGTTTAATTGTAGGTTTGGTTCCATATATGGTTATATATAATGCATACAAACATCAATATAACAGATATCAAAGTTCCTTCCTTAATCACTTTCTACTTCACAATTTCTTTTATTTATAACCTAATGTAGTGAGAGATAGGACTTGATTCTTCACATTTGCACTCAACTAACAAGTTAGGTTAGGTCAAGGGGCATAAAGCATTTATGTGTTTTGGATCTAACCTCTCATTGGTTGTTTTTCCATTCTAAATTTTTGAATATCAATAAACTTTGTGAATGAATGAACTAGGTTTCGCCATGCCTTGCATTTCCCTTTCTAAGACTTGGAAAGTAGTTACATCAGTGATAGATGGAAAGTGTAATAAAGGTTGCTAGGCATGTGAAGTAAGACATATGATGAATATGTGGATCCCATGTACTAATATATTAATATATAGTTCATGGAGGTTCAAATATATTAGTGAGAATTTATTAGTATAGATGGTTAGTTTAATCCATCTCTCTTGCAAATGTTTCAAGCTACTAGCAAGGCACTTCATTTTTAGTTGATATATTAGGTTCTTGTATCATTACTTCACAATATTATTATTATTATTATACCTTTATTATCTTCCTTTTATCTATTTTTCATATAATAGTCATCTTGCATTGTGATTCAATTCTAAATTTGGAGTGGTGCCTTTATATCACTCTAAAATGTGATTTATTTGCATCAAATTAAAATTCGATGATTAGGATTTTTCATGTGATTCACAACTAGAGATATATCCTTATGTATACATCTTGAAAATTGAAATATTGTTATGTTCCATCATTTCCACAACTATTTTAAATCAAGGGTGGTTAGAGTGCCCTTGTAATATTTTAATCTACTTAGTGGCATATCTATTATTTCTCGAACATTTCATAGATTGGTCCAAATTTAATTTTCATATTAAATTCAAGACACCTTAAGCAATAAAATATTATTGACATTTCCTTGTTTTAAATTAAAAAAATATTATTTATTAACCTAATTTATCAAAATAATATACCATATAGTATACAAATATAAACATGTTAAAATGTATTATCCATATCTAATTGTGATACACATACGAAATATACTTAATCATCCTTTATTACTACAATATTTTATATTAATAACAAAATAATACATTAAAAATAATAATAATCAATAACCATTATATCTATAACTTTGTCATGAGAGTTAAAAACATATGGCATTGCACCTAATTTTTGTATTAATAACTTTGATGAATTAAAAAAAAATTAAAATTATTTCTACTCATCTCCATTTATTCCATATCTTTGTTTATAATATTTATCAAAATATATATATATATATATATATATATATATATATATATATATAATTATAATTATAATTTTAAAAATATTATTACAATTTCATATCTTATCTACCTAAAACAATAATAACATAACATTTTTTTAAACTAGTAATAAATACATATTCCATGTTCATACATTCAATCGCATCTAATTTATACATTCAAATTATAAATTATAATCTTGTACATTCAATTATAAAATGTATGGAAAATTGAGAGGCGAACCTCATTAGTTACTCATTATTTGTGAAAAAATGATGTAACAATATTAAATTCATACAACCCTTTGAACAATGTTATTTACACTAATAAGGATATAACAAAGGTCCATATTTTATAAGTGTTATAGATTCAGGAGAATGGAATACTATGATATACAAGTTCACTCGATTGTTTATGGTCTTAGTGTGATTCTATGGGTTACTCATGTTTATGTTAGGTTTTTTTAATTTTTATATAATAGTTCTTTCATTTATATTGGAGAATTTGTATTCATAAAAAGTTATAGCATGAATTTATAGAAAATTTATATAAAAATAGTTTTTTGTTTATATTTTTTTAATGAGTAAAAAAAATATGATTATGTTTAGTTGGAGAAACTTTTAGTATAAGTTTATTCTAAAATATTTAATAATATATACTCGACACAAGTGACCTAGTACCTTATGAACCTTAAAACACACATATGAACATTAAAACACACATATATTAATAGATCAAAGAGAGCCATTTAGTTGTTGTTTCCTTGTTTCCCACTACTATTCTTTGTCTTCATTTGTTTCCAACAATGTTGTTTGACCATTCAGTTGAGCCAAATAGTTTTATGCCTTTGTTTCCATGCTTGGTTAAGTAGGGGGTTTAATTACTAAAAAGTCCATAGTCCTTGCATTGTGAGAGGAGAGTTCTAGGGAAACTTTTAAGGATGGAAATTTATCTTGAACTTTAGAAACTTTGGCGAATCTTGTAGTCCATCATATGCAATCTATAAAATGTTTGACAATATTTTTGTAAAAATATTCAAATTTCTAATAATGTTATAGAGTCTTTATATAAAATTTTGGCAATTTTTAAGGTGAAAGAATTTTATACTATAAAATTTGAACGAATAATTTTTAGAAAGAAATGGAAATTAACGAATCTTATTTTTGGAAAAGGCATGGAAAATTAGCTCACCTGCGAATATTAGCACCTAAATTTTTCCTTGGAGAGTTCCACGTGTCTCTCCATGTGCCACATAAATGAGGATATTTGAATATGTGTCATTACATAATCAATGGACTAGTTGTATGTAATCCATAACATTGATAGCTATAACCCCCATTTTTCCCTTAGTAGCCAGATCTTCTTTGTGATCTACCATTGAATTATTCTTCCATAGAGTGTGATAACATCGTACCTTGACAAACAAGTTTTAGTGTGCCTAATTCTTTTTAGAATTAATGCTAACTAGAAATCAAGTGGAGACATATCAAAACTTAAATGCTTTACAATTAATTTGGAAGCCTCTACCACTATGAGGATTAATCATGTATTGAGAATTTTGGCGAGATTTAACCCTTACATGAGCACATAAGCTCTAGCCACATTATTGGAAGAGAAATCAATACACTATGCATAAGTTAAATAACCCCTCTTGCACTTCATGTTCTTATCACCCCATTAGAAAGTTAAAGGCCATGGGATGTACTTTGATCCACTTATGCATGGATGGGTGCAGCCACACATTCGAGCACTACCTAAAGGTAACCCTATGGATCCAAGAAAACCCACATTAAAATTGAATCTCACCCAATGGAGAAAAACTATTTGTTCTCCACCAGTGAATCCATCACCTTTGGGCTATATATTAGTTCTTCTTACAATGTGTCTTTACACCTTTTAGAAAAATTACTAATTAGACTCCCCTACATGTATTATTTATATAACATTGGACTTTAACATCATTTATGACTTTATATCAATGTTCATCCATTTTAAGTTTGAATATATCATGCACCCAAAAGGTCAAATCCTTCAAGGTGCAAAATTTTCCTCAAATTTATTCAATTTAAAGAAAAAATAATAAAATGTTTTCACCACAAAGAACTTGATCATTCTCTTTGCAAAATAAATATTAAGTTAAGATGGATTTACTAATTGGTTCTTAGTACATATAAGTAGATAAACATATATCTCATTTGTCAACTCCATGTTAAGCATAAAAGGAATTATAAATCTCCCTAATAGTCATTAGTGCATAGAAGGGATTATAAATCTCCCTAGTAGTCATTAGTACGTCATTCAAATGCTTTAACCATAAAAACTTTTTTAATTTTTATATATAGAGAGAGAGTTTGTGTGTGTAAACAAGTCAAATTGTTAAATGTGGAGAAGATATATTGTCTCACAAACAAAAAGATATAATATAATATAATATACTAATTTGATCTTTGACTTGGTTGTAAAATTATGGCATTATTTATATATTATTATTATATAAAATTGATATTAAAATAATTTAATTAAAATAAATATTGAAATATATTATTTAGAGTGAATATTGTAATTTTATATTAGAAAAGAAAATTATACATCTTTCACACACATATATATAATTTTTAAAAAATTAAAAAATTATTTAATTATTAATATCTTTGAGTCAATTTCTAAAAGAATTATGCATCTCCTTTATAATGAAGTATAAAAATTACTTAAATAGCTACACTAAATTATTCTTTATATAATATTGAAATGTGACCTTATTAATGATGTGAATGCAATAAACTACTGTGTAACTTGTATCAATTATGATTAGGATGATAAAAAAAATGATAATATTTGTAGATCTGGTATAACTTGTATCATGTGTACCTAGCACAATATAAAAAAGGTTAATGTTTAAACTGAAGAGGCGTCCTTCTAATTGTTCGTAACGAAGAAGTGTTAAAAATATAAAGGGTTGCTGACCATACTATTATAACCTTTGATATTAAGAAGAAGAAATGAAAGTGAAAAGAACAAGTAATTGGAGTATATCGAACAACTGTTTAAAAAATAAAAAGTTGCTGAGTTTAGTACTTAGTCTTCGAATGTCAAGAAGAAGAAATGAAAGTGAAAAGAGCAAGTAATTGAAATATGTTGGAGGATTGCTCATCTTCATAGGGAGGGGTTTGACTTTACATCATTTCGTACACGTAAAATCTCCTTTAGTTTTAATATTTTTTTTTCATATTAATTTAAACAAATTAATAATTTTTGAGATTATTTATAATGTTTTTTCATATTACTTTAAAGAAATTAACAATTTTAAATTTTTTTGGATTAAAAATATTGTTAGTTGTAATTTTATTTTAATATTACAATCTGATATTTAAAAAAAAAACTATTTTTCATTTATTTAAGTATACTTAATATAAAATTTGAATTAATTTTTTCATTTAAATTTATTTAAAAATAAGTTAATATAAATTTTGATTTTGATTTTGATTTTTTATTTTTGAAGTATTTAAGATATGTGTTAAAATTTCAATTATATCTTTAAAAAATTACATTAATTTTTATAAAAATAATAATATGTTATTAGCTTTTACGAAACTATTAAATTATTATTAATCATTTAACTTCTAATTTTAAATTGCAAAGTCATATCAAAAAATATTCTAAATAATATAAAAGAAATATACACTAAAATATTAAAGAGGTTAAATCGTATTCAAAATAATATTGAAATTGATTAGTGAAATTTAGTTTCAAAATGTTCTATATTGGAAGAGATCAATAAAGTTGTTAAATGGATATCTTGTTGAAGAAAATGTGTCTCCACAAGATTAAACATCACCCAGATTCTCAAGGTTCATTATTATTCCAAAGTAGATCTTATATGAGTCTAAAATAACATATTTTATCGAGGTAATTCAACAATTTGAACATGTCACATTCTTAAGAAAGATGTGGTTATATATATATATATATATATATATATATATATATATATATATATATATATATATATATATATATATATATATCCAATTGGATGTCACACTTCAATATCCAATCTTGCCAAGTAAAAGATGGGCAAGCATATGAAATTATATACTTCATCTAGTGCAATCATTTGTTAATACTTTGATTAGTAAGATGATTATATTAAATTAACCCTAATACATTTGAGAGATTATACCATGTCTTTCATAATCTTGAACTTTCATTCCATTAATCTCTCCATTTGAAAATCTTTTTTGGATCATCTTTTGGGGAGATATATGTCTATGTAAACTATCTTGGATATGAATTTTCATGAGAGATTACACCACACTTTCCATATTCTAACATTTTTATTCCTTAGGTTTCTCTATCTAAAACTTCATTTATCTAAAAATTAATCATGTCTTCAACTAAATTAAAATTTAAACATAAATTCTTATAAAAAATTATAATATATTTTCTATAAACTAACCATTTTATTATAAAAGTTTATATATATTATATATATATATATATATATATATATATATATATATATATATATATATATATATATATATATATATATAACTTGTATTTTTTATACTATATGATCAAATACTTTTTATTTTATAAATTTTTCCATTTCAAAATTCTTTTCTCAAATTATATCTTAAAAAAATACATTTATATAAATTAAAATAATTTTTTATCTTACCAAATATAAATAAAATAAAATGCCTCATCCATAAATCCTAAAAGTGGTCGGATTTTTTAAAAATTGGCTTAAACAACTAGCACTCATATGAGTCTAAAATACCATATTTTATGGAGGTATTTCAACCATGTGGACATTTCACATATTTCAATATTTATTCATTTTTTTCTTGAAGAGAGATGTGGTTATTGAGGTATTGGTAAATATTTTTATTTTTTTCCAATCAAATTCGATGCCACATTTCAATATCTAATCTTGACAAATAAAAGATAGAGTAAGCATAATAAGTTATGTACTTTATTTAGTGTGATCATTTATTAAATAATTTGATCATTAAAATGATTAAATTAAATTAACTCAAATACATTTGAGAGATTATACCATGTCTTTTGGATATATATATATATATATATATATATATAACTTTGGATATGAATTTTCATTAGAGATTATACCACACTTTCTACAATCTAATATTTTTATTCCATAAATTTCTCTATCTAAAAAATCATTTTTAAAAAAAATTTATTATCTTGTAGAGAAATATATATTTATATAAACTCAAGAAAATTTAAACATAAATTCTTATAAAAAAATTATAATAGGTTCTCTATAAACTTACAATTTTATTATATATATTTTTTTAAACTAAAATAAATATATCTTTATATCTTAAAGAAACATACATTTAAAAAAAAAAAATATTATTTTCATCTTACCAAATATAAATAAAACAAAATGATATATCCAATCCTCTCCTCAAACTACTTTGATATAATTAAAGATAAATAAATGGTCCTCAAACTACTTTGATATCATAAAAATAATTAGATGTTTCCAAATACATAAAAAGTTATGAATTCCAACATCCTATTTACCACCAATAACATCACAGCAAAGGGTAGCTGACAGTTCACACTAAAAGTCCAGTACCTAATTGATGATCAGTAATAATCACTCCCCAAATCGCTATACCACGTGTCATTCAATTAATCCTGTCATATAACGAGCAAGCTTAAGAGTACACACAATTTGACAAATGTCATTGTGATATTACCAAGCAGTAAAAGACATTCACAGGTAACACAGAAGTATGATGAGGGCTAGTGTTTTACCTCGTTTAATCTCACCGACATTAACATGCCCCACACCAGAGATCTGCCTTCATTCTCAACCAAAACTCGAGTACATTATGAAATATAAGTAGATGTCACGCTTTATAATTGACAATCTTGCAAACTATTTTTAGAGTCTCAGTCCATAATGGATTCTGAGACATTTTTTTGGAGTTTATAGTCTAAAGACAAAGTAATGCATGAGTGCACTTTGAAAATAAATTGATTTTAAAAAAAATTATATTTACAAAAATCTTTAAATTTTCAATTTTGATTTCAATAGTGGATGCCCCGTGATTACGGACATTCATCAATTCTACCCATAATAATATAATCGGATAGAAGATTTAGTGGAATAAATCTGGCAGGGAAGTAGATGGGTATTGAGTGAGGCAAGGGATTTGCAACACATTACAATCGGAGCGATTAAGGAAAAAATCCCAAATCAATGGGAATAGAGATACAATGCCCTGAACTGTGGCACAATGGATGGTTGCGTCACATTACTTGTTCCTTACATGGCTATTATTGACAAACTTGAAAAAATGTGCAGCTTGTTCCATTGTTGGGATACATGGATTTGTAAGACAGAAATATTAATTTATTCAGAGACAGAAAAAACAAGGAAACCTTATAATCGACGCTAAATTTGGAAGTAGATACTCAACTGTAGAAACCGACCGCATGTCAATGAGTTTGTTTAAAGAAAACTGAACCCGCCCAGCTCACCTTGTGGGTGGGGATTTGCTTGTCGGAATGTCTCTCATGCTCTGGGTCACTCTGTACATGCCTCCACCATCCATCATCTAGCTCTTCCTCTGCCTTCTGTTAATAACTTCTTCTGTCTGTGTCTCTGTTGCATATTTCTATTAATTTTGTGTTGTTTCTCAAATTTGTTTGTATATGTAGCCTGCTCCAACAATAACTGCTAAAGTGATTTTTCACTTTTGTGGGTCTTACAATAGAAGAACAACAAGAACCAAAGACAAGGAGCATTCTACAGCTGAACACAGGTAGAACTCTCTAACCATGGAAGAATCATTCTCTACTGTGAGCTCTACGTCTCCTGTCAATGCCAAGTCAAAGAAACCAGAGAATTTATATTGCTGTAACAGCACTAGTGTGAGCCATGAGGACTATGCAAACGGGAATTGGCCTCCGGGATCAGAGTTGAGCTGCACATATGACAGAAACTCTTGCTCTTCACAGCCCAGAGGTGATCACAGCATCAAGGAACAAGGTGACTCTGTTGGGCTTACTGAGGTATCTTCTTCTGATAAAAATGGAAGTTATGGAGACAACAATATCAAGTTGGATTTGGATTTAACATTGTGGTTCAATCGTGTAGAGAAGAAGCATACATCTCCTGAGCCAAATCCCCCAATAGCAGAAGGAATGGAGCATGCAAGAATACTCACAGCCAGAAATTTTGAGGTCCCAGCACAAAACAGACAAGATAGTAATATTAACATGTACTTTGATTCTAGAAACATGGCGAATGCAGAGGAATGGTTTAAAAGGAGATACCATAAAGCAATTTCAGGCCAACCAAGGTCAGTTCAGAGCAGTGACTCTGGAACATTAAAAGAAAATCTGCAGGGTACTCCTGTGATTAACTGGAATGAAGCTAAACATTTGACCTCTTCTTTGAATAAATCAAGGAAATCTCGATCATTTGCAACAAACTATTCTGGAATGGCTTCAGTAGATGGCTCCTGTAACCTGAGTCAAGCAAGCCAGCTGTCCAGCTTTGATCAAAATTCTACAAATAAAAACTTCACAGCTAATGGTGACACTTTTACTACAAAGTAAGACCTTTTCCCTTATCATTTCTTGGAAAAAGTTTTTGTTTTAAGATTATAAGCTTACTTAGCAATTGATATGGCTTGATCCACTTTTATTAGCAATAAGCCAACCCTTATTCAGGGCAGCATAGGTGGAATGATGAACTTTTATTGTTCATCCCCTTCCTTTTTGAACGACTGATTTGGAGTTCTGTTATGAGAAAAATCATAACAGCTATACTGTGATGATTGAAAATTTGTCAACAGTCACAGTGCACCTTCCAATTCATGGTAAAAATCAGAAAATGTGAGTGCTTATTAAACAAATATTTACATTTGAAACATGACCCATCCATGTCAAAATCAATATATCATATTGTATTTTGGTGATTCTTTGTTTTCTATAGTTATCAATTTTCATGTCTGCTTTCAGAATTTCAAACTTTTATGATTAGTTTTATATTTCAGGTTTTAAATTAACCCACACTTTCTTTTGCATTTGTATTGTAGTTGGTTAATTCATTATTTCATATTTTGATCCTCTTTGTAGTTTGCTTTCAAATATCGAAGTTTTTGAAGGTTGATTCACTGCAGTTGTGGCTTATTTGCTTTTGTGCCTCGCATTTATATTGCAGTTGGTTAATTCATTATTTTATATTCTGGTCCTCTTTGTAGTTTGCTTTCAAACTTCTAAGTTGTTCGAGGTTAATTCATTGCAGTTGTGGCTTATTTGCTTTTGTGTCCTTTCTTTCCTCGGGTTAATTGTATCTTATGCTGAGGGTATTTGAAGTTGGTCACATTTGATTTGATGTATTAATCTTGTTTGCACTTAATTTATTTCGATATTGGAATGTTATTTGTGAGGAAATTTTGTAGTTGTTTGAACATTATTTGCATCTCTGGCCAAACACATTTTTGTTGTGAAGCTATTTCTTAACCTATCTTCTTTTCTGGGATCATCTTGACAGGGATGAAGAAGTAAAAGGTTGGCCTCCTATTCAGGCCTATAGAAAAATCTCTCTCGGTTCCTTCACTAAACCTTCTGCAGAAAATCAACAAGGTGCCATGGCAGAAAGCTCTCTGCAGGGCCACAAAAATTCATTGTATGTCAAGGTGAATATGGATGGAATGCCCATTGGCAGAAAAGTGGACTTGAATGCGTTCAAATCTTATGAGATTCTTGCTCGGGATTTGGAGGATATGTTTCAACTAACCACCAAGAGTGAGTATCTATAGATCTGATCTTTTGTGTTTATAATTTCGTTCATGTAAGATTGTAGGCTCACTTGATATTGTTTTCAGATCAAGTAAGAGCTTATATACCCTCGGGAAATAGGCAAGTTGCAAAGCCTTTGATGCTTTTGGACCCTGCTGCTGATTTTGTATTAACATATGAAGATAGTGAAGGAGATTGCATGCTTATTGGAGACATTCCATGGAAGTAAGCTCTGATCTCTAGGCTCCTAAAAGTTCATGATTCTTTTCACTGACTTGGAGTAAAAGAAAATCTCCCAGAGACACTGGATTTTGACTTCCAGCAATTTTAAAGATCACATGTTTTATTAATAGAACTATGTTTTGCAGAATGTTTCTTAATACAGTTAAACGTCTACGGATCATGAAAAAGTTAGGCACAAATGCCTTAGGTATGCTAAATTCAAACTTCCATTCTTCCTTATATTTTTATTCTTTCTATTAGTATAAGGTGATTTGGAGGGTTACTCTGATTTGCTGGGTGCTTTATATGGGAGCACTTTACATCTTTTGGTCGCTGACAGTAAGGGTGATTTATTTGCAGCTGAAATGTGCTCAAAGAGGAGAAAGGCTACTTGAGTAGCAGTGAAGTCAACCATAAATCTCGTGCCATGCATCATCATTCAAGCAAAAGAGAATAGATCACAAGATTTTCATAATGCTCCCGGTGACAATGTTGCAGAAGGTGTTTATTATCATTTCCCAGCAATTCCATCTGCTGCCAGCCATTGTTTGTGCCATTTTCCATTCTTGATTATGATGTAACATAAATTCAACCGTTGATCGAGACATTTCTGTTTGGATTTTGGAAAGTTCCCATAGATAAGTTTCATATTGATCTATTTCTTATATGCTTCATATTTTCATTCCCTCTGTAGTTGTCTCTTATGTGCTCCATATTGTTGTGTTTTCTGTAGCGTTGCATTGGCTTCCCAGTTGATTTTTTTCATAGGACAACATTTGCAAAATTAATTTGTACATGTCAAAACAATGGGTTCACGATTATTAACTTTGCCTTTTGTTGAACTGAAATTTTATTGTCCAATTTGCTGCCCATACAGATGTTTAAGGCTTGGGAAATTGCCAATTGTATGAAAAATGAAAATTGTCCATACGCCATTGTATTTGTTTTTGAACTTATAATCTTGTTCTTACCTTGGCTACTATCCTTGTTCATTGTATAAATATTAGTTTCTGTAATCAAAGGACCCTGAGATTTTGTCCAAATAGTTTTTAGCATATAAGTGATGAAGCACTGACTTCAGTATTAGATGCATATTAGTTAGTCAAATAGCATGATGAGTCCGTTGGTTTAGTGAGGTATATATTTGTAAATGCTCTCATAAAAATGCAATCATTGGTTTTAGCAGGAAGAATGAAGGAAGCAAGAATAGTGACAGTTAGACATTTTGAAGTTCCAGCTCTAGAGTCAAAGTAATGAAGATAATAAAGATAATAATTGTGGGCTGAAGTCTGAAGAAGGCCAATTCAGATTTCAATGGAATGCTTCAACCACTTTGAACTAGTAACAGCAAGAAATTCCTACGATTGATTGGACTCTTGGAGTGAAGCCAAGCATTTGAAATTTCCTTATCAAACATTCAAGCAGTAAACTGTTGGTGACCCGTATACTATGAAAGCTGACCTTGACAAACAACCAGAATGCAACTACATCCCACAAATCATTCAACACTCTCACAGATAGCTTAACACTCCCTCAACCAGATCCCACAAATCATTCAATATTGGGATTATCTGCATAGAGTAAGTCATTACACATGACCAATGTTTCATAAGTATTAATCCGAATGGCCAAATTATGTCAGATTATCTGCATAGAGTAAGTCATTACACATGACCAATGTTTCATAAGTATTAATCCGAATGCCCAAATTATGTCAGATGCTTGGCTTCACTCCAAATAATTATAAGAATTTCTTACTGTTTCTATTTCGAACTGGTTGAAGCACTGCATTGAAATTTAAATATCTTGGCCTGCCTTAAAATTATTATCTTGACTACTAAGACTCTAGAACTGGAACTTGGAAAACATCTGATTGTTAGTATTCTTGCTTCCTCCTTCCTCCCTGCAAAAACCAATGATTGCATTATTCTGAGAGAGCATACACAAAAATATACCTCACTAAGCAAACAGAGTGATCATGCTATTTGGTTAACTTATGTGCATATAGTACTAACGTCACTGCTTCATCTGCTACACGCTTCTATATGTGGAAAAACATATTGGGAGAAAAATCGTGTCCCTTTCATTACCTAAGGTGAAAAAAAAATCAAAATTTAAACACATGCAACTATGTGTGAAATTTTTTCATTTTTCATACAATCAGCAAGGTCCCAAGGCTTAAACATATCTATAGGCAGCAGATAGGACAATGAAAATGCAGTCCAACAAAGGCAAATGCAATAACAGTGGTCATATTGTTTTGACATGTAACAATGAACAATACGTTTGCTTTTACATATAAAAATGAGCAATATTTTTTCCGGTTTCTATTAGTATTTTTAAATGAATATTGCATATCACCATTAACTCGGCCAGTAACTTAATTTCTAGGACTCTGTGTCCACTGGGGTTTGAACAACTTAATTTCCAGGACAGTGTGCCCACTGGGGTTTGAAACTGTGTTTTTAAGTGGTAATGATGCTTCGTCTCAACCGCTATATATTATTTCCTTGTTTACTGTTGTAATCAATGTTCAGTAGGCTTTCAAACACGGCAAACTTTTATGATCAATTTTGCATTTAGTTTTACAAAATCCCCACAAATGGTTCAGTTCGTTAATTCCTTTGTGTAAGGTTAATACCCTCTTTCTGTTTCCTGCGGGGAAATTATTCAGATTGCAACTAGCGATGCCATTACTGTGTCTGCTGGACCTTTATTTCTGTCTTGACACGATGCTAGGATTGAGGCCTTGCAAGCAATACCAGAGCGGATACATTGATTCCTTAGTTTGTGATTGAGGCAGGATAGACTTCAAACCACAAAAAAACTCTCTGTACTCATTCTTGACGAAAAGCAGTGATGTCCGTTTTTCAACGAATCGTTAATGAATCCCGAAGATTGGCCATTTGACAAAATGCTTAAACCACTGGCAAGGCTTTTCCAGCTGTTTGACCAAATGTCACCCAGATAAACTTTGTTTAACTTGGCATCAGTGGATGCACGGTTTCTGTTGGAAAAAATATCACACTTATGATGTTGAAGAAAAGTCCCAATCAAGGAGGTGCCTTGCCTGCCAATTATAGAATGATTTTGTCTCATACTAGGTGGGACAACAGGTCTAAACTGGCAGATTACAACCTTCAAAAGGAATGACCCTACTCTTACTGCTCCCTCTGTGCAGACGGTTCCGTGCACCTCCAACCTTCAGAAGGAATCCAGCTTACCAATCTTAAGAAGCAATGCATCCTATTCTTAGTGCTCCTCTGTCTAGCAGATTCCGTGCAGAGGTGCCACCTCTTCGTCTGCACCAGTACTTTTAAGGAAGTAGCTCAGAAAAGTTCATTTTATCTGGTTGAGAAGACTCAACCAAGAGCTTTCTACCCACATGTCGGTGATTAGCGAACTTATCAATAGTTATCAGAAGCAGGTTCTGAGAGGTCAGAAGTAGCTCCTGTGACTAAAACTGGATTGCAGAATGTGAAAGAACTTTTGGTCCCAAATGTGTTCGTAACTCCAACTGGATTGCAGAATGTGAGAGAACCTTTGGGCCAAACGTGTTCCTATTAATAAGAGTGAGAAGACGGCAGGTTATAGTTTTGGCTGTAATTCCTCAACTAGCAAGCTTGCCTAAATAGTATTATGCATCATTCTATAATGCAAACACAACTTCAACTTTCAAAGCTATATATATATAATTTTATTAAATTATCATTTTATTTTAAATTATAATTATTGTTATTAATTATAAACCAAATTAATATTAAAATTAAATATATAAAATTTAGTTTCATTTTAGTATAGAGATTTTTAATTGTAAATAGATTTTGTTACAATAAAATAGATCAATAATACAACTTATTAATAGCATATATTCAAAATACCATAAGAGTATACATACTCTTGTATATATAATTTTTTTTAGTTAATCAATTAAATTAAAAAGAAAAAAATAACCTATGTTGGAAATAAAGCTCAACATCTATAAATATTTTAGAATATTTATGTATATTATTAAAAATATTTTATGTATATTATTAAAAATATTCTAGAATATCAAAAGTAAATTATTCATTTTGATTTTTTTTTTTTTAAATTTATTTATTTAATTTTTATTTGATCGTGTCAAAATATTTATGTTTACATTACAACATATCTTTCATGTTGAGTCTAGTGCAACCAGCCTAAATCCATTTTAACTCTGGATTTACCAAAGGTCGTAATTCATCTTAACTTTGATCTAGATTGATTTAACATGAATAGTTTGAGTCAATATCATAGGTTCTCATAAACCACTGATTATAATTTCTAGAAATTAATACTTTTTAAATTATTTTAACCAAGTTAAAATATTTACAAAAAAATTACATTACATTACAATATCTCAGCCATTATAGGCTAGAAAGCCCCTCTCAACACAGTCAATAATGAAAAAAAATTAATTTCTTATAAAACCAACACCTTCAAAAAAAAATCACATACCATAATGAGCCAAAGATTTAAATTTAAAACATAGTAAATTACAATAACAATAATAAAATTAAAAATTAAATTGGATAGTTTTCCATTAATTTGATTTTTAATCTTTTCCATGTTTAAAATTTAAATATGTAATTATACTAATATACATAAATGAAAATAAAATTTAATGCTTCTTTATTTCTCAAAATAATATATATTTAATTTATATTTCAAATATTTTATATTTGACTATGATATATATATATATATATATATATATTAGGTGTAGTATAATTTATAAAAGAAATTTCATTTTTCAAAGCTTTTTTTTTCTAACTAAAATTTGTGGGAGATTTTTTAAAACTAGAATTTAAGTTGCTAACTTTGTAGAATTATAGTATCTCATTTGTACAACTTTAAATCCATTAATCCATTTATGAAAAATATATTTTAAATAACAAAAAATCACAACCTTGCTTAAAATTGTATCTTGGGATTTTCCTGAAAAAAGTTATTCCATCTATAAGTTAGACTATATATATATATATATATATATATATATATATATATATATATATATATATATATATATATATATATATATGTAAATTTCTAAGTAAAATCCAAAAACAATTAGCTTGTTAACAAAGTAAATATCATATACAAGATTTTAAGTTATTATCTACTACGTAAGTTGAAGGAGATATGTAGGAAACTAATCAATAAGATGATTTATTAGTTAGTTGTGACTTTTGGGTTGTCCTAGTGGGTAACTTAGTATTTTTAGTTATTTTCAGAGTTTACACAAGGTTTTAGAGTTCCTTGCATCCTTCATCATATAATAATTGGAGTTATAGGAGTCACTGGTTTTTAAGGTTCTTGAAGTCTCATTAAAAAAATTGGTTTTTAAGGCTTTCGTGTAACGACCCCTCCAACATTTACCCACTTTCACCTGCCTGCCAGAGTAGATATGACAGGAAGAGTTACTATGACATGACTCAACCTCCTTGATCACCTTAAGGAAATGGAGTCGACAAACCAAGACTTTACTGACTTCCCTCAGGTGCTACAGGACCCCCAAGGGCTAAACCACCCTTCCAGGTTCTCAATCCCTGAGTTGACTTGCTTTTCCACTGATATGGAATCGAAAATGCTATCCAAACATTGCCTGAATTTAACTATAACCCTCCAGTTGCATGCATAAGCCTGCAAGGGAGCGACTATAGTATTTTTTACCGAATTTTGTGCCTGCGACCATGAGATATGAGCCACTTTTTCAAAGCTAGTCTCTAGACTACTGCTTGAAACTTGACAAATATTTCCAAAATGACAAATGACAGAAGGAGAAATCCTCTAACACAAAACTTAATCAAGGGCTTGAACTAACTAGGTCTAACCATGATATTCATTTTGTCAAACATATGTCGAAGATGAAGTCTACAGGTCATGAATGTATATCTGAAAATAGAGATCTAAAACTTATCTAAGAATCAACAAGAAGGTCTAATGCTCTCTCACAATAGCTACAATAACATATATTAGGTCATAGATTCATTAAGCAATCATTTACAAGTAAAAACATGATAAGAGACATACTTGAATATGTCATAAAACCATGCTTATAACCAACATATAACCATATAAATAAAAATTCTAGAACAACCATTAAAGTCACATAATAACAAGTATAATTACTCATGAATTACAAGGGAAAAGAGATATTATCACTCAAATGAAAAAGCCAACCAAGTTAGATACTTCCACGTACCACCCAAACATAGATAGAGTTGTACCAAATATTTCTTTCATCCAATCACCCCCGTGCCATATCCCAAGCATGAACGTGGGATCTCATGGAATAAACCGATGCATAAACAACCAAGGGAATCCAGAGGTTAAACCAACTCCACCCTCACATTATTGTGCTCTCACCTAAACCATTCCCGAGATCACAAAACAAAACCAAGCTTGGATGCCTCATAATTCCTTCACCATCCCTTGAGGAGTTTTCCTATCTCCACCCATCTATTGAGGGTTTCCTGGAGAAAACCATATCCACCCCCAAGCCTTGGGATTTTCCTGAGACTACCTCACCTGAATCCAAAGCCTTATGGAAATCCAAAGCTCAACCAAGAATGAATCTCATCACACCATGGCAATCCGAAAATTGCAAGGTAAGGTTGTAACCATTGTCAAACTAGGAAAAACCCATGACAATGAAAAAATTTGAACCAAATATACACATGCATATACCATGCATGTCAAAATCAGCTAGGAAATCATACATTCAGCCTGTTACCTACAAGTATCTCGTTCAAGCCACTTGATCCAACTCTTCCTTGATCCTTTCTTTCCTTGTCCTTTATTTCCTTCAAGTGGCTTTCCTTTGCTTGTTTTCTCCTCTTGGTGCTCTTCTCCTCTCTGAAAGAAATTCCAAAACTAAACTGACAAAAGGCGCCAAACTGATGCCTTGAATCCTTCTTATTATTGATGCCTCTAATTTATTCACTTTTCCTCTATTTTCCTTCATTTTCCTCCTCACATGCAACATGTGACCTTTCACCTTCCTTTTCTCATAATTTCCTCTATTTTCATAAATAAAATGTCAATTATGTCTTTTTCCATTTTCAAAGCCTTTGCCATGTCTTTGTTAATTTCCCCTTGGCCATAAAAAAAAACAAGTGATGTCCACCAGGATTTTTTTCCCAACTTTCACCTTGGAATACATGTCCCATGGCCTTGGTCTTATTTTTCCTTTATTAACTTTATTACATGAACTTTTAACGTGGGGTTGTTACATTTCCCTTTCATCTTAAGTCAAGCTCCACCTTCCAATACGATAAGAAGGCAAGGCTCCACACTAATACTTGAAGGTAGTAACTTGGATCCTATTCATTAGTCCAATAAAAATGTCCAAAATCCTTATCATATTATTACATAAAAATATCAAATATGTGTCTTTTTGCTTTGGATTAATACTATGTGAAGTAGACAAAATATATGACCTAAAATATCTATTAGGAAACTCTCTAAGACACCAACTAATAAAAATATCTTATAATCTCATTATTAATGCCTAGCTAATCCCCATTGGGAAAATAGCAAGTTTATCCTTATAATACCCCGATTTTAATCCCTTTTCCAATATTTTGTATTTACATGATGAATGGTTATAGGCCAACAAACGTAAATTGTAACCTAGCATTGAATGGTAATAAAATACATTATTTTTTTCATAAGGGAAGGATAAAAATAATGGATGCTAAGAATCCATAAAAGGGGAAATATATTGAAGCTTAAGTAAGCTAGGGAAAAATTCCTTAATAAGTGATTTAACCCAAAGTCTTTGTAACCTTACTTATGTATGTTGATTATTTGTTAATTAGTTGTTGTTTAATTAGACCTTATAGAGGATTAAAGATGTATGTGAATCTCTATAGGGACATGTGGCTTGTTCATGCCATGCAATTTTAAGTTATACATTTGTTCCATGTAATCAAACTATTATTTTATTTAAGGGTTTGAGAAGAGAGTTTGAATGTTTAGGTGCCTTTAGTATTAATAGAGAGTTTCAATTATTAGGGGTTTGAATTATCATGTGATTTATCAATCTTGATGGGGAAAGAGGGCTATGGATTGGAGTTGTTATACGAGTAAACATTGAATATGAACCTAGGAATTGGGATGCGGGAAGGGAGTTAGAGCCAATGATAGGAAGAGTTCACCTTTATCGATTAAAAGACTCAACTTGGGGGTGGAATTTGCTGTAGATAGGTTAAGTGTAATAAAGAGCTCATGGTTGGCAATAATTTCCTTCTACAACCAACTGTGGAAAATTTCCAAATATATATGTGTTCATGAATGTACTAGTACATTGCGTTGAATTATCAACATGGTTTATGTCATGGTTTGAGTTAATTTCAAATCTCTTCAAATTTGAATAGCTATATTAGCCTACATTTATAATTTATGGTCTTGTGGATAATCTAATGGCTATATTATTTTGCATATATTTTTATTATCAAGCTTGCATATGGTAAACAATAAATAACAAGCCAACAAGATATGTCAATAGAGTAAAAATCAATGTGAATTTGGGTGGTTAAAATAGTATCCCATATCCTCAAAGTGCACAAAAGGTATTGGGTATGTTACAAAATGGTATTAGAACAACTAGTTATAGCACTAGGTAGTCCATAGTATATGAAGAAATTATAGTTTTTCTAACTAGTGTTTGATAAGATTTGTCCATGAGAATAACTAGGGAAATAATGTTTGAAGCTTGTAAATGTTTAATTGGTTGTTACGATTAGCATATTGGAAGGTTGTTAGAGTATCTAGGTAGCTTATGGATGTATAAATCAATATATGCGATAATTTTGGAGTTAGCTCCATGAAAAAATTAGGAAATGGAGTTTGTGGGCCAAGTGCTTGAAAAATTATCCATGGGAAGAAATGGATATATAGAGATTTAAATCCAAATTTAGAAGCTCAAATTGGGTATGGGCGCAGTCATTGAAATAATAAAAGTTAGAGGAGAAGAACTTTGATGGCTTGGATCTTGGAGAATTGATTTAGAATTCTTCAAAACCTGAGAAGAAATAAGGTAGTAGCCTTGATAACACTGATGAAGTGCATAATTACCAAAATTTGAAAGAAAATGGTGTAGGCCTAGAATTGAGATGTATCTAATAGTTTTATTGTTATGCACACTTCTTGCAAAGAAAGCTATGTCAAGGACAAGTAAAAAACACAATTTAAAAATATTATTGGAGATGAGACACACAATATGGAAAAAGAATTGATATCCACTAAGAAGAAGTTAGAGGCATGAATATCATCATAGAAGAGGAAGAGTCTCATGAGCATAGATTGATAATTAAATTATTAAAGTTGGTAGAAATGAGAAGGAGCCTGAAGATGGAGATGTAGAGTTGTAGATACAATAATGAAAGGATGTTAAAATATACAAATAAAAATTAGCAAAACACTTAGAGACTATAAATATTAAATCATTTACACAAGAAAATGAAGAACAAAACATATTCAAGGTATGAATAAGGAGGATGGAAGAATGGCGAAAAACCTAGGGAGTTAAAGGTCTGACCCATCAATCAGAGCCCTTCCACTTGCAGGTGTGCAACGCGACAAGTGTACTGCCCTGTCAGGGCTCTGTGTCCACCTGTGCTTGCAGCTGTCGGCCACGGGGAGTACGGGATGCCAGGGGAGGGCCGTTTCGACCAGGGTTCCCGATGGAGGTTAGCAGTAAACCATTGTTTCTTGTTGCGAGACAACGTTTGGGTGTTAGAGTTTCTGAACAAGTGTGGACTTTTCGCATCGTGGAGTCGGTTTAAAGCAATAAACTGGTAGTAGCTATGGGTTTCGATAGTCAATACATGGACGTTGAGCCAGCGCCTGAAGACCTGCTCACATGCTGTGGTCACGAGGTCTCAGAGAAAAATTTGGATCGTTTCTTTCCGATCACTGCAGAGACTGAACAACGTTTCATCGATGTGGGAGGAGCTCATGGTTTTTCGAATAGAGAATTATTGCTAGAAGAAACATTGCAGAGTACATTCAGTGGGAGGTGGAAGGCTGGGGATTCTAAAGGCTATGCACTGACATTAAACTCTTTGTAATTCTCTAGCGGTGGTCTGCATCAGCGTGATCTTCAACCCTCAGAAATCTCATTGGGGCTAGGTATTTCTTTCATTCCGTCATATACAGGAGGTTTATAAGACATTGTAGCGAGTTACATTTTGTAGGGTTTGGTGGGTTTGAAAGCCCTTGGGGAGGAAATGTAGCAAGGCCTAGAACTAAATAGAGGAAGAGAAAATAATGAATCCTTTCGGAATTGAAATCCCTCCCCGAGCCAAGGTTTAAATCTGTTGGAAATTCTTCCAATTCCTCAAGGGAAAGAAGTGGCTAGTTTGGAACCAGCACTGAGAGACGTTTTACCTCGATCTGTTCAGCTCTTGCCCCAGATATTCAGAAGTCAATCTAGGGTTCTTCAACCGGTGTAGAAGAAGGAGAGTCAGTAAGGCATTCAGAAAGGGCTCATGAGGATAGACAGGATCATGGTGAAGGTCCTTGTACAGGACAGGAATCGGGAAGGGGTTTGAACCGGGGAGGTACCACAGAAGCTGAAGGAAGGCGACCAGGGTCGCCTATTGTAGAAGCCACAGATGCACCCAAAAGACCAGTGGAGGGTGAGGAAGAAGGGAGAAAGGAGGTTTTGGGATAAAAAATAAAGATGAATAAGGCCATTAGGAAAAAATAAGAGCACCCCTATTGTGTTTCTGGAGTGGACATTCAAATAGATGAATTTATGGAGGCCACTGAGACCATTCTTGTTGGCAGAGTCTGAGGAAGGAAGTACTCAGTGGACTACATCACCGAATGTACAACGACAGAATGGAAAGAAGCCCCTGGGAACCCATTGGAAATCAAATTCCTTGAAAGGGGCTAGTTCAACATCAAATTTGAGCATAAAGAACATTTTGATTGAGTCTTAGAAAGGAACTGGTGCTTTGGGAAGAGACTGATCCTATTTAGGCGATGGACTCCGATGTTTGATTCCCAGAAAGAAAAAATGGCAGAGTCTCCTGTGTGGGTAAAGCTATCGGGCCTCCCATTTCCGTTCTAGATTGATTCTACTTTCTGTTCCATTGTTAACAACCTTGGTAAATTCTTAGATGTTGATATGTCTTTTCTTCAAACAAGAGACCTGAGTGTAGCGAGCATTCTTGTAAACCTCAAAGTGAGAGAAGGTCTGGCTGATGAAATGAGTTTGAAGTACAGGGATTTTGAGTATCTATAGACTTTGGATTACAAACACCTTCCTTTTCGATGTCACAAGTGCCATAAATATGGTCACCTTGCAAAGGACTGTCTCCTCGGGAATTTCCATAGAAGAGGGCAGAAAAAGTTTGTCAAGGAGACATTTCCAACAGTTAGAGAAGAGGAGAACAAGGAACAGGAGGTGGCCATGATGGATGATGTTGAGGGCTTGGGAGCTAAAAAGGAGGACCACTTGTCTCCAGTTCATATTGTGTCTCAACACAATCAATTTGATATGGATCCTATTCTGGAGTCCTCCCAGGTACCCCAATCCGAATTGGCGGTAGTTGGTGCGACTCAGATGGGTATGCATTTTATTTATCATTCTTCCTTATGCACATCCTTTTTTACTTCTGTGTTGGATTTATCTGAGCCTAGTCCCTCTAGGCTGCTCCCCAATGAACATTTGGATATGCATGTCATCCAAGAATCCATTGATAGTATCAAAGTGTCTCTACCATCCCTTCCTATGACCTCTCCCTTTCACTATGTTGCTGAGTCTAATCCTATCCCATCCCTAGCCAGCCCTTCTGAGGTTCCCCCTTAAAAACTAAAACCTCTTGCTAACAGAACCTGGAAAGGAATTGTTGTTGGGGGATTAGCGTCTAATCCTGTCTCAATTGGACCAAGGAAGGCGAGAGGAAGGAAATAAAACCTGTCCAAGGCCCAGCTAAAAGAAAAAATAGATATTGCATATGGGAAGCAGAGGTCTTTGTCTGGGGTGCTTAGAGCAGCACAGTCACCCCCCCTAGGATTTTTGATGATCATTTTATCTTTCAACTGTAGGGGTTTAGCTAGTCAACCTAAAAAACTAGCGCTAAGAGATCTGGTAAAGTCTCAAAACCCAGGTGTAATGTTGATCCAAGAATCCTTGGGGAAAGGGGAGGAAGTAAAAGGAGTCATTTCAAGGATGTTTCCAGGCTAGGTGTTTCAAGCTTTAGATGCCAATGGAAGATCTTGGGGCTTTCCAATGGGGTACAAGTCAGGAAGACTTAAGGAGCTGTCATCTTGGGGATTTGAAAACTCTCTGGCGATGGAATTGTACTTAAATGAGATTTGTCACCCCATTCTGATCCTTAACATCTATGGACCTTTCACAGGGAGAGAGAAGTTATGGAACTCCATTTTTGTGAAATCTTTCCTTAAAAACCCTAATCTCATTATGGGAGGGGACCTAAACTTCTCCTTAGGGTCCTCGAAATCATGGGGTCCCTCGGTAAGGGCAAACCAGCTCTCAGAATTTTTTTCAAACAAGTTGGCATCCTCTCGGCTGGTGGATGCTAATTTAATCAAACCTAGACCTACTTGGAGGAATAAAAGAGTGGAATATTCCTGGGTGGCTAAAAAGTTGGACCGCTTCCTTCTCCATGAAGAGATTTTGGAAAGATCTTTAGTGTTCAGGCATTGGGTTGGGGAGGGGGGTTTATCTGACCACCTTCAAATATTTTTGGAGATCAAAGGAGCTCTGAAAAAACTGGGCACTCCGTTTAAATTTAATTCCTCCTGGTTAAAAGAAGAGTATTTCAACACTATGTTCCATGCTACATGGAGAATGGATACCATAAGGGACTCTGAGAGCAGGAGTCAACATTTTATGGAAAATTTGAAGAGAATGAAGAAAGAAACCAGGGATTAAAGGAGGAGGAGGAATTAGGGTAAGTTAATGTGGAACTTGATTTCCTTGAAAAGCCGGAAGGAGCAGGATATTCAAACTTGGAGTCTAGGAACATAATAAGGGAGTTGGAATCTGTTAGGAAGAAAATTCTATTGGAAAGAGAGGAAAGTTGGTGTTTAAAAAGTCGAGCCATCTGGCTCCAAGCTGGAGATGAAAATATTAAGTTTTTTCAGAACTACGCTAAAGGGAGGAAAAATATCAACACGATTTGGGAGCTGCAGAAGGAAAATGGTGAGCTGGCACAATCTTTTGATGACCTCTCATCCCTTGGCTTAAATCACTTTAAATCACTTTTTAGAGCTCCTGAGGAAGTCTTTATAGCTGAATTTATCAGGGTGGAATAGTTTTTCCTAAGCTACATAGATGAGGAAGGTAATGATAGTATCATGGAACCTGTTACAAAAGAGGAAGTGGAGGATATTATTAAGGCAATGCAGAAGGACAAAAGTCTCAGCCCTGATGGTTGGACAGTTGAATTATTTCAACACTTCTTTGAATTTTTAGGGGAGGACTTGGTAGCAGTGGTAGAGGAGTCCCGTCGTATAGGCTCCATCTATCAGCCTTTTAATGCAAATTTCTTAGCCCTTATTCCTAGAAAATATCATATTGCTACTTTTGATTATTTTCGACCCATCTCTCTATGAACCTGTATCTATAAAATCATATCTAAAGTGATTGCCTCTTGGCTGAAACCTTTCCTCTCTAAAAATATTTCGTTGGAAAAATTTTGGTTCTTGGACATAAGGAAAATTCATGAATTTGTTGGGGTAGCTCAAGAAACTCTCCATAGCCTTAAAAAAAAGCAGGAAACAAGGAGCTATTGTCAAAATTGAACTATCAAAGGCTTATGACAGGATAAGTTGGATGTAATTGAGACTTCTGCTGACACATCTAGGATTTAGGTTTGAATTCATAAGATGGGTCATGGGATGCATTACATCATCTTCAATTGCAATACTGATAAATGGAGTAGCTACAAAGTTCTTCAATCCTCAAAGGGGCCTCCATCAAGGATGCCCTCTCTCCCCCCTCCTCTTTTTATTAGCAGCAGAAGGTCTGAGTTTAATGATCCATGAAGCTAAGAGACAAGGGGATCTCACAGGTATTGAAGTGGCTATTAATTTATTTGTAACTGACTTGTTGTTCGTTGATGATATTTTTTTGTTCAGCAATGGAAGCCTAGAGGATTTTCGTTGCCTAAAGGAGCTTCTGGACCTATTCCTGAAAGCAACGGGTCTATGCTTAAATGGCCAAAAATATTCCATGACAACATCTGGTCTCTCTAGGGATGGGGTGGGCAGAATAGAAGCAATCCTATGCTTTGAAGTCAAACCTTTGCAGGACATTTTTAAGTACTTGGGATTCTTCCTAAAACTGGACTCATATCTAATTCAGGATTGGGAATGGATTATTGCAAAGACAGAGACTCAAATGAAACATTGGAGTTACAAATGGCTGTATAGAGCAGGAAGACTGGTTCTGATAAAATCAGTGGCAATGACCATCCTAGTTTATTGGGATAGCCTCATATGGGTCCCAAAACGTATTCTGGCCTCTATCAAGAAAATTTGTAGCAGATTCTTGTGGGAAGGATCAAAGGTGGAACATGTGACTCCCTGGGTGGCATGGGAGAAAATATTCAGGCCAAAAGGATGGGGAGGCTGGGGCATCAAATATCTTTTCTCCTTCTCGAAATCTCTAGCAGTCAAACTGGCTTGGAGACTTATCACTGAGGATAATCTTTGGACCTCTTTTACAAAATGGAAATATATCGACCCAATTCCACTTTTAAAATGGTTGAGAATGCCTCAAAAAACAGCTAAAAATTCCTCCGTTGTATGGAAGGCAACCATAGCATCTGTTAAGGTAATAGAGCAGGGCTTGGCTTGGCATGTGGGGGATGGCGCTCAAGCCAGACTGGGCCGAGACCCTTGGGTGGGCTGCTCTGATAGATACACGCTAACAAGAGAACTAATTGAGCATTTGAACAATAGAGGTTTTTTTAATCTTAACCAAATAGAAGATCAAGAAAGCTCATCTATTTGGAGATAAGAATGGTTGAAAGGGGATGTTCTGCAGCTGGAGGAAAGATGGTCGGGTGAGTGGGAGAACTTTATCTTGGACCTTCAGAACTCAAACATAAGGATCCAGGATAAATGTGATGAGCTTAGATGGGTTCACTCCTCGTCTGGGATTTACTCCCCCAAGTTTGGTTATAATTGGCTTATGTCCCATAAAGGATGGGGGGAAGCCGAAATGGTGGTTCAAATCATTATGGGAGCTCAAAGGGCTGGCAAAGTCGAGATTGTTCTTCTGGTGCATTCTCTAGAAAAAATTACCTACTTGGGATTTCTTACAACGTAGGGGAAAGATAGGTCCTAGTAGGTGATCCCTCTGCAGATATAGTTTGGAATCAGTGCAACATGTTTTCCTCACCTGCCCCTTCAACATCAGTCTCTGGAATGAATCACTGAGGCTTATTAAAATAAACCAGCGTTGGGAAGGTCAGGAGGTGATGGAAGCTTGGAAAAGGTGGTGGCAGGAATCCCCAAATGACAGGGTGCTCACAATTCCCTTGTTGATCGCATGGGGCACTTGGATTGCTAAGAACCATGTTATCTTTAAAGATTCACATTTTCTGATTTGCAAGCTGGTGGCGGAAGGTTTTTCCATTTATGATCATATTCATATTCCCTTCTTACCTCAACAACCTTGTGTGATTCAACAGGAAGTCATCAGGGGGGATATACATTGGGCTTACTTTGATGGGACCTCGGATCTACAACATAGATGTGGAGCGGGGCTGGTTATTCATCTCCCTTCTAGAAAAAATTTTAGAGCCTCAATTGGGCTGGGACAAGGGACCAATAATTTCGCAGAACTAAAAGCTTTACACTATCTCCTATGTTGGCTCTCCTTCATGAGTTTGAGAGAGGTTCAGATCTTTGGGGACTCTTTGAATATCGTCAAGTGGTTCAATGGGACTCAATGATGCCAAAATTATACTTTTTTTCCTTTGCTTAATGAGATCTCCCATCTAAAATGTTTTTTTTAATGAGATATCTGTTTTCCACATTTATAGGGAACGAAACCATGATGCAAACTTCCTTTCGAAGAAGGCGTTGAGCAGGATATGGGGCTCTGGATAGCTATTGAGTTAGATGATGGGTTGGTTCAAGATATCGAACAACCCGTCTTTGTGTAAGGAGCTGGTTTCTACTGCTGTTGTATTTTTTGTTTTAATTATGCTGAACTGACATTATGTAAATGATTTGGAATGAAACACTAAAACTCTTTTATCGACCCTGGGCTGTTTTCCTCTCAGAGGAGGCTCAGGGTTTCAATTTATTTTTTATGCAATGAAACACTCAGAAAACCAGAACAGTGTCTACTACCTGGTTTCGTTTTTTGGATTTTTAAAGCTTCAAATAGTCTCGGTCTTTCTCCCCTCTGTTTAAGGTGTTTTTCCTCTATGGAAGCCCAAGAGGTGGAGGAAAGATGAGGAGGTCTCTCACTTTTCTTGACTAGGCTGTTAGGTGAATATTATCTTTCTATTTACCTCAGTTGTAACTCCATCTCTCTCTTATTAAGGGGGAAACAAAATTTTTTGGAATGCATTATGCATATGCTATGTAACTCTTTATATTAATAGATGGTTCAATTTTTTTATTTTATTTTTTTGTGTTGAAAAAGGTATTAATAAGGAGGTAGAATCCATCCAAGAAGTGAAAGGTATGGAAGATCCTTACATTCAAGAAGTGCTACCAAAACTCAACGGAATCACTACTTACTAGCGCATTTAGCATGGAAGCCACGCGAATTTGAAGAATCACAAAGCAACACAAAAGTATCTCCATTCAAAGATCAAAGGAGAAGGTATGAGAAAAACTAGTTGCAAGGAGATATTAAGAATATTAAGCCACGAAAATTTGATGGTGAAAACAAGATGGGAGAGGATGTTGAAGCTTGATTGTTGGGAATAGGGAAATACTTTTAACTACATAATTACTTATCCAATATAGAATCCAAAATAACATTCCATAGCTTATAGGGGAAAGATTGTATATGGCAGGACTCGCTAATGGAAGTTAATCACATTGATATGATGATAATTTCTTGAGATCAATTCAAGAAATATTTCTAGGTACAATATCTTTGTGATAACTACTATGACAAGAATATGTAATACAATTTCAAGCTGAAGCTGATAAATGTGACTATGGAAGAATATGAAATCATGTTTTTGGGTTTTTTGAAGTATGTTACTTGTATTAAATACGAAAAGGAAAACATAAAAATATTCCTATGTGTTCCTACATTCTACAAAGACGAAATTCAATTCAATGAATGTAAGACTCTTGAAGACACAAATAGAAAGAATAACATGTATGATCATAGAAAACACAAAGAAAATATTTATAATTCTTGATGGATAGATAAGAAAAGGGACAAGCATGATCAAAGGACAAATGGACTTCAACCTCCTTTTTCAAGAACAATCCTAATACACATTGGAAAATATAGTCAAGTGAGAGTGAGTCTAAGATTCTAGAATCCTTGAGAAGAAGGGAAAGGAAGGCAATAATATGTTGCGGGTGTGAGGGATATCATTTGTACATATACTTCCCTTGAGGAATGTGCGTATCATTCTAGAGACAACTACAATGGAATATGTGGGTAGGAAAACCCAAAAAATATATGGCACCCTAGAACCTATATGTTTTAATTCATTCATTGTCAATTCATGTTTATTTTTCCCATGAATCGGTTGAAAGATTTCATTTCAAAATAAGTGAGCATGAGAAGTCATGGTTGGTTCAATTGGCCACTAAGACTAAAAGGAAAATTATTGAATTTGACAAACATTTCCAATTAGATATGGATGATGTTAGCATTGTTGCAGGGCTAAACATAATGCCACTTGCTTCATATGATGTTCTTATCAGAGTGGACTAGTTGGGTGTGCATTATAGTTTCCTTTATTGTCATAACAATATTTTCACTTTTCTTTAGTAATAACTAAAGTAGAGGACAACGAAAATCATTCTGAAACCCATTTATGTAAGGGAGATTGCATTCTTACAACTAAAGAAATACTTCAGGAATGGGCATCAACTATAAGAAAATCATGCAGAAGACCCAAAAAAGTGTATAAACTCAAACCTTGAGGAATTTAAAGTATTATGGAAGTATGCACATGTATTTAGGGAGATATTAGGCCTTCCACCAAAATTAGATAATAACTTCTCTATTAATTTGATATCTGGATCTACTCCAATATCTAAGACTCCATATAGAATGCGTACACCTAAATTAAAGGAGATATAAATGCAGTTAGAATTTTTTTTTAAAAGGAGTATATATTCCCAAGTGTATCTCGTTAAGGAGCACCAATATTTTTTTAAAGAACAAATAATATAATTTGTGACTGTATATTGGTTTTAGATAATTGAACAAGGCCAGAATGATAAATGGATATCCTCTACCAAGAATGGATGACAAATTTGATCAATTGAGAGTAAATATATTTTCAAAGATATATCTAACGTTAAGCTACCATCATATAAGGATAAAATATGAATACTTTAGTTAGACAACTTTCAGAACTAGGAATGTGCACCATTTATTTCTAATGGTGTGATTTTGATTGACAAATGCACTAGCTACCTTCATGTGCATAATGAATGGAATATTTATAAATTTTTGGGATAATTTCGTCAATGTATTCCTATATGAAATTGTTATTTATTCAAATTCATATGAGAAGAATGAAGACCACTTGAGGTTAGTATTAGAAGTACTAAGAGAACATCAAATGTATGTAAAGTTAATAAAGTGTTCTTTTTATCAAAGGAATATTTAATACATGGAACATATCATATCTGATTAAGGAAAAATGGTAGATCTAGAGAATATTGAAGTTATTAAGGAATGACATACACCAAAGAATGTAGATGAGATAAGTCCATTCACGAGGCTTTCTATATATTTCAAAATATTCATAAAAATATTTTCCAATATTGTTTATCCATTACGTATTTATATAAAAAGGGAATTAAATTTGAATGGACACCAAACTGGGAAAAAAGGTTATAGTGGTTGAAGAAATTACTTGTTAATGCACCCTTTCTCAAGATTGCTCAAGCCAAATAGATTTTTTTTTTTGTGTACAAATGCTTGCAAATAGGAACTATTGGAGTTCTTACTTGAAATGAGAATGTGATATATTATGAATATAGGAAGCTTAAGAAGCATGAAAAGAACTATATCACACATGAATTAGAATTTTTTGCAATAGTTCATGCATTAATGATGCGGAGATATTTCTTGATGGGGAGAAATTTTGAGTTAAGAGCAAACCACAATGGTCTAAAATATTTATTTGAACAATAGAATTTAAATGGTAGGAAAAAATATGGTTATAATTTCTTAGTGAATATGAATTTACTATCAAACATATTAGAGGGAAGGAAAATAAGGTTGTTGATGAACTCAATATAAGAGTACATGCAATGCATGCCATAGTTATTAGCATGTCTAATCTAAATTGAGAAACAAAATTCTTGTGGAAATTACCTTATAAGAATTATCTTTAGATCAATGAAGGATTATAACAACGGATTGTACAAAAAAAATGAGGGATATAAGTTGGTATAGAATGTCCTTTTAATGCATAAAAAGAGATTGTCTTCTATTAATTATTATCAATTAAGGAAACTATTTTTAAAATTAAATCATGGTGTTCCATATGTTGGAAATTGAAGTTATGAGAAGATAATTCTGTGAGTAAGAAGTTAATATTTTTTGATAGGAATGAATAAATATGTGGTTGATTATATAACCAAGTGTGTGTAAAATCAAAAAGTAAAGTTTAAGAATAGAAATCCAACAAGGTTTCTAAAACCATTTCCAATTCTAGAGTATAAATATAAAGTGGTAACTATCAATATTATCACTAAGTTTATCAAGAAAAGAAAGCAACATTGTTCAATAATGGTAGTGGTGGAAAAACTAACCAAAGATTCTAATTTTATTCCAGTCGAGTTGGATCATAAGTAAAGTAATATATTAGATATTTACTTGAAGGAGATTGCTAGGTTGCATGAGATGCCTAAAGCAATTATTTCAAATAGGGATCCAAAGTTTACCTCAAACTTTTGGAAATGATTATTCAAGGTTCTTGGTACAAATTTTAACTTTAGTAAAAATTTTCATTCAAAACCCAAAGGTAAATTAAAGAGATTAAATCAAATGATTAAAGACATGTTAAAAATGTGTGTAATGGAAAAACCATTGAAGTGGGAGGATTACTTGCATTTAGTAGAAATTTCCTACAATAATGGATATCAAGCTTCACTAAATATGATTTCATTTGAGGTATTATATGGCATAAAATGTAATACCCTAGTTAATTGGGACAATCTAGTAGATGGAGTGGTTTTGGGCCCGAATTTCTTAAATAAAAGGAGTAGAAATTATTTTAAATCAAGTAGAATTTAACGGCATCAAATAAAAGCAAAATAATTAAGCAGATAAAAGTAGAATAGAAAGGGGATTCGATGTTGGGAATCATTGAATTTTGGAAGATATGCTTAATTGGAACTATATATTATGGTCCTTTCAGGATCTTAGACATACATGTTTGCGTTTCCCATTAGTATAAAAATTCGTAATGTCTTTTATGTGTCATTTTTGAAGTGTGTGCATGATCCTAGCCATGTCATTAATTGGACTTTCATTCAAGTGGAACAACAAGGCGACTTCTAGGTATAGCCAATGTGCATATTGGATAGGAATTTCAATGTGCTAAGCAGTAGGGTCATATGGAAAGTAAAAATCCAATGGACCCATTATAATGATGAAGAACTAATGTGGGAGATGGAAGATACAATGGGGGAGGAATACCCACATTTTTTTGACATTTGATGTAAAATTTGTTGTAAATGTTTATAATAATGGTGTGAGACAAGGATGCTGAAAAATATATGGGAAGGAGCATGTAATACGTAGTTTTCATCCCCAGTCCAATATTGTATGTGTACATGATGAATGGATATTACCTGGAAAATATAAATTATAGCCAAACATTTAATAATAATAAAGCACATCCCTTATTGTAGAAGACAATGATGAAAATAATGGGGGCTATGAATCCACGAGAAAGGAAATAAACAGGGGCTTAAGTAGCATAGGGAAAAATATCTTAGAAAGTGAGATAACCCAAAGTATTAGTAACCTTAATTATGACCCTTGATTGTTAATTAATCAATTGATGTTTAATTAAGCCTTAGAGGATTAGTGCATGAAGGAGGTACAATGGACTTTTTAGGGAAAAATTGCCTCTTCATTTCATTTGAATTTAAGATATGCATTTTCCACGCAAGTGAATTGTAATTCAATTGGGAGGTTTGAGGAGAGATTTCATGTGTTTGAGTGCCATTTAAAAATAATAGAGAGTTTGTGTTAATTTTAATTAGGGATTTATTATGCTCTGATTTAGATAATTGCATTTCATAATTTACATATTTAATTCACCCCACAGTAACATACCATTATACAAATTTTACAATATTATTCGGAAACATGTGAAATTATATAGAAAGAAAAATATCATCATCAACGAAATGTAACATAAAGGAACACCAGAATAAAAGAATTCACACACAAAGACACCAAGATTGCTCAAATACCATGGAAAAACCCACTATGAGAAAAACCCTTTCAAATTATTTTTCTCATTAGATTGTCATAAAATGTTCAATAAAGAGAGAGTACAATGATCCATATATTCAACAATAAGATTATCTAGAAAAAATAAACTAATAAACATCCAAGAGATGAACCCAATAATTATAATATTCAAAACCATAATTCATAAGCATGTGGTCAACTGTCAATATATGTTGTCAACGATTGAAATCTGCAGTCAACTTTCAATATATGCAGTCAACTGTAAAAATAAAACCCTAGTTTCCAACTACACAGAGAGAGTGTATGTGCATGTGACTGAAACCCTTCAACTGCACTCATGAGCCTACATTCCTGCGATTGTGACCGAAAATACCCAGTAGCATTCTGTGACTAGGAACAAAAAACCTTAATCACACGTGCGAGCTTTGGACCCTACAATTTCATACCGTTATGAACCAATCTCCACGAACTACCTTAAACCTGTGCGATCCAACACAAATAAAGAAGAATAAATGATGATAATGATAATGTCTAAATGAGGCTGAGGTCACTTGTATTTATAGGCTTCCAAGGGTGTCCAATTTCTATTTAGGGCTGACATGTCCTTTTTTGCACATGTGGGCTTCACTTCAAATATACACTTTCCCTTGTCCAAATCCACTGCTTCAAAGATAAAAATTGGTCCTCTTGGAAAGAGGAATCTAGTCCATTGATTGCAATTTGTCACTGAGTTTTCAAATTAGCACTCCCTCTCAGCTAGGGAGAAATTCAAACTACATCACGTAATCGTTGCAAGTTACCTGTCATAAAATCATGTCATAGCTCAAGTATCTCATCATCAAATGTCGACCTTTCTCATCTTAGCTCATCTTTTATTGTCCCTAATTATCTCTTTCTTGTCTCTGCTAATATGTTGTACACTCTTGAATCTAAAAGAAGAAGAATTTTACATCAGAGGGGAGCTTAAGCTACCACCCTCAATTCACATCAATAACATTAGAGAGTTTACCTCAATCTGAAACGACGTCAGGGAGCACTCAACCTGAAACCACATCAGGGAGCTCAGTCTCAACCCAAAATCCAATGAGAATGAGGAAATTCCTATGGGACACTCTCACCCTATGTCATCTCATAGGGGAGAAAACATATTCCACCCTATGTTAATCAATATATCATCCATCCTATTTTCCACTAATATTCCCAACAACAACCCTTAATATTCATGTGGTAGAACACCAACATCATAATTAGCTTGGGCGAGATACCTGACTTAATAAAGGTAAGGATCACACACCCCTAAGCTCTCTCTCAACCTTTTGGCCAGATAGGGAGCGACAATCACAACAAGCCTAACTTGTGGGTATGATTCCAACTAGGGTATACTATACATAGACCAAGATAGGGGAGCAACATCTTCCACCCTATGGGTAATAGATAAGGGTGACACCATATTGTCCAGAGATCCCTCAACCCCAGGATCCCTACATATCAATTCCTCACCTTGGGAGATTAGACAAGGGGATATTTGGCGCATTTCCCTTGATCAAACTGGACCCTTACTTATGAGGATCACATCCATCAATACATATTACTCTTTATAGATCATAAATATATCAATGTTCATACAAATAACTCAACTCAAATAAATCATTGAAGATTTCAATATTAATGCTTTATGCAGTTCTTTTGAGCACCAGAAATTTGTTTTCTTGTTCATACAAAACATCAAATAAAATATCATGTTAGAAAAATACATATCATAAAAATGTTACGTTATTCATCCTCCCTCTCATAGAGGAAACAACCACAAGCCTAAGCTTGTCTCATATACCAACACTGTATTAACATATGAAGATATCTCATTCTCAAATATATACTGATTCTATGCCAATTGTATCCCACTCTTTATTATTGCAATGTATCACTATCACATCCATAACTTGCTTAAAAAAATCTTCAAGGAGCTTCCTCAACCAAGTTTCCCCATAGCTAGCCATGCTAGAAACAATGTACTCAACTTTAGTTGTGCTTAAAGCTATGAACTTCTATTTCAAGTTCATCAAAATTTTGCAGAAGATCCTAAGCTAACACGAACCCAGATGTGATCTTCCTTTCCATAATTATTTCCATCCTATTCAACATTAGTGCATCCATGTAGTTGTACATCTCTAGAAGTATAACTCAGAAAAATATTGGTCATCCATGAAAATATCTCAAAATGTGCTTATTGGCAACCTAATGTGTATGAAGCAGTTCACTCATTAATTGAATCAAGTTATTTTATGAAAAAAAAATATCTAGATAGGTGTTCACAAGGAACATTAATGCCTCAATTGTTGGTTTCCAAGTCAGGTTCATCAATACCTTTGCATAGTTTCTTGAAATTACATTCCATTTGGGTGTCCAAGGATTTGCATTTCCACTTTTGAAAATCTCTTATAATAGCGTCATGATATGTTTTTCTTTTCCAAACATTAGAAATTAATTCCTCATGCCAAGATTCTTTATCTCGAACTTCAAATGCCAACTCCCTCTTACTTTTATTATCATAGTCTTGTTACTTTCCAAGAATAGATCATCAACATATAAAACCAAAATCAAAGGCATACCTTGGACCACTTTGAAGTAGAGGTTTTGATCAACACATCTTCCAAGTTTCACTAGGTAACCGTCAATGTGGACATGTGAGGCTTAGAAAGCTTGCTTCAAACCAAAAAATGATTTTTGCAATCATAATATCGACCAAACCTTTATGATCATCCTCAAAGAAATTAATATTGTGCAATCAAATCAACTAATTCTATTTATCAAGCCTTAAATTCTTAACCAAAACTAATATCAAAGCCATTAAAAGTTTCTACCAATATCACTGACAAAATCTTTAGACCAGGTGTCTGGAAGAGCTCACACCCAAATACCAGGTTACAACTTTATCTATTTTCATGTCAAAAAATTTTTATTTACCAAGAAATATCCAACCAAACATTATCAATCCATGCTCATCATCATCATTTCTATCCCTATATTTGAATGCATACACCGAGGATAAGTCATATAAGTTCCAGCCATTCATTGTGATATTTCTGCAATAAAAATTTTTACATACTGAATCACAATTTTTATACTTAAATCAAGGCGCCAAATGCCAATGATGCCAATACAGAATCAACACAAAATACTAATCACTGAAAATCACTATACCCACATAGCACTGTGATTTCACATCAAGAAAGTAATTCATCATTATCAGGTACCAAATCTGATCAAAACCCTAACTTGTTATAACTGTGAGTTCAATCAATTCATAAGCTAAAACATATCTATGAACTATCAAGCATCATGTCAAAATTCCAATACGTCTCATCTATATTAATCAAGTCAATAAGCCAAATTTTGTCCAACGATTGTAATTTTTACCAAATACTATCCTATAATAGCTCAAGCAATCAAGTTATCGCAAACAACATACGTTCATGCATATTTCAGTCCCCTACAAACACAAGATTAGCCAAGAAATTCACATTTTCTATAATGAGTCAATTATTACGTAGATCTCAAAAAATTCCCTACTCATATAAATTTCCATCTTTTTCTATATGTCTACAGGTTTTTCATACTCCTGGTGCATTCTTGGTCTCATGCATAAGATTTTAGATTTTGTATCCTATAGGCTCAAACACACCCATAAGCCTTATTCTATGCGGTTGTGAGGCTTATAACCACACCCTTAATCCTTTCTCCCAGTGATTGGGGCTTGGACTAGGAGAAACCTTCTCTACTTAGTTTAGAACTTGTCAAAACCTTTTTCCACAACATCAAATGGTTATTCATGTCCATTATCCTTCCTTCAATAGTCAAGTGCCTTCTATTTATCTTCTACAAATAAATAGGTTTTGGGATTTTATGGAGAGTTTCTTCCTTTGAATGGGAATTAAATTCAATAAAAATTAATAAATAAATCAACCAATCTATCATAATGCTTTCATGCATAAAACAAAAAATTTATATCATGAAATCAAACTATATTAGATTCTTAAACATATATGCATCATAGTCATAACAAGTTATCTTTCTTAATTGTCTCATATGAACATATCATCAAATATTCATCAAGGGTTAGTTCATATAATTAGGGAAACTAACATGTGTATCATCATACTTCAAGGATTATAATCACCACATCGCTTATTTATCATATTACTCAATCATCAAATTAGGGCATCCAATTTTGTCACATTGTCAAATTTACTAATCTTATCAAAACCTTACCAAGGTCAACAAGAAGATATGGATCATCACTCTTATTGTTACACTTTTTTCAACAAGGTTACCATGCTAATAATTAACAATAGTATCAAGTCACAATATATCAATATCCGTGCATCTAGGAAATTCATCATGTCTAAAACGTAAGAATACTTGCCAAACATCAATAGTGCCAATATATCACATCTGCGAGAAACCAAAATTACTTTCATATGCATACATGAGTCATTTATGAAGGTAATATTCTCATCATACCTTAGGGCTTAGCTTGCCTTCCAATCCTAGAACTGAAACAATACACCATACATACCTTGTAGAATTCAGATCAGAGAAAGTTTTAGGGGCTAATATTCACAGATGGGCTAATATTCCATGCCTTTTCCAAAAAACAAATTTACCAATTTCCATTTTTTCTAAAAATGAATTAGCCCAAAATTTATGGCATAAAATTAATTTTCCTTAAAAATATCCAATATGATATATTTTCTAATATAAAATAATTAGAAATATAAACATTTTTACAAAATTATCATAAAAAAAAATTTAAATTTTGATATTAGGGACTACCAAGATTCTCCATCAAAAAATTTAAAATTTTGATATTAGGGACTACCAAGATTCGCCAAGATTTCTAAACTTTAAGATAAAATTCCACCCTTAAAATTTTCCATGATTCAGATATATGTGCAACTTGTAGCTCTCAGTTTTCATTGGAAACTGTAGCACTTACATATAGTAATTCTCAGATGCTACTTTCAAAACTTTCCTCAGGTACTTCTTTCCTTTTCGTGTGCCAACTCTTCTCTTCCCCCACTAGCTCTTCTTATCCTGCACTAGCTCTCTTTTCTTGCACCTTAGATTAACCTTATTAAGTATCTGCTTATCACATCTCATCTAGAGGTTAGAAGTATTTACATACTCAGATATTCATGCAGGAAGTATGAACAATAATCAAACCAATAAGCTAAAGCAAGAATAGTGTCACAAAGAAATAACGTAGATGTAAAGGAACTTACCTTTAACAAGAGGTTATCAAATCCCTCTTCAACCAACATTCAAGAGTCATTAAAATCCATTACCTATGTAATAATGCTGCCTTCAATATTTCCAATTTTCTTCATCAGCAACCAAGGCCTGATTGAGACTATCCCATCTAGCATTTTACTTAAGTCTGTCACAAGTGTTAGAGAAACTTGTCATTGATCATGCTAGGGTTTTACGATTGCAAAAATCTAGATTTTGTCATATTCTAGGGTTTATTCAAAACCCTAACCTCATGATATCCATCAACCCTAATAATTTTCCTAGGGTTTCCATAAAACCCTAGTATTCTTTTAGGTTTCCTCCATCTTCTCTTACTTCCATCAAAGGTGGTTTTATCGGGGTGATCTCAACGAATTTTTTTATGCCCATCTCTAAAACCATCACAATTTTCGTTAGGGATTTATTGCTATTTTCTTTAGATAATTGCATTTCATCATTTACAAATTGAATTCACCCCACAATATCATATCATTATTCATATTTTTCAGCATTATTCAACAACATATGTAACTATATAGAAATAAAAATACCACCATCAATGCAGTGGAACATAAACGAACAATAGAAGAAAATCATTCACATATAAAGACACCAGGATTGGTTAGAGATCAGGGAAAAACCCACAACGAGGAAAATCCTTTCAAATTTTTCTTCTTATTAGATTTTCATAAAATGTTCAGGAAAGAGAGAGTATAATGATCCATATCTTCAACCAACAATGTAAAATTTAAAACGAGAATTGATATGAGTACCCACTTTTTTGAGGTAACAAAAATCATCTGATTTTTAAAAATGTTGATTTAGAATATACCCTTTTTTTTAGGTTGAAAAAAATCATCTCATTTTGAAAAATGTTGATTCAGAATACACCCTTTTTTTTAGGTAGGAAAAAATCATCTCATTTTGAAAAGCATTGATTCACAATACACCTTTTTTTGTTTCTATCATATTTTTGACACTTTAAATTTTCTCATGTATGAGGTATGAACATTTTTTTTTAAATGTTAGTGATTTTTCATGCTAATTTTGAGAAGTGTTGATGCAACATTAACCCCCTTTTTTAGAGGGCTATTTTTGACAATAAAAATTAATAATGTATGAATTGTGGAATTTTCTTTAAAATGTTGAATAATTTCATGTAGATTTTGACCATTTTTGTTAAATGTTGATTATTTAACCATTTTTCAAGTGGTATTATGCCTCTTCATGTTTTTTGTCCGGAGATATTTTGTTTTTAAAGGTTTCCAAATTTTCGTTTTTTGTTTTCCTTTGCAATATATATATATATATATATATATATATATATATATATATATATAGGTTAGGATTTATTTTATATTTATATATCATTAATTAATATTTCAATACACATAAAATAATTATCACCAAAAAATAATAATTTTTAAAACTCAACAAAAAATACACATTTTGCATATAGATATAATAAAAAAGTGTGTATTTTAAGACATTTTTCGTTAAAAAAGACACGTTAAATAAATAAAAATTATGGAAATTTTGAATATTTTTTTTGGGAAAAATAACTAATTTATAAATTTAATATAAGAAAAGACAACATTTCAAAAATAAAAATTCCAGAAAAATGATTTAGATAAGATTTTAAGTATTAAAAGAAATTAAAATTAAAAAAAAACATACAATTTATAAGACATTCAGTTGTGTTGCTACAACCATTACTATGACATACCCAATACCTTGCCACAACTTGCTATGTACAAATTTATGCATCATCTCTTTTAGATCTCATAAACTATTTTCATCATGCAAAATAAGAACTGCACTAGCACATGTATTGAGTCCACCAGTTTTTGAACCTGTTCATCATTGTTGCTATGTTCACACTCGCCACTAGAACATCCTTGGATGGGACTTTTGTTATGAGTCCTAGATCATGTAGGGCTTCATTGTGCTTCATTTGTACACCACAACTAGGCTACAATGCAAAATTATCCCAACTTCAGTGTAATGCTGTAGAGAACATATAATGTTGTGGATGATGTCAATATCTAGTATTCGACCAGTATATCATATTAAAATTTTAATCATTTATCTCCATTGTTTCTTAATAACCTTTTTATGTTGATTCAAAATCTTACCTCTCAGCAATAACACTTGTTTAAGGGTGATCAGATTTAGATAAAGGACCTAAGTGATAGATAAAATTTCAAAGTGTTCAAAAGTGTGTCGAACATGAGTGACTGGATAGATCTTGTCTTCCTAATTCTTGCACCGTGAATGGTTCGAAAAACCGACACCATATGAAGAAGTTATCGCGTTTTGAAAAGTTCAGTAAACTAAAATTTTTGACAGTTGACCAGGTTTGACTGGCCATTTAAAAATACGACACTTGTCACAATCAGATTGGCTCAGAAGGACCAACTGGAAGGCACCGCGTGGTCAACCCTAGGGTCGCATCGTGGCCCTTAAACGACGTGTTAAAATTTTTGGGACTATGTCGGGTTCGATCGCGAAACCTCCTGCCTGCCAAGCCTACGTGTTGACCATCTCAGCTGCATGTCGTACTTAACCATATTGGAGGTTGGGTTCTATTTAAAGTTTGGTTAATTTGTATGTGGGGGAGCGGAGGGGCCAACCCATCCCGCATAGGACCATTCCCATGATCCATGGGCTAAAATACTGGCGGGCCCAAACCTTTAATCATCTGTAACATTTGTTTGTTCACATTACATGGTAAACTTTTTATGTTAATGCCCGACGGTTAAGGCATAACCTCCCGACATTTAAATCATCTGCTAACGTTTATCAGTTGTCACATGCCAATGGTTTCTCCGTGCAGTTTACCCAACATTTACACAACATTAAACTCGGGTTTCAATGCTATTACCCCCAGTTTAAGTGCAATTCCCGCTGGCGGTTACAGTTAGAAGAATGCGGGGTTTGGGGGGCATGTGCCCAACACCCCAACCATAAATTTATTGCCATAGTTTTTTAACGGTTATACTGGTGGAGAATTTGGAGTGTGCCCCAAATTTAGGGCGAAGATGCTATTTTTGGAGTTTAACTGTAGTTGCTCCACATTTAGTGGAGTTGTTTTAGGGGTTACTGGACAAAATTTGTTTATGCTCTATCTTGAGCATTATTCGACCATTCTTGGAGTTTGAATAGTCAATTTCGACTTTCTTGGATATTACATACTCATTGGTGAGGGTTTCAGAGCCATCAGAGAAATTTGGGGCGTTATTTTTCTTCAGAGAAGTTCTAGGGGCCACGAGGGCCACAAGGAACTAGGAACAGAAAGAGGCCTAGCCAGGGTAGCTAGAGGCATTAATCAGGAAAAAAATAGTCATTTTTGGATGTTTCAGACATTATGGATCTAATGGTGAGGATTTTAGAGCCAAAAAAGGAATTTTTAAGGCTGATTTTCTTTAGAGAAGTTCCAAGGGCCACTAGGGCCATCCAGTGCCAGCAAGAGAATGAGGCCTAGCCAGGGCAACGAGTATCCATTCTCAACAAACCAGTAGTCTATTCTGAATATTTTGAACCTTATGAATCCAATGGAAGGATTTTTAGAATATTTTGAAGATGTTTGAAGGTCGATATGCTTCAGAGAATTTTTTAGTGAACCTAGAGCCAGGGGGTGCCACTAGGTGTTAGAGGCATAACCGGAGCTGCCACATGGAAATTTCAGTAAGTGAATAGTCTATTATGACTATTTTTTACATTATAAATCCATTGAATGTATTTTTAGAGCCATTTGGATACTTTTGAAGGTTGATAAGCGACAGGGAAGTTCCGAGCAGCCTAGGGCCAACAATGGATGGAGGCCTAGATTGGGGAGCCAGAGATCATTTTCAGCAAATGAACAACCTATTTTGGATGTCTGTTATATGATGGAGATAGTAGGTGAGGTTTCAAGGACAAAAAAGGACTTCTAGGGAGTTTTGCGCCAAAGAGAAGCTTAGGAAAGCTTAAGGTCACCGACAGAAGAGGTCAAGTCAAAGGAAGCCTAGTTCTATTTTCAACGATATTGCAGCCATTCTAGGGGCATAATGGTATTATAAACCCAATGGTACAATAAAAATTACCATTTTAGTTGATTTATTAACTTGTAGAAGAAATTTCCCATCATAATCCCAAAGAGCCAAGTTAGTTGACAATGGCTCAAGGAGACATAGCCCACGATATTCAGGTGAAATCCTTTATTAAATTTTATGTTATGTGTTGATTCTTATTTTCTATACTTTATGGTTGTTGTACATGATTAATAAAAAAAATAAAAAAAAGTTTAATACCTCACACATAAAGGTTTAAGACAGTTAAAAGCATATACACCTGCATTAATAATTCAATTCCGCACAGTCAAGTATAAGCTAGATCTTAATTTGTTTAACTTACTGGGAGGTGCTTGAAAAGCGTAACAAGTTATCCACCCATTTCAGATTAGGTGGTATCATAGCACTAGGTTTTTTTCTTGACAGAGCACTAGGTTGCTTGCTTGAGAGAGCACTAGGTTTCTTGCTTGAGTTAAAAGATGTTTGACAATGTAAAGAATTTTACTGTTTGTAAATTGACTGATGCTTATAAGTTTGAGTTTGCTAGAGGTGAAGGGGAGCTACTGCTACCTAAGTCCAAAAGAGGACAAGAAGGAAGAAGGTTGAAAGCATTCTCCTTACCCAAAGGACCTCAAGGTAACCCTTGAAGCACAATCCCTCTTGAAGATTGTTCACAAAAGTGGCTACTTGAATCTACAACCATATTGTTGAGAAAATTTGTCAAATTTTTCTGAAATATTTTTGAATTATTGTTGAATTTCTTTATTTCATTCACATAATGATGAAAAACATCAAGTGAGGTCTCAAAATCCTCCTCCTTCATAAGATTCTTTGATGAAGATATGAAGCGAGACTTCTACATTCTGAAGGATACAGTGCAAATTATGTATGAATATGGAAGAGAAAGCTTAGAATTCATGAGAAATTGGTTGCTATGAAGCAAGAGAAATAAGGAATTCTTCAAAGAATGCATGAGATGGAGATGCAACTCCATCAATCCCAAGAGGCCTTAACCAAACACATGCTTAAAGCAGAGGTAAATCTCTCACATTTGTCTTCAAATTCCTCTTCATATAGATGTGTAGGTTCATTTGAAAAGCACACTAGAGGTATAGGGTCCAAGTTGATGTTAAAAATGGGCTATGAAGGCAAGGGTATAGGAAAACATGGACAAGGCATGATTGATCCTATTATGGTTGAGGAAAGGCTTGAGAATTTTGGTCCATGCTATGTTCAATCTTATGGAAAAAACTCCAAAGCCATGAAGGAATTTGAGACAACTTCAAGAAGAACTTTTGTTGCAAGTTCTAAACCAAAAAAAGGTCAAGTTTGTTTTCAATTTGAATGCTGTTGTTTGAAGCCTATGTTGCAGTAAGATGTTTGGAGACATGGAGCTTATGGCGAGCAAGAGAGTTCTGACAACTATCATGACATGAAAACTAATGTTAGTCTTCAAAAGAAAGTTGGAACCTCTTCAAGTTCATCTCCTCAAGAAGGTAAAAAAATGGAAATGCAAAGAAACAATTGAGGTATTCAAGTTTATTTTGATTATATTAAGCATGGAAAATCTGCATGCATGAATGGAAGAAAGAGTTGACGTTCCTATTGTGGTATGTGTAACCATGAAGTTTTAAGATTCTGGAAGAGATTGAAGGCATACAGGAAATAGTTGAAGCGAAGGCAACCTACTCAAAAGATGCAAAATAATTTCACACATTGCCAGAAAAAGGGACATTTTATTGCCCAATATTGGACATTGCATCCAACTAATCATCCCAAGCATTTGAAGCAAGAGGATAAAAATACTGGTGAAAATGAAACTAAATATTCCATCATTGATGTGAGAACAGATGTTTCACATGAAGAATATTTTCAGCAGCAAAAATCACTATGGAATTGGCTTGGTAAGAAGTGGTTTGACTTCTTAACTCAGTAAGACATACATTCATTTGTACATATGAAAATTTTTGTTATGTATGCATGTATTCTATTGAAAAATTACATTTGTTTGAGCCACCTTTGATTGATGATCAAGTAAGCGATGTTCAAATACCTTCTATTGAATATTTCTTGACAGAAATTTATGGATGAGTTCAAGGAAGACACAGTTCTTGATAGGAGGACAAGAGCATCCAGGAGGGGAAGTGTTGACTACCTTCAAGTTTGGGCTCAAGGGCACTAAGCCAAGCAAGGAAAAGTGTATGGAGGCTGGAAATGTGAGGGTGGTGTACTCTCATTTATTGAACAGGTAATCAGTCTTTTGGGGTCCAAAAGATTCCTAATGGGGAGGAGTGATCAGATTCAGATCAAGGATGTAAGTGATAGCTCAAATTTCAAAGTGTTCGAAAGTGTGTCAAACCTGAGGGTCCAGATAGTTCTCGTCTTCTTGATTCCGGATCCATGAACAATTCAAAAAATCGACACTGTATGAAGAAGTTATCACATTTTGAAAAGTCTAGTAAATTGAAAATTTTGATAGTTGACCAGGTTTTACTGTGCATTTGTAAAGTCAGCAAAAAGAATATTCCAGGGAATATTCTTGGAATGGGGAATATTCCTTCCGAGCCAATCTGATTGTGACAAGTGTCAAATTATTTGGAGGGATTTTGAAGGACCAATGGGAAGGTGCCACGTGGACAGCCCTGAGGCCACCATGTGGCCCTTAAATGACATGTTAAAATTTTTGGGACTCCGCCGATTTCGGCCACAAAACCTCCTGCCCACCAAGCCCGCGTGTTAACCGTCTCAGCTACATGTGTTACTTAACCATATTGGAGGTTGAGTTTTATTTAAAGTTTGGTTAATTCACATGCGGGGGAGAAAAGGGGCGAGCCCCTCTCCCATAGGACCACACCCATGGTCCACGGGCGAAACTACCAGTGGGTGCAAAACTTTAGCATTTGCAATGTTTGTGTGTTCACATTACATGGCAAATGTTTTATGTTAATGCCCGATGGTTAAGGCATAAACTCCCGAAATTTAAATCCACTGCCATCGTTTATCAATTGTCACATGCCAATGGTTTCTCCACACAGTTTATCCAATAGTTACGCAACATTAAACTCGAGTTTCAATGTTATTACCCCTAGTTTAAGCGTAGATCCCACCGGCGGTTACCGTTAGAATACCGCGGGGTTTGGGGGGCATGTGCCCAACACCCCAACCATATATTTATTACCACGGTTTTGTAACAGTTAGACTGGCAGAGCATTTAGAGAATGCCCCAAATTTATGGTGGAGATGCTATTTTTTGAGTTTAACTACAATTGCTCCACATTTAGTGGCGTTGTTTTAGGGGTTACTGGACAAAATTTGCATATGCTCTACCTTGAGCATTATTTGACCATTCTTGGAGTGTGAATAGTCAATTTCAACTTTCTTGGACATTCCAAATCCATTGGTGAGGGTTGAATATCCATCATAGAACATTTGAGCATGTTTTTTCTTCAGATAAGTTCTAGGGGCCACGAGGGCCACCAGGAGCCAGCAACAGAAAGAGGCCTAGCCAGGGCAGCTAGAGGCCTTACTCAAGAATCCAATAGTAATTTTTGGATGTTTCAGAAATTTTGGATCTAATGGTGAGGTTTTTAGAGCCATTAGAGGACTTATGAATGCCAAGTTGTTTCAGAGAATTTCCAAAGGCCACTAGGGCCACCAAGTGCCAGCAGGGGAATGAGGCCTAACCAGGGAAACCAGTATCCATTCTCAGCAAGCCAGTAGTCTATTATGACTATTTTGAACCTTCTAAATCAAATGGAAGGATTTTAAGAATATTTTTAAGAATTCTTGGGGTCAATATTCTTCAGAGAAGTTTTCAATGAACCCAAAGCCAGGGGTGCTACCACGGGTTGGAAACGTAACTGGACCAGCCAGAGGCAAATTTCAGTAAGTGAATAGTATATTCTGACTATTTTAGACATTATCAATCCATTGAATGGAATTTTAGAGCCATTTGGATACTTATGAAGGTCTAGAAGCCACAGGGAAGTTTTGGGCAACCCAGGGCCAACAGTGGATGGAGGCCTAGATTGGGGAGCTAGAGCTCATTTTCAACAAATGAACAACCTATTTTTGATTTATGATATATGATGGAGATATTAGGTGAGGTTTCAAGGACATAAAAGGACTTGAGTTTGGTGCCAAAGAGAAGCTCAGGGAATCTTAAGGGCACCGACATAAGAGGTCAAGTCAAAGGAAGCCTAGTTCTATTTTCAGCGAGATTGCAACCATTCCATAGGTATGATGGTATTCTAAACCCAATGGTATAGTCAAAATAACCATTGGAGTTGATTTATTAACTTGTAACATAAATTTCCCATCATAATCCCAAAGAGCCAAGTCAGTTGATAATGGCTCAAGGAGACGTACCCCATGATATTCAGGTGAACTCCTTTATTAAATTTTTGGTTACGTGTTGATGCTTATTTGTTGTAATTTATGGTTGCTTTACATGCTTAATATCAACAAAATAAATGTTTAATTCCTCACAAATAAATGTTTAAAATAGTTAAAAACACATACACCTGGATCAAGAATTCAATTTCACATAGTCAAGTATAAGCTAGATCTTAATTTGTTTAACTGAGTGGGAGGTGCTTGAAAATCATAGCAAGTTATCCACCCATTTCAAATCAAAGGGCGGATCAAACCTAAAGTTTCAGCGACCACCATTTCAATATAGAAACATCCAATTGTGGTGATGTTTCACATGAAAAATAGCATGTGCATCATCAAAGAAAAATGGGTTAATCTGACTCATATTCACAAAAATCAAGATTTAACATCTTATTTCTTTTGTTTCCACCATCAAAGGTTGGCGGCTTGATCTTTCTAAGCTCTCCTTGTAACTATTAATTCTCATAATTTCTACTTTGATGTTTGAATTAAAACACCTTTTCACTACTCTATGATTATTTTAGAGCATAGACATTCAGTAGTGTCTCTACAACCATTACTAATTATAGGGTGCAAATGGAGAATTATAACTATTTATTTTATTACCAAATTATCAAGACAACAAGAAAACATGATTCAATAATGATAGTGGTGGATAAATTAACTAAATATGCTCACTTTATTCTAGTTAAGATGCATCATAAGGAAATTAATATAGAAGGGATTTACTTGAAGGATATTACTAGGCTGCATGAGATACCTAAAGCGAATATTTTAGACAAAGACCCAAATCTTACCTCAAACTTTTAGGATGTATTATTCAATAGTTTTGGTATAAATATTAACTTCGATATATCCTATCATCCATAAACTAATGGGAGAACAAATAGATTCAATCAAGTGATTGAATATTGTTAAGAATCTAAGTGACTGATAAGCAATCAAAGTGGAAGGACTACTTACTTTTAGTACTATTTTCCTAATATTATGGATATAAAGCTTCACTAAAGATGAATCTATTTGAGGAATTACGTGGAAGAAAGTGAAATACTATAGTTAGTTGGGAAAATCCAACAAATAGAGTAGTACTTATACTAGAATTGATTAGAGGAACAATGGAGAAAACGACCAAAATCAAGTAGAATTTAAAGGTAGCATAGGACACCAAAAAGAGTTATGTGGATAAAAATATAATTACAAGGGAATTTAATGTTCGAAGCACGTGTTTCTAAAAGTGAAACCACATAAAATTTCATTTAGTTTGGGAATTTGCATTAAATTGGAACCCAAATATTGTGGTCATCTTGAAATCCTAAACATGATAGGACTTCTTGCATATAAAATTGCATTATATGCCACTAGCACATTTGGCCCAATTTCAAATGGCCAAAATGTCGCTATTGTGACACATAGGTATCCCAAGAGCGACACTTTGTGGTTGGGAAAAATGTCATTTCCTGTTCCGTCAGAAATGACACAGTTTCAAGTCCGACAGACAACATTGTCGCAATTTTGACGCTTAATATCATCGCACTTCTGACGCTTACTATCGTTGCACTTCTGGCGCTTCATATCATTGCTTTTTTTATGATTATGTTCATTGCTATTCTGACGCTTACGTTCGTCTCTATTCTGATGCTTACGTTCCTCGATATTATGACACTTACGTTCGACGCACTTCTGACACTTACGTACGTCGCACTTCTGACACTTACGTATGTCGCACTTCCGATGCTTACATCACTAGTCCAACGCTTCAAATAGATAGAAAAAAATTTGCATCACATCACTGTCATTTAGGATCTATTTACAGGGGGTATCTATTATATATAAGGTTTTTTCCTTTGGTGAATACTTTTTTCCCTTTTAACTCTTAGCTTGACATTTTCCCTCGGATAATATTTTTTGATATCAACATCGTAACTGTCTTATAGCTAGGGTCATGGCTGAGCATGGCTTTGAGGGAGGTTCTTTGGAATTGGGCTTGAGTTCCTTGGCTTCATCTGGTCAAATTTCCTTGTCACTCATATTTCACCAACTCACCTGAATCTTCCTTCTTTCTTGTCTAGTTTCCTAGTAAACATACAATCCTTGCATCATACCAGGTCTGAAACTCGGTGTTTCTTGTTTTCATCCATGTTAATATGCTTTGCCCAACCTGCTCAATGGGTTGTAGAAGGAGAAAATTTCATCATCCTCACCCAACCCTCAAGCTCAACACTTTGCAGAATGCTTAATCACTTTAGGAAACAGATACAGAATATTGATTTGGAGGAAAAGATAAAAATTAGATTTCATCACAGAAGATGTTGGGGAGGAAGAGGTTGGAGGCCGGGTGACTGACACTGGAAACACTAGGGCATGAAATGAAAAACTAGAATATGTAAACAATTGATATTTAATGGAAAATAGAGACCATCATGGGTAAAGTATTAGTTTACTGCTTCAAAACTCAACCAGAGATCCCACTGAGCATCGATGAAAAAAAAAACAAGGAAACTCACTGGTACAGTCTCCATCATGTTAAAAAAGATAGCAGACTTGAAGTTTTCAACCTCCAAAGTGGATGATGCATTCCTTAATACTATTTCGATGCTTAAGATTGCATATGGAAAAAAAAAACATCGATAACCTTTCTTCAGTTAAGTTCAATCAGTGATACTAACTGTGGGAGTGCCCCTAGGCTAACGAAAGTGTAAAACAAAATAAATGAATGAAATAAGTAGAACATAATGAAATAAATGGAAATAACGAATGTAATAAAAATCTTCTAGATGTCTGTGAGGTGATATGGGAAGGTAGATAGTGAGGAAGAATAAGTATATGCCTCTGCATCCACCACTGCATGGGGGCCAGTATACTATATGAATATGTTATATGGTAGATGTCGAGGGATCAGAGGGCCCAAGTGAAGACGGAGAAAGGAATACAATAAAAATGTACTAGGAAAAAACATGAACTTACCTTGAAATATATGCAAGCGTTAGCCTATGACGATAACTTTAGATTTTCCATGTAGAAACATAAAAGTTTTGACAGATATGTTCCTCAGAAAAATAACTAAAGGATTTTTCTTTGGAAGAAAAACCAACCTGATATTTACTTGCCTCCAGATCAGGCAATTCTTGCTTTGTCATCTCAACAAGAAAACGACCTGAAGAGACACTCAAATGATTATTATATACAATTTTAAATTTGTTATTATCAGCATGAAATTTCATCTTTGAATATCAAGATAAGAGTCGGTTTAGTCTAGCCACAACTTTCTATGTACAAATTTATGCATCATCTCTTTGAGATCTCACAAATTGTTTTCATCATGGAAAATGAGAACTGCACTAGCACATGTATTGAGTCCACCGATTTTTGAACCTGTTCATCGTTGTTGCCATGTTCACACTTGCCACTAGAACATGCTTAGATGGACTATTTTGTTATGAGTCTGGATCATGTAGGGCTTCATTGTGCTTCAGTTGTACTCCACATCTAGGCTACAATGAAAAATTATCCCAACTTTAATGTAATGTTGTAGAGAATATATAACGTTGTGGATGATGTCAATATCTAGTATTATGCTAGTATATCATATTAAAATTTTAATCATCTGTCTTCATTGTTTCTTAATAACCTCTGTTGATTCAAAATCTTACCTCTTTGCAGTAACACTTTTTTAAGGGGAAGCTCAAACCTAAAGTTGCAACAACCACCATTTCAATATAGAAAAATCGAATTGTGATGATGTTTCACATGAAAAAGAGCATGTGCATCATCAGAGAAAAATGTGATGATATGACTCATCTCATGGGAAGTGCCTTCCTCACATTCAGGTGGCTATTCCACTCATAATGTACCCAATATTTTTCATACCTAAGCTCAAAATCCCATATTTATATATTCAAAACTTGTCCACTGCATCCTTTAGGTGTGGGTTTCCATATGTACATCTCCTTCATCCAGTAAGAGTTCCTGGTAGTCATAATATAAATAGTTTATTTAGGAATGAAATTACTGATCAATGCTACAGATTCTTATGGAAATGCTAGGTACTCAACTGCAAATTACTTCCTATGACTACTGGGGGAAACCAATATGTTCATACAAAAGATGTGCATTCATTATGGGAGCTCCTGCAATAAAATGACCTAAAAACATAACAAGACAAAAAACACCATTTTCTACCACCTTTTCCATTTATAGGGCCACAACCATTTTTCCAAGAAACACTATATTTCTTGGGGTCCATTTCTATAAAATCATTATCCCATTTCTTTAATATCATGGTTTGTTTCTATAAAAAGAAAGAAAAAGTTAAAAGAATTTAACACAGGACATGAAACAAAAAAGGCCTAAACTTACTTTGAATAAAGCATTTCGAAATTTGACCATACACCCATATAAGCTCACAGTATTTTGAATGACATATATGCAATGTTGGAGAAGCTGATCGGTTTTCATTGCCAAATTCTGTCACACACCCATCAGGCTCTTGTTTTTCAACTAAACGGTTTGCAGGACGAGGTGCCTGTAAGATGGATTTAGTTGTGATGCCACCACCACCATAGAAAGATAGAAGATGTAACAAGTAGGTGGAACTGTTCGCACTCAATGATACTCAGTTGATAGGGAGAGGGCTCAACCTTTGAAATAGGTTGGAGAGTGGAAGTGAATTAGTTATATACATAATTCTTATATTGGCAGCACAACATAACAACAACTATCACAAAAATTGCTTTGATCAATCAGAAATCCTAAATCAATCTGCATTTTACACTGCCCATACAACTTATAAATGCTGCAGTGATCGATCAAACCAACATATCAGACTTTCACTTGATTCCTAATCAACCAACCTTCTTAGAGAACAAACAATGTGTAGGTATGTAATAATCCCTAATTCTTGTATTATAGATCTTGGATACAACAAGAGATAATTCATAAGTAGCTATACTCCAGAAGGAAAAATAAAAATATTTGTGACAGATTTGCTAGTTGAAATATTTAAAGAAATTTTACTGACAATATTAGGTTTTGGCTTCAGAACTTCAACAAGATCTCTGCTATGGGTCTCTGATCAACTTGAATAAAATCTCATTGTAGAAATTCAAGTTCAGATTAGGGCTTACCTTAGATGGCCTTTCCACAGGGGCCAAATACTAAACAATTTAATTCGGTCATACTGAATACACAAAATATTCAAAATATTTGGTTATGCAGAACCCTTCACATCAATCCAACGTCTAAAACTCCCTCTGATTGAATCTTGGACCGATGGCTTCAAGAAGAAGTGGGGAAGAACTAAAGGAACAACAAGGTGTGCCATGGAATGTTCATTCAGTGTTTAGGGCGTCAAGAAGTTTGGTAGGGTCGAGTCGGGTTCAACCTGAGTCTGCGTGCAGAATAGTGATAGCACGTTCAGAACAATGATTCAAAGGGTGTATTTTTTGCAGGCGGGAATAGGGAGGTTGGGTGAAGGGTGAAATTTTTTGAGGTGGGAATTGTAATTAAAATTAAAAATTTAAATGTAAATGTAAATAATAATATATATTTTAAAAATTATATAAAGTATTAAATTAAAAATTGAATATAAATAAATAATATATTAAGGTGTATACAAATTAATTAATATATAAAACTTACAACTTTCCACACACGTGACCCGACCTGACCCAAACGTGTTTCCTTGGGCGCCCTCACACTACATGACCCGACCCACCGAACTAAGGCACAAGGGAGAAAACGGAAAATGGTTTGCACAAACATGCACATTAAGGGACACAGGTGGTCACAACTTAGAATTTTTTATACGACCTCCTTCACACAACCCAACCCGACCCGACCCAAACGCGTTTCCTTGGGCACCCTCACACGGCACGACCCGACCCGCCCGAACGAAGGCACAAAGGAGCGCCAAATTAAAAACAGGTCGAATGAATGTGAACAAGGCACACAAGCGGTCACAACATAGCATTTTTGATATGGCCACCATCACACGACCCAACCTGACCAAACACATGTGTTTCCTCAGGCGCCCTCATACGACACGACCCGAATGGCCTAAATGAAGGCACAAGGGAGCTAATGGTAAATGGGTCGCACAAACTTGCACAAGGCACACGGGCTGTCATGACTTAGCATTTTGATACGAACACTCCCACATGACTCGAATCGACCCGACCCACTCGAACAAAGGAACGGGGGGGCAAACGGAAAATGGGTCACACGAACGTGCACAACACACATGGGTGGTCACAACTTAGAATTTTTGATACATCCTCCTTCACATGACCTGAACCAAACATGTTTCCTTGGGCGCCCTCACATGACCCAACCCAACCTGAACGCATTTCCTTGGGCACCCTCACACGACCCTACCTGGCCCACCCAAACGAAGGAATAAGGGAGAAAAAGGAAAACGGGTCACACGAACATGCGCCACAAGTCACACGGGCTGTCATAACTTAGAATTTTTGATACGGCCTTCTCACATGACCTGAATCGACCCAAGTACCTGACCCAAATGCATTTCCTGTGGTGCCCTCACATGACACGACCGAACCCACCTGAACGAAGGCATAAGGGAGAAACCGGCAAACAAGTCACACAAATGTGCACAAAACACATGGGCGGTCACAACTTGGAATTTTTGATACAGGTGCCCTCACACGACCTGACCCTGCAACCCACTCAAACGTGTTTTGTTCGGTGCCCTCGTATGATCCATCCCAACCCAACCCACCTGAATGCGTTTCCCTGGGCTCCCTCAGATGACCTGACCCAACCCGACCCACCTGAACACATTTCCTTGGGTTCCCTCACACAACACGACTTGACCCGACACACCCAAATGCGTTTCCTTGGGCCCCTCACACAATACGAATCGACTCAAATCGCCTGAACGCATTTCCTTGGGCACCTTCAAATGACCTGACCCAACCTGACCTGCCCAAACGTGTTTCCTTGGTCGCCCTCACACAGAATGACTCGACCCGACCTGACCTGAATGTTTCCTTTAGTGCCATCACACAACCCAACCTGACCTGACCCGACCCGCCCGATCGCCGAAGGCACATGGGAGAAAACAGAAAATGAGTCACAACACCATCCTTCTTCATAGCAACTACATAGTTTACATAGTTTGAACCAAACAGACCCATCATGAACCAACTCGACCTGCCCAAACGCATTTCCTTGGGCACCTTCACACAACCTAACCCAACCCGACCTGCCCAAATGCATTTCCTCGGGTGCCCTCAGACGGAATGACCCGACATGACTCGACTGAATTTCCCAAACATGTTTTCCTCGATGCCCTCACATGACACGACTCGACCCGTGCCGACCCGCTCGAATGCATTTCCTTGGGTGCCCTCACACAACACGACCTGACTTGACCCACCCTAACACATTTCCTTGGGCGGCCTCACACGACACGACCCGACTGGACCCAAACTAACCCCCCCAAACATGTTTCCTTGGGCAACTTGACACGACCTGAAATGACTCGACCTAGACGTGTTCCACTCCATTAATTCATACTACCTAATTCAAAGACCTTCCTAGAGTGAGTATGCACTTCCTCCCTACTTTGCAGCAGTTAGCCATCATTTTTCTCTCTCCTCTTCTTGTTAAGTTGACTTTTATTCCTATTTTTGAGTTCAACTAATTTTAACTAGTTATTATTTTTCATGCGAGAGTAATTAATTAGTTTTAATTGATTTCTAACTCCACTTACTTCTAGTTCACTCTAGTTTAGAATATTTTGCTAATTTTGGGTCTCCCAATCTAATTTGACTTATTTGCAAACTAGGGAAAGTGATTTTCAGATATACCAAGTGCATGCACATGGAATCCCAACCCAATTTGAATTAGTTGGCATCGTAGAGAGTCTCCTTGGTTTATTACTCAAATTCTCAACAATTTTATTCTCTTTTCTTTCTTATTTTGCAAGTATCTCATTGCGTATTTGTTCACATTTAGATCCTTTGATTGTTCTTACAATCCAACACATCCCTCCTGGAAATGTTAGGTGACGCTCACACGACCTGACCTGATCTACCCTTTTTACCCATTACAAATCACAAGGGGATTTGACCCGCCCCAAATCCCCTGTGCATGACTAATATATTACAAAATATATCAAAATCAGTCCTTCAGACTGAGGGGACCCCACTCTAATAGGCCCCCAACACAATCTTGTGACTCGTCTCAAGTCACACTGGCACTGGATTCTTCATTTTGTTCTGGAGCTCCTCGATAGCAACTGCAAATGGTTCCAAGACACCTGCACTTTGGGCTGTTGTGATTTGCACAGTCTCCACCCTATTTTCTAAAGTAGACCCTTTGGGACCCTTCTGTCGCCAAAGTTACACTCTACAAAGTCTGGTTCAGGTTTCGAACTGCAACATCAAGGTCCTCTGAGAGTTTCATGGCCTCATCCACCCATGGCTTCATATGATGTGTGACTATTTGTTTCTTGCGATGGAGCTCCTCAACCTCGTCCCGCAACGCTTGACTGGTCTGAAGACGTGCCACTCGCTGGGCAAGGATGAATGTAAGCAAAAACACCTGCAAGTCTTTGAACTCCTACTCTTTAGCGCGTAGTTCTTGGGTAATTTTCTTAACTAATGGATATGTCTACGCAGAGGTCCACAGTCCCATGGCGTTCTCTAGAAGCTCTGAACCCTTATCAATGTTCATGGAGATGCTGGTGAATGCTATCTTTAATAATGCATCCTGTTGCGTGCGTACTTACAGAGGGGTTTCAGGCTGTAGCTTAGCCTACAACGCCACAATCTGCTGCTCAAAATATGCTTTGACTGACTAGATCTCAGACCTGGAAGCTTTGAGTGCTGCCACAAGGCTCTCAATTTATACTTGCAATGCGGTGGAGGCTGGGATGACTACGTTGGGAATCTCGCCACATAATTTGTCAATGAAGCTTTCTAGCTCTACGCGTCGAGCTACGACTGCCTGTTGTAGTGTTTGAGACTGGAGGGACTCTGTCGTCTTTGTAGCTGCAATATATTCATCTTCGCTGAGCTGTTGTTATGTGCACGCCTCTCTGCTATGCAGTTCTACTGATATTAAGATGTGGAGAGCATGTAGATTCCCACTTGGGAGCTTCATAAGGTTGATGATGACCTCAGGGCAGGTTTGGACCTGCGCACACAAATTTTCTTGTTCCATGGACATCGTTGCACCTGGGAAGGGGAAGATTCTGCTCTTTGTAGTCACGACGATCGAAGTGGATGGCAGGCTCGCTTGCACCAACCTTGCTTAATCTACACTCGCTTGCAATGTATTCATATTCAACTGGAGAACCTGTAGGCTTGATTGCAAGGCTTCCACTGTGGCCTTATAGTGTGTCTCTATCGTGTTCCAACAGTCCTCTTATGCTGAAGCAACAACATTTGCAATCTTGTCGAGGTCCTCTTCTGTTAGAGCAACCTCTTCCTCTCCTCCCACCTTGGACTCTTTCCTCTTCTTGCATGTCCCTTTAGATGTTTCTCTGCGTCTCTTCATGCCACCTGGAGAGTCTGCACCATCCCCATTTAGCTTGTCCAAACCTTCAAGGTCCACCTCCTCCTAGTCTCCTCCCAACTCCTAGTCCTTGTCCTTTTCTGCGTCCGGCTCCTTCTCTGCTTCAACCCCTGTATCTTTTCCGTCGGTTTTCTCAGCTCTTATTTCTGTGCACAACTTTGTTATGTCTTTTGGACCCATATCTTTTCCTAACATGGATGGCATAGTGGGTTGGGTGGATCCAAGCCTAATATTCCATGCATTTTTCCATGTCGCCATGACTTGCTCGACTTCCACCTCTGTGACCATATAGGAAAAAGCTTACCAGTTTGAGTCCTTGCATGCCTTGATCTTAACATTTTGCATGGTCACCTAAATTTTTTCAACGCTTTTGTACTTTTCATGCACTGCTAGTGAGTGTCTTGGTCTGGAATTTATGGCTTGAGCTAGCACGTCTTCAAAAAGTACCCAAAATATTTTATTTTCCTCCACTCGTCAGGGGTTGGATGAGTCCCATAAGTTAGCATAGCATGCCCCTTAAAATAATCCTGGTTCTATTTCAGGAAGGACTACATCTGCTGGGGTCTCCTATGCCACCATCGCAATTAACAATAGCAGCCATGAGTAGCAAAAATACTTCCCCAGTTCCTATGCCTCGCGCATATTTTCCAAAAATTCTTCGCACAAAAACTGCGACCAGTTATATAGCATCCCCTTTTCACATTGCCCTGCCAAGGGAATGATATGTGAGAGGACCGTTTTTAGTCGACATTTCCTCATGAGCTTGCAACCGAGGACTAGGGTGCCCAAGCGCACCACTGGGTCAGTGATGGTCTAGACCAAAAATCCCCTCTTGTCCCGTCCCATGTTGAAATTTTTCTTTACATCAGTTTCCACTTTTAACTCGTTGCTCTTCCCGAATCTTTTCATCGGATGGGGACCGTTCTTGGGTAGGCTGGTGAGCCGATGGATCAACGCGACGTCTATGGGAATTCTGCCTTGAATCCATAGGGAGCCCTTGTGGACCAAGGCCACCAGCTGGCACACGCAGATGCTGGTGATTGGGTACCTTAAAAAATGTGGAATCCTTAGTAGGTTGAGGAATCCTACATTGTGAAGCCCACACGCCCATGATATTGGCTCTACCTTTGGCACATCGTCATACTGCACTCGTTCCAAATAATTTTCCAGTGTGAGTTAAGGGAAAGTTTTTTCATTTTCTAAGTCGTAATAATAAAACTTCATTTGGGGAATCTTGCCGAAAATTTATCCAACTAGCGAAACATCCAGAGGGATTAAGGGCATCTTCAAGTATCACCGAACAGTATCGATGTTTTGCAGCTTGTGCGAAGAGGGCTTCTACGGCTTGACATATGGTGGCCACCATGCGATAGGTTCAACAAGCATAGTTTCTTGCCTTTCACTCATCGGATGCTTCGATGGATTGCCAATGGGGGATCGATCCTTAGTGGGCTGCCTTGGGGATGTAACATTCCACAAAAAAGTGTGCAGCTTAGAAGTAGCCCAATTGGAAATTTTCCCCTTTCCTTTCTCTTTCGATGGCGTGGAAACAAATTCGTCTACCTCCGGGAATTATTCTTTGACCTCATCTTATCCCATATTCGTAGAAGAAGTGAGGGGCATCGAATGCTCCTCCGCAGGGTTGGTGGTTGTCATTCTCAGGCGAAATATGAATTCAGGATTACGGATTTCATATGGAGATTCATGGCAAGACATACAAAACTCACAGTCAGCAGGATAACAGATATTACAAACAATCAAAGGGCACTAAATATTCAAAAAGTAAAGGAACCAATTGAGACTCGTGCTTGCCTTTTTATAAGCCACCCATGGTAAAAACGATCGGATTATCATTAGTTGCCACTTACCTTGAATAAAATAGTAACAAATCCTCCAAGATCACCTCATTGAATGTGATAAATTTTCTCCATCCAACGGTAATTTCAGTTTTTCACCCAGTTTCACTGTTCCAATGGCTAGTTTCATTTCCTACGCATCACCCCTATGCTTCTATCACACCTGCCTATGCCCACCCTCTTTATTGCACACAGACCCTTTGATTCTGATGCCCCGACCATATATTCATTTGGTTGGCACCGGATTGTCTCTATATGGTTTCAGACAACTTCCATTGTAGTACCTAGGGAGTCTCTCTCCGCGCAGCATGGCTAAGTGCACCACACAACCATCAATTATCTATTTTACAATATATGGGCCCAACCAATGCTTTCTGCACTTCCTTGGGTGGAGTGCAAATTAACTGTCATATAGCAAGACCACGTCTTCATCCTTGAACACCTTCTTCCAGATGTGCCTGTCATGCCAGGATTTTCCACACGCCTTCTGCACTTGCTGGTGGAAGTTAGCAATGAATCGATCTTATTATAAGGCAATGAGTTGCGACAACCATTCCTCCATAATGTTAGGGTTGGCCATATTAGTGGAAGCTGCGATGCATAGGATTGGGATAATATACTCCATTGGCATGATGGATTCCTGCCCATATACCATCCTAAAAGGTGTTTGTCCCGTCAAATTTTTACATGTTTTTCTATAAGCCCATAACACAAAAGGGATGCACACATATCAATCATCTCGGTTGACATCACAGATATTTGTGAGCACATTCTCCAAAATCTTGTTGAAAGCTTCTATTGCGCCATTTTCTTGTGGGTGATAAGGGGTACTCTTCTTGTGATGGATCTGGAATTCCTCTCTCAAAGCTTCAATTGTTTCGTTAACAAAGTGCATACCTCTATCACTCATCAAAATATTCGGGCATCCAAAAATGGTCAAAATATGCTCAAATATGAAGTGTGAAACACTCTCTGTAGTACAGTGCTTAATTTCCTTTGCCTCTGCCCATCGAGTTACATAATCAGTTGTAGTAATGATATAACGCACTCCAATATTCTTCCTAGGAGGGTTGACTGGTCCAACGAAAAATATAGCCCACTTATCAAATTCCTACAAGGCCATCTGAGGTTACAAGGGAATTTCATCTTTGCGTGAAGGCTTTCCTATTCTATGACATGTATCACAAGCCCGACAGTATGCTTGTGCATCACTGTGTAGCGTGGCCCACCATAACCCAACACGCAACACCTTCTGCACAGTGGCTTTCCCAGGATAGTCACCTCTTGCCACTCCTCCATGAGTCTTAGCCAAGATATTATGTCTTTCATGTTCCAACACATATATCCTTAATACTTCATCTGCTCCTAATTTATAAAAATGACCTGCAATCAGGGTAAAATTAGCTACGTGTGCAACCAAATTCTTCTTTTACTGGAGTGAATATTCTGCAGGATTTTTTCCCATGGTTAGAAGATGAATAATATCAGCAAAGTGCTCATCAACCACCTTGATAACGAAGATATGTGCATCGGGTAACCCTTCCTCCAGACTAGTTGGTTCTTCCCCATTCTCAATTAATGACAGATGATCATGCCAAGCATTCAGTCTTCTAGGCTTCACAAAAATCTCAAAATCATACTTAGGAAAAAAGAAACAACCATTGGCAAATCTCCCCCCCCCAAAAAAATAGGCTTATTGACCAGGTATTTAAAAACAGAATGATCAATGAACATTTTGAAATTCCCTCCTAGAAAATAGTGTATGTATTTTTCTAGCATGTATACCATGGATAATCCTTCCCTTTCTATAGTTGAGTAGTTGCTCTTTGCGCTGGAGAGAATCCAAATGGAAAAAGTGACTAGGTGATCAATGTATCCTTCTCCTTGCTGCGCTAAAACAACCCCAACCACTATACCAGATGCATTGACATGTGCATGAAAAACCTTGGACCAGTCTAGGAATATCAAGATAGATGCAGTGACCATTTTCTCCTTTAGTAGCTCAAATCTCTTCTGACACTCGTCATCCAAAAAAAATGCTACATCCTTCTTTAGCAACTTCTCCATGGGCGCATTGATCAGAGCATATCCTTTCATAAATTTATTGTAATAACCAGTGTGTCCTAGGATGGAGCGCAACTGTCTCTAATTGGTAGGAACTTCTAAATTTATGATAATCATGATCTTGGTTGGGTCTACCATCAATCCTTGCTAACATACGATATGCCCTAAAAAAATTCTAAAATACACACAAAATATACACTTCTTCACGTTGAGAGAAATCTGGTGCTTCCTACAGGTGTCAAGCATCATGTGCAGGTTCTACACACGTTTCTTTACCAATCCAAACATTTTTGAGTCATCAAAGTATACCTCCAATAATTTATGCATGAATTCCTTCAACAAAACCACTACCACACGTGAGAAGATTGCAAGCGCATTTTTCATTCCAAATGGCATGACAGTATATTGGAAAGAACCCCATTTATTGGCAAAGGTGGTCTTGCTGTGGTTTTACGGCTCAATTTTGATCTGATGATACCCCAAAAATCCATCAGTAAATGAATAAGATTCTTGTCCTCTTACATTTTCCAACATTTCATCAGAAAATAGAGTAGGAAAGGGGTCATGCACACAGAAAACATTAAACTTGAGCAGATCTACACAAATCCTTATTTATCCTTTGGTATTTTTCTCCTCAACCACCATTAGGCTTACCCAATCAGATTGTTTGGCCGATTCGATGATGCCTGTAGCCACCATATTTTATAACTCCTCCTTTACTTTATGCTTATATTTGATGTTCAATCGATATGGGTGCTGCTTGATAGGGCGTGCATTAGGTTTAAACGTGATCTTCATAACACCCATGTCCCCTACAATTTCGTTGAGCTCAAAGAACTTTGTAGGAAACAAATCCTGATACTCTGTCAGCAGCTTTGCAATATTTCCTACTATATCATCATCCTAGTAATCCCCAATTTTGGCCAACTTGGGCTGCTCTTCTGTCCCAATGTTTACTTCCTTTAATTTCAGCCGCTTAGTGACATCCACCATCCCTAATACAGGCCCTGCAACTGTGCGCTCACCTACAGACTCCGTGACATTAACATTAGTTGGGTCATCTTCATTGTCCATGATTGACAGGTTTCTTTATTTGATGATGTCTTGCATCTGTGCATCCCAAGCTAGTGCAGCACATTCCTTTCAGGGTTGAGATTCATCAAAGATAAAGACATCTATGTCCTGCAGAGATTCGTCCAATTTTTTTGAGCTCCCCATCGAGCCAAAGGTTTCCAAGAAATCCTCAGTCATTTTAAACTTGTTTCAAGTACCTCTGTGTAGCTCAACTTCTAGATACCAAGTGCTGGGTACCAGTCCCAACGAGTGGAAAAACCTATGGACCTACTCATTCCATGTATTTTCATCCCATACCTCCATCCACATGTCCAAGTGCTTCCGCGGATCTCCCCTACCATATAAGCGCTCAATTGGTGGGGTGGTTGGAGGTTCAAAGCGTAGTGTCATAATTTTTCTACATTCCTCCTAGTTCTGGAAATCTCCCTTGTGCGTCTCCCACCAATGCATTGGAGTTGTGCGCATACCCAAATCAAGTGCCCAGAACCTTTGTTCCTCTGGGACAGCTTTTTCCAATGCTTCCAAATATTATTTGACACTACCAGAACCGTCAAAGTATGGTAGTTCTCTTTCCTATGAAGAGATGCACCAAAAGTTCTTTGTGATCTTGAGGCAGTGAACCGCAGAGACATTATGCAACCATTTCTGCCAGTTTTCCATCTCACCATTGGAATCATAAAAACACGAGCTATCCTTATCCCAATTCAACATGCCTTCGGCTGTAGGGTTGATCCAATCTTCATCCCGCACAGTCATCTTGTAGATATGGTTGACATCATCCTCCTGACGCACTGGTTATGTGTATCATTCTCCTTCTGCTAGATCTAGTGGGACTATCACTTGTGTACCATTATTCTCAAAATTCATACTTCTACGCTTCAGGTTAATGATGCCTCCCATATCAATGGCCTAATCTAATCCTAATAGCATAGGGTAGGGGTATGCATCATCCACAATTTGTATTACTTCGAAGTATTCACATACCTTCACTCCAAAAATGTCTACCAAAACCTATGGAAGGCTTCCAATGGAATGATATTTTGTTGATTAGCCATGCACAGTTGAATAGTGGACCATTCTAAATTTGGTTCTCCAATATTTTTCGAGGTCTTCTTAGGTAAGAAATTTTTATTAGACCCCATATCCAAGATGAATTGATCCATCTCATATTCTCCAATCTACACGGTCATGCACATCTCCATACCAGTTCTCTTCTTCTGCTTATAAACCTTGTTCATGGCCTTGGTGTCAGTAAGAGGCACCTATTTTTCCATGCCATTGTCTATCATGCCCTGGAGATTATATACCTCCTTCTGATTGCGCAATAGCTGAATGCAGGCTTGTAGGAATGTTTTAACTTCATCATCAGATTTTGGTTCCATGGGAATCCTTGATGTGGATGCTCCTGCATCAGCAAAATCCTTCCTGACCTCAATGAAAATCTCTTTTTCTTTCTGTAGGTTGAGGCCTTCCTTTTTTTGGATGCTTTTTTGATCAACGGCTCTGCGACAATATTTTACTCATTTCCTCTAGTGGCAACACCGTTGCATGTAATTATGTTTACACTTGGGCCATCATCGCGTGGTTCAAATTTAACCATATGTATTTTTTGTGTCGATGTCTCCTGCTTTTCCTGCATTTAGCTATTAACACAGGAAAATCTTCAATTGCATGATCAAATTTCCTACAGTACTTGCAGGATTTTTGTGCAAGGTTTGGGAAGTCACATGTATAGTATCCAACATCTCCATAGTTGTAACAAATTAGTTTCCCTCTCCCTCGACCTACGCCTCCACCTCTCCCCCCTCCCCATCCTCTTGCTGGGGATCCTAATCATCCAAAGGGAGATGATGGTGACGAAGGGTCGACCTGCACCCTATAAAGGTTCACTATATCTATCATCAGGTCATACGTTTTGTAGTGGTTCTCATCGTGACCAATTGAAGAGAATAATCTCCACCATTGTTGCTTCAACTCTGGTACATAGGCTCCTAGCCGCAAGCAGTTATCTGTATCATGTTGCCTAGCCACCCTATAATCAGCACGCCATAGTGTGGGGGTACTAAGCCCAACAACATCTCTAGGGCACAGTTGATTTGAACCCCCAGCTTGCATATAATTTGACAGTAGAGGGCACTGATATTTGGTGTGGCCAGCTGCCTTGCAACTTATGCACCAGACATATGCACCAACTTCTTTACCCTAGTCTCTTCATAAATTATGAATTTCTAAGTGCATAGTTTCTAATTGGATCTGAATCTATAGCACTCAAAATTGAGCATTATGCCTCGACGCAACTTCTAATTTCATAGAAATTTCCAGAGCTCCTTCCTGAGAATCAATCTTCTAATGACCCATAGGCTCGTGTAGATGTGGTAATAGAATGGAAATGAACCATTCCTTATGTTTCTTATCATCGTAATAAAATTCTTCGTCGCTGATGGTTTGCTTCAGTCATTGGTCAGCTTCCCAATTTGATTTTTTCAATCATTGCTTAATATATTTCAGTTCTATTATGCATTAAGAATAAGATTTTCGCTTTCAGAACTGCTGCTTCAAGGCATCATTAATCTCCTGAACCATTGGATCCACATGTTGAGCAAGGTATCCCATGAACCAATCTAAAGCACGACCTTCAAAGGCCATAGCTAGTTGCGCTCTCTTGACAACATCAGTATTAACATTGTACGTAGTCCACACCGCATTCACCACAAAAAAAAATCAGTCCATATTCTCATCCCCCGCACCCTTAAAGGTTAGTAACTTCATATCCGCGACCATATCTTCTACGGGTGGTGGTGGGGTAGGAGGATTCTTACCCCTGCGTGAATTTTATGGTGGCGTAGCAGGAGGGCTATTTTCAGCGTGCGTAGCCTCACTTCCACTTATATCAGGGGAGTTTCTTAGAGGACTGTATACAGATCCATCCCCTCTCTGATTGACCCGATAATATTTACCATTGTGCGTAGTGCTTTCGCTATGATCAAGGGTCATTCACTCGGTGTGGCTACACAAAATACCATTTTCGCACAATATCATCTTAATCAACATAGGAAAATTTTGCAAGAACTTACCTCTCAATCCCTTGAAAAATATTATTTTAGATTTGAGTATGACAAAAACTGATCGGTTGCAAGCTCTGTTACAAACCTGCCCAAGATGTTGTGAACCCAATGATATACAGTTTGGGTAATGGATTTATCAGGCTTCTCCAACTGTTAGATCAATTCAGGGGTCCACTGCGTGACCTGGTCGTCCTTCCAATAGGTTTGAAATTATGCTAACCTTGCCAACCATTCCTGCAGTTCGTGTGCAAATGATATGAAGAATATCTCATTCACCCAAGTAAAAATATACTTATTCTTCCACTCTTCATCAAGCAACTTCTTAATTTTGTTTTCTTTCAGGGAAAATTCTTGAATCTGTTTTTCAAACAATTCCTCAAGTTCAGGATTTAATGGATACCAATGACCTCTCGACATCACCCAACCTCTCTCAAAATGTTCTCGATCTCAACAACGGAACCATTTGTTGGCTTGAGGGGTCCTGACCTAGGTTCTTAGTTGATGTTAAACAAAAAAACCCTCGTATTACTGGCCTTTCGGCAGTGACCTACTTGCGCAAGTCAAAGTCTCACCCGAAGCAGTATGGGGGGTTGTTGGAACCAGGTTTCCACACTTTGAGAGAGGTTTGAATGACGTGGATGCCTTAAGATCCAAAATAACCATAAACAAACCTTCGCAACATAATCCCTAACCAAGAAACCATTTAAGATAGATTTAGGTTAATTATGTAGAATACCTTGCGCAAGTTAACGCAACATCTATAATCAAATTAATGACCCTTAACACATAATATTAGATTCTTATAACATCAGATCCATTCAATAATCATTCATATAAGCCCAAAACACAGTTGCACAAGAGATATAATTGCAGTTGATACAAGAGTCAGAAATAAGATGCAGAAAAATTCATAACATAAATAGTAGATGCATTTGAGACTCAGATATCCGCAACAACATTCCTTTATAAATATATGTTCAGATCCTTCATTTAAAACCCTTCAACAACCCACACACACATCCCGTGGGATTCGCACACAGCAGGACTAAGGTCTCCATCCACCTAGCCAGCAGAAGCCTTCTACCTAGACAAATGTGCACAAAATATCACAAAGTATCCAAATATATCATCAATATTCAAAATTGTCCAAAAATTTCTTTCTTAGGCTCGATCTAGACTTCTATTTATATTATTAGCCTATGCTACTTTGTAGTTCACAAACTATGGTTTGCACCCCATTGATCTACCCTTTTTACCCATTACAACTCATGCAGAGCTTTGACCCACCTTAAAGCCTATGCGCACGACTAATATATTACAAAATATATCAAAATTGGTCCTTCGAGCTTAGGGGACTGCGCTCCAACGGGACCTGCTCGAATGAATTTCCTCGGGTGCCCTCACACTACACGACCTAACCTAATCCGACCCAACCCACCTGAACGCGTTTTTGTGGGCGCCCTCACATGACACGACCTGACCAGACCCAACCTGCCCAAACGTGTTTCCTTGGGTGCCCTCACATGACACAACCCTACCCGACCTGCCCAAACACATTTCTTTGGGAAGTCTGACATGGCTTGACCCAATTAGACCTAACCCGATCCGCTCGAACGCATTTCCTTGGGCACCCTCACAGGACCCGAAACGACCTGACTCGGACATGTTCCTAGGGTGCCCTCAAATGACCCGACCCAACCTGACCTGCCTAAACACGTTTCCTTGGGTGCCCTCATAGTACAGCATGACCCGACCTGACCTAACCTGAACATGTTTCCCTGGGTGCCATCAAACGAGCCAACCTAACCTGACCCAACTGAACATCGAAGGCACGAGGGAGAAAATGGAAAATGGGTTGCAAAAATGTGCATAAGGCACACGGGCGGTCACAACCTAGAATTTTTTATATAGCCTTCCTCACACGATCCAACCCGAATGCGTTTCCTGTGGTGCCCTCACACAACATGACCTAGCCTGCCCGAACAAAGGGCGCTTGAGGGAGAAAATGGAGAAAGGATCGCACAATCATGCACAAGAAACACAAGCCATAACAACTTAGCATTTTTTATACATACACCCTCACACGACCCAACCTGACCTGACTCGACATGCCCGAACACATTTCCTTAGGTGGCCTCACATGACAAGACCTGACCCACCTAGAACAAACTCGCCAGAACGCATTTCCTTGGACGCCCTCACACGATCCAACATGACCCAACCCAGACGTGTTTCTTGGGCACCCTCACATGTGACCCAACTCGACCGAACGTGTTTTCTTAGGCACCCTCACAGTACGACACAACCCGAACTGACCTGACCCAAACACATTTCCTTGGGTGCCATCACACGATTCGACCTGACCCACAAAAATGCATTTCCATGGGTGGCCTCACATGGCATGACTCGACCAGACCCAACTCGACCCGCACGAATGCGCTTCCTTGGGTGCCCTCACACGACCCAACATGACCTGACTCACCCTAATGTGTTTCCTTAGGTGCCCTCACATGCCCTGACCCAACTCACACGAACGTGTTTCCTTGGGCGCCCTCACATGACCCGACCTGACCCGACCTGACTGAACGCATTTTCATGGGCGCCCTCACATGACATGACTCAACTCGACTCGACCCGCTTGAACACGTTTCCTTGGGTGCCTTCACACAACACGACCTAACCTGACCCGACCCACCCGAACGTGTTTTACTGGACGCCCTCACACGACATGACTTGACCTGCCTGAGCACGTTTTCCTCGGTTCCCTCACAGGACACGACCTGACCACGACCCACCTGAACACGTTTCCTTGGGCGACCTCACACGACATGTTGAAATTTTCAACAAGAAACGGTGAAATTGGCCTCCAGAAACAACATGAAAGCACACACACTAGTGTGGGATCACAGGTCACACAGTGATGGGTCCTAGAGATAAATTAGTGTGCAAGCCAATTTATAAAATAAATTGGAAATGTGTCTAATTTACTTTTCCCTTAATTAAATTGGACAATAAATTGTAATGTTATCTCATAAACACTTGTAATAGTTAACTTAGTGTGATAGACTCAGTTAGCTCATGAAGTTCTAGGTTAGGGTGGTTGGTGAGTCATGTAGAGTGATTCTATTTGTTTTAGAGTCCAAGTTACAGTTAGTGTATTAGTCTAATGCATGAGAAATCAGTTAACTCAATTAAGTGAGTTAAAGTTTGTCTAACTAGTTGTAACTGATTGTTGCACTAGTGAGAGGTCAAGTGAAATAAATCAGATTTAATTCACATGCAGTGATCTGTCAAGTGACTGATGATTTACTATTAATAGTTGCATGCATGTTAGTTTTGATGAAGACCTAGTTGAGACTGAGGTTAAAGGGAAGTTATCTATCAATTGTATTTATAGAAAATTTCTTGGGCTCAATTATATACGCCATAGGATGCCCATGATGTATTTCGCAATCAAGGAAGTCTAATTATCCTAAATAATAGGGATTAATTACCTAAGGATTGCGTGAGCAAGGTAGGTTGAAGACAGACTGAGAATTGGCTACGTGTTGGACCAATTTTGTTTGGATCAGTGTCAGATAGTCAGGATAGTGCAATAGACTCTTGTGAGAAGAGTGCATTGTATTGTTTCATGATTCCTTGGTTCAATATACAAGAGAGATAGAGGGGTTTTGAACAACAAGTTTTCCTCAAGAAAAATGTCTATGTTGTGGATTGATTTGCTTCTTTCTTTTACTTGGTGCAATTGTGTGATTGTGTTTATTTTACGAAATTAATTTGTAGAAGGATTCATTATCTTGCTTTATCATATCGCATGATAAGATTGAATCCATTGGTATACATATTGTTTGTATAATTTCTACATGGTATCAGAGTAGGATTTGTTTGGGCACGCGACTTTGCATAGAATATATGAAACTTTTAATGCCAAATTTTCAAACAAAAATAACACATTTGGATTCCTTGCGAAAAAATACCCAAACTGAAAAAAAAAATCGTTTGAATCAAAGCTTGAATGAGGGAGATATCGTCGATTTAAAATCAACTCTTTTTTTAGAAAATTTTGCAATGGCAGGACAATTACAATGTGTGCAAGTCAGAAAAGGAAAGAAACCCAAGGTAAAGAAGTCCCAAGGAAAAGAGGGAAATAATGACTTGTCCAAAATCATAGTTTTTAATTTTCACAAGCATGAGCACTATGCTACAAATTGTCCACAGAAGAAGGCAAGAAATAAGGAGCTTGCAGTTGCAGTGGGTGAAGCATTGGATTCACAATTCGAGCTTGATTTTACTCTCTTTGCATGCATGGCCAACAATGTAATAGGATGCATGTGGTATTTAGACAACGGTGCCTGATTTCATATGACAGGGGATAGATATATCTTTAGTGACTTAGAGGAGAAGGACCTCCAGCAGAGCATAGAGTTTGGAGATGATGAGACGTATAGTGCTATCGGCATAGGTACAATTACATTTCAGAGGGAGAATAGATCCCATCTCATACTAGCAAATGTTTTGCATTTTCTAGGCTTAAGGAAGAATATTGTCTTCGTAGCAGTATTGGAAGAACATGGTTATGAAGTAATGTTTATAAAAGGAAAATATTTCCTTAAACACATAGCCACGCAACAAGTGAAGCAAATCGGTGTAAGAGTCAAGAAACTGTATGCTCTCGAGGTTGAGGATGAATGCAAGGCTTTGAGGAGAAAAGAAGTGGTTAATGACTTGGTGGTTGAGAGGGAGTGATTATCTCTCAACATGCAAACTCAAAAGAAGTCTCAGAAGTTTGTGGAGAAGCCACAATTGGAGAAGCAGAGAGGAGACCGAGTGGAAGATTCCAGTCAAGCAGAGACCTCCAGGAGGGGGAAATTTCAAGCCAGAAGGGAAGAGGGAGTACATGCAGCTATACCTATAGGTGTGAGGTGGGGAAATGTGAAGAATTGATCCCAAGAAGAAATTTGGGTAGGGTTCATTGAGATGGTGTGTCTCATAGATCAAACTTGGCAACGAGGAGCCCACAGTACACCAGTAGTAGGAAGGATAGGTTAGATTGATGCACTCATATGTCAGGAGGAAAGAAATCAGAGTGATAGGTGTTGGATATTGAAGCGCAGATTAGAGTTGGTAGCAGTGCAGAGTGCATGGATGAAGATGCCAATAGCGCAGAGAGTCCAGTAGACATGTGCAGTAGGTACTAGAAGTCAAAAGACTCTTATGACAAACACATTGTACTGATTCGTTTGTTTGGAGGATATTCAGTTTTAGAAGTGTTGCATGAAATATTTGCATGTGTGAACAACACTAGAGAAGTGTTGCATGTGTGCACAACACTAGAGAAGTGTTGCATGCAAGAGTTTCATGTGCGAACTGTTGAGATTCAATAAGATGATGATCTTAGTGAAAACCAGTCACCTTCACTAAGTGGGCCCGCAGGCTATTTTTAGGTGTAAGTCTATTTTTAGACTGTGTCTATTTTTAGACATGGTGATCATATTTCAGAAGTTGAAGGATGCCATTTGTGGATGGTTGGTCAAGTTGGAAAATAGATGAAATTCTGTTTTTAGAATATTGGGCGAAGTCTATTTATAGATCGTTGATCTAAAAATAGAAGTGTTGATTATTATTAGCTCTTAATAATAATCAGACTCTAAATATCAACTTATTCTCTTGGAGCACTTGATTTCAGTATACAGATTTGTCAAATCAGTGGGCTGAAGGAATTATGAAATTCCTAGGGTTTATTGGTGGTTCATGCATGGAGGACTCAGTTAGAGCTAAAGGGGAAAAGTTATGATAGAGTTGGAAGAGTAGTTCATGGAGTTGTTATTCAGTTTAACTCAGTTATTGGAGTTAAACTTAGTTGATCTAGTTGTATCTAGTCTAACTGAATGATACACTAGTGAGAGTGGAGTAAATTAATTAGTTAATTAATTCACAAATAATAACTCATTAATAAACTGAAAAAATACAATAGTTAACTACAGTGCATGTCAGTTCTAGTGGAGACCCAGTGGAGAGGTAGGTGAAAGGGCAAGATGGACTATCCGTTGTGACTATAGTGATGCATTGATTGCACCACAAAAAAATTGGAGTTTCCAATGAGGATTGTGCAGTCAAGGCAAGGTAGATTCAAATTCATTCATGGGTCTTCTTCAGCAGGGATTGCACAGTGGAGACAGGATATTAGGTGGCAAGAAATCAGTGCATGGATTTGCAGATTTCTGCTGATTAGTGTGTGACGATTGATTATACTGAGAGCTTGATGTACTAAGATTTGTATGAGATTGTTACATGATCTCCATGATACATAATATATGATAGTAGGGGTTTTCAGCTTCAGGATTTCCCGTTAAACAACTGTGTTATGTGCGATTGTTTTTATTGCTTCATGTGTTTGAAATTGAGTTTTTAAATTTCTGCAAAATATTAACAGTAGAAGGATTATATATTTAGAAAGAAGATAAATATTGTTAGATCAAGAGAATCTGGACATATACATGCATCTTGTATATCATTTCTACAATAAAAACACTAGAGAAGTGTTTCATGCAAGAACATTCCAAAGGTATTGGATTGAGACAAATTAATTCCTTTCTTGTTGAGAGGTAGTGTTGAAATTTGCAACAAGAAATAGTGAAATTGGCATCCATAAACAACATGAAAGCACACACACTAGTATGGGATTATAGGTCACACATTAATGGGTCCTAACGATACATTAGTGTGAAAACCAATTTATTAACTAAATTGGAAATGTGTCTAATTTAATTTTCCCTTAATTAAATTGGACAATAAATTGTAATCTTATCTCATAAACACTTGTAATAGTTAACTGAGTGTGATAGAATCAGTTAGCTCATGAAATTCGAGTTGAGGGTGGTTGGTGAGGCATGTATAGTGTTTCTATTTTTTTTAGAGTCCAAGTTGCAGTTAGTGTATTAGTCTAATGCATGAGAAATCAGTTAACTCAATTAAGTGAGTTAAAGTCAGTTTAACTAGTTGTAACTGATTGTTTCACTAGTGAGAGGTCAAGTGAATTAAATCATATTTAATTCACATGCAACGATTTTTGAAGTGACTGATGATTTACTATAAATAGCTTCACGCATGTCAGTTCTGATGAAGATCTAGTTGAGACAGAGGTTAAAGGGAAGTTATCTATCAGTTTTATTTATAGAAAATTGTCGGGGCACACCATAAGATGTCCATGATGTATTGCACAGTCAAGGAGGGCTAATTATCTTAAATAATAGGGATTATTTTCCTAGGGAATTGGCTAAGTGTTGGAACAATTTTTTCTGGATCAGTGTGTGACAGTTGGGATAGTGCAACAAACTCTTTTGAGAAGAGTGCATTATATTGATTCATGATTCCTTAGTTCATTATACAATAGAGATAGAGGGTTTTTGAGAAGAAAGCTTTCCCCAAGAAAAATATCTGTGTTGTAGATTGATTTGCTTCTTTATTTTAGTTGGTGCGATCATGTTTATTTTCTGCAATTAATTTGTAGAATGATTCAGTATCTTTCTTTAGCATATCACATGATTGGATTGAATCCATTGGTATACATATTGTTTGTATAACTTCTACATGGCACGACCAGACAAGGCCAGAACCGACCCGCCCAAACATGTTTCCTTAGGTGCCCTCACACGACCCAACATGACTTGACCTGGACGCATTCCTTGGGTGCCCTGACACGACCCAACTCGACTTGCCCAAACACATTTCCTTGGGCATCCTCACTATACGGCATGACCTGACCCGAATGCGTTTCCTTGGGTGCCATCACCCAACACGACCAGCCCGAACGTCGAAGGCACGAAAGAAAAAATGGAAAATGGGTCACACGAACATACACAAGGCACACGGGTGGTCACAAATTAGCATTTTTTATATGACCTCCCTCACAAGATCTGGTATGAATGCGTTTCCTATGGCACCCTCACACAACATGACCTGACCCACCCGAACGAAGGGTGAACGAGGGAGAAAATGGAAAATGAATCGCACAAACGTGCATAAGCAACACGGGCGGCCAAAACTTATCATTTTTTATACGACCACCCTCACATGACCCGACTTGACCCGACTCGACCTGCCCGACCTTATTTCCTTAGGCAACCTCACACAACACGACTCGACTGGACTAGACTCAACCCACCCGAACGCGTTTCCTTGGGCACCTTCACATGACCCGACATGACTCAACCCGGACGCATTCCTTGGGCGCCCTCACACGACCCGACTTGACCTGACCTGCCTGAATGCATTTCGTTGGGTGCCCTCATAGTATGACATGACTCAACCTGAACTGACCCAAACAAGTTTTCTTGGGCACCATCACACGACTCGACCTGACCCACATGAATGCATTTCCTTGGGCAGCCTCACATGGCACAACCCGACCATACCCAACCCAACCTGCCCGAATGCATTTCCTTAGGCGCCCTCACACAACCTGACTCAGACATGTTACTTGGGCGCCCTCACATGACCCAACACCACCTGACCTAGGCGTGTTCCTTAGGTGCCCTCACATGACCAAACCTGACCTGAACCACTCGAACAACACGTTTCCTTGGGTGCCCTCACACGTCACGACCCAACCCGACCCAACCCGAACGTGTTTACTTGGGCGCCATCACACGAAAACGTCTCTATTATGAAGATGCATTCATACACATCACACTTTCGATGACATCCCAACACGTCGCACTTCCGACAGAATCCCAAAATGTTGCTATTCCCACGCTTTGTTCCTAAACGTCCCACTTCCGATGCTTTGTTCCTAAACATCACACTTCTGACGCTTTATTCCTAAACTTCGCACTTGCAATGCTTTGTTCCTAAACGTCACACTTCTGACGCTTTGTTTCTAAACGTCTCATTTCCGACACTTTGTAATGAAATGTCGTTATTCTGACAATACCCCTAAATGTCGATATTCTGAAGATACTCCCTAAACGTCACTATAGTGACGCTTGTTGGTAGGATTAAAAAAATTGAGAAAAATTGGGGAACTTTCCGACAATACGTCAAAAAAGTCGAAACTAAAGTGTCAGAAAATTGAACATATGTACTAGTGTGATATTGTAGAATTCCATACCATGTTTCATGTGTTTATGTTCAAGAAGTATGTTCATGATCACAAGTTTATCATTTATTGGACTTTGATTTAGGTGGAATTGGAAGGAGACTTCCAATTAAAACCAATTTCAATATTGGACAGGAATGCCACTGTGCTTAAAAATAGAGTCATAGGGTAGGTAAAGGTCTAATGGACCCATTACAACCCTAAAGAATCAATATATGAGATGGAGAATGAATTGTAGGAGCCAAATATACATTTTTTTTAATTGTTGATGTAAAATATAATTAATGTAACTATATGTAATGGTGATGTGTATGGAGGAAACAACAAAATATAAGGGAAGAGGAATGTAATACCCCAATTTTGGCCCTTCATCTAGTATTATGTAGTAAATTATGAATGGATATAAGCCAAAAAATATAAATTGCATCCAAATGTTTAATGATAATAAAATACATAACTATCTGTTAAATATAATGATGAAAATAAGGTCTTGTGATTCCACAAGAGTGGAAAGACAAGGGGGTTCATGTAGGCTAAGAAAAAATAACTTAGTTAAGTGATGTAACGAAAAATATTTGTACTTTAATTACATCCCATGATTGTTAATTTAATTTTTTTTATTTATGTAGAGGATTTTTCGATGAAACTGTGTATAAGTTTCATCTGGAAATCCTCTACAAAAATGAATAACTATGGAAATATTCACTCGGTTAATTTTTATTTAATTAATAATTGGAGGGGCTAGCACATGAAGGAGGTACATGGGTCTCCATAGGGATATTTCACCCTTTGTTTCCATACAAATTTATATTATACATTTTTCCATGCAAGAAAAAATTCATTCAATTGAAGGGTTTAAGGAGAGAATAAGAAAGTGTGGTTCTCATTTGAATAACATGGATTTTGAACAATCATTTATTGAATTACCTCATGAACTATAATTTGAATTAACATAGAGTTTTAACTATCATTAATTTGAATTACCTTATGAACTATCATTTCTTAGGGAAAATTAAAATAATTACCCTTAGGAAAACTATCATGAGCATTCTATAATTGAACTATAGAAAGGTACAACCATAAATTAGAGAGCATTGTGGTTGTATGAAATGATAATGCCTATCATTGAGCATATTTACTGCAACTAATAATTCTCTATAATATTAATAGTGATATTTACTAGAGGCTACATTGGAGCCTTGGACAGAAGTGGGATAACTTGAAGGTATGTTGAGGAGAGAAGGGAATCCCATTCCTTTGGTTGTGCAAGCTTGATGGGGGAAAGGGGGTTATGCATTGAATATGTTATTGAGTAAATATTGAATATGAAATTTGGAATTGTTTTATGAGAAGGGAGATAGAGTCATCCATATGAAGAGTTTTCTCTTGTGGATTCATATCCTCAACTTGGGGGTTGCCTATATGACATAGGAGTTAAAAGATGTATAGTGGGTTAAGTTTTTTTATGCTTATAATGGTTTAATTTTATCTGAATTTAGAGCCATTTTATTTATATGGTTGCACAGTCTTGTCTTTATAAAAGGAAAAAGGATGACTAAAGGATACAAGTATTTGTTTGAAAAATTCACATTGTATTTTTTTTTGTTGAGGTTGTTTTGTTTCTTTAACTCTAGATTTTATGTGTACATTTACATTGTCTTTAGATTAACAACAATTTTTTTCATGGTGTGAGTTGTGATCCATAGTACTCATTAGATTTGTTGATGGTTAGTGACAAGGGGGGTTAGATTCAACTAGAAAATTAAAGCTAAGCAATAACAACCAAAGAAAGAAACAATGGAAATGAAAGTGGACATTGATAATTTTAGTGGTTATTGAAATATATATATCTATAGGGAAAATAAGGATGATGTGCTGGCACACAAATATTTATAGATTTTTGTGGTTGGGAGACTAGTAAATATAAGTGATAGCTAGATTGAATCGAGATGGATATGATATGAGATCAGAATTTTCCATATAGATTCTATGATTCTTAATTTATTTGAAGCTTGATCATTAAAGAAGAAGTGGGAGAAGATAAATTATTTCTATGTTTCCAATTTAATGGCTAATAAGATGTTATTGAGAATGAGTTTTTTTCATTGAAGATGAATGAAGGCAAAAAGTTTTCCAAGTATTTACATGACTTGAATTTTCTTATAAAAAATTTAGCTTTAATTGGATATTAGTAGAGTTCAAAGGATCAATATATTCCTCTTCCCATTAATATGTCAAATTTATAGAATAATTTCAGAATAACTATTAGTGGCTCTTGTGAGGATAATTCCAGAATTGAGACCACTATGGGATAGTTATTTAATGAGGAAAAAAGGTGATTATCCATAGGAATTACTTGAAATTAGAAGGAATTATTTACAATATGGTGCTTTGGAGAAAGGAAATATAATGTATTTCAAGGTAGATTAAACTCCAAGGGCATACTAGCTAGTAGAAGGAAGAAATCTAAAGTGGTGTGCTACAAATGCACCAAATACAAAATATAACAAAAAATTTCCCTCTCTACAAATATAATAATAAAGAGTGTGCCACATGGTGGTGTCTATTAGTGCAAGGAGGATGATGGTAAAAAAACATATATTTTACCAACTCTATTTTATCTACTCAATCCTACATTGTATAAATTTTAAGCCTTATACAATAATGAAATGCATGCATTTATTTTAATAAAATAGAAAATTAAAACAATGGAAGTCACATATTACACAAATATTTACCCTAGAAAACCAAAAAAGGAAAACCAATAAACCATTTAGAGACTCACCTATAATTTTTATCATCAATCAAATTCATTGTTTACAATACAATATTTTTGATATTGTCACATCCAAAACACTTAATCCATTAAACTGGATTAGATTAAAACCTTAATCCTTAATATAAATTAGAGAATCATGAACTGAACTAACACATGCAACAAAAGAGCCAAAATAAAAAATTATTTTCCAAAAACCACCAAAACTGACACAAAAAACTACCCAAAAGGTTTTTTTTTATAGGGCTCTTCCCTCCTATCAATACTCAACTATAGCTAGTGCATATGAATTGTGTGTGTGGCTAATCATTTAAATCATATAATACATACCCAATACATTGAAGCATGTCTTATATACTCTAATGCATCATTTCATATGACTCTACAATGTGAATGGTTTGATTCCTATAAAGAGTTAGATTGAAGGGGGGTCTTCTTATGAGATCGAAGATCCTATAATGTAGTAGGCAGGGATCCATTCCAATAAAATTTATAGATGTAAGAATTAAGTACTTTTTTGATGTGAAACATCTACCTATCTTAAAGACATAAATATCCTTATAGTAAGCCAAACAAATAATGCTCAACTAGATGTGATTTTCATATGTACAATCTTGTGACAAGTGCGCTAGTATCGATAAGGGAATTAAGGTTGGTACATTCAAACCACCAAGGAAACATCTAAAGGAGTTGAATGATGTATATTTTGGCATAGGATAATGGGCCACTTAAATAGGAATGGTTAAATGTTTCATTTTTTATTCTAATTCCTTTGATTTTTGTGAATCATTTTTTATGGGTAAGCATGCAAGAGTTAAATTTTCTCTAAGAACTCATATAGCTAGAGAGATATTATATTATGTAAATTTAGATATAAGGAGGTCAATGAATTTAGCTTCTATTAGTGGTGTTGAATATTTTTCCACTTTTATAGATGGTTTTGATTGGAATACATGGGTTATGTTTTGAAAAATAAAATGGGATCTTTAACTTCTTCAAGAATATCAGTGCTATGGTGGAGAACTAAACTAATAAAAAGTTAAATTCATAATAAGTGACAATGGTGGGAATGTTACTCAAAAGAGTGATGCATTATATCAAATGCATGGGATTATAAAGCATAAAACTATACCATATTCTCCATAGAAAACTGAAATGGGTAAGAGGGTGAATTGAACTCTTATGAAGAAGTCAAGATGAATGATATCTAACACAAAATTGAGTAGATGTTTTCGGCTTGAAGTAATAACAACATGTTTCCAATTTGAAACCTAGATCAACTTTGGGTATCAAAACACTAGAGGAAGCTTGGATTGGGAGAAATCTATATGTTTCTGACTTGAGTTTATTTAGTTGCAAGGCTTATATACATGTACATAAGGAAAAAAAGAAAAGGCCAGTTGAAAAATAAAACAATCTATGTTTTCATTGGATATGAAAATATTATTGGAGCGAAGGGATACAAGTTATGACTTATAAATGACCATAGGAGAACTTTCAAGTATAGAAACTTGGAGAAGTTGAAAAAAAAATGAGAAACCTAATGAAAGAGTGGTGCTACAAAGAGTGGTGGGGAATTAAATTCCATCTCTGAGAGAACAGTCAAGTTGAAAAAAATTCTAAATTTTTTAGCACAAGTGACAGTGACATTAAACAAAAGAAAATTGACACATAGTTAAACTAAGAGCTCAAAACACCAACTCCAAATTATCCCATTGAGTAACAAGTTTCTATTTTAGCTCCAATACAAGATATAGGTGAATTGCAGAAGCTCACAAAACATGGTCATAATAGCGGAGAAGACATAAGAGAGTTAGAAATAATAACTCAATACTCTAGAAGAACCAAAGAATCACTAGTAATAAATCTAAAAGGTATGGCTATGATAATGAAGATTTTGATTATTTTTATAGCTTATTTTATATTCATGGGGAGCCTGAAAGTATTGAAGAAGTTGTAATTTATTTCAAAAGTATAAAGAAATACTGGTAGCAAAAGTATATTCCATGTTCAAGGCATAGAAAACCAAGAGTCTTTTTCACATATATAAAAAATCACTTCTACTAACATGTTGTTAGATTTACAAATAACTAAAACAAAATTTCTTCATGGATATTTGGAGGAAATGTTCATGGAGAAACCATAATGATTTGTGGTGGAAGGAGAGAACTCAGTATGTAAGCTCTAGAAATCATTGTATGGGTCAATGCAATCCCCAAGGGAATGGTACACAAAAATGGTCAGATATGTTGGAAATACGTTTTTCTATAAGTATTGTTGACTATAACATGTATTAAAAAGCAGTAAGTGATAAATTTGTAATTTTAGTTAATATTATACACTAGGTCCTTGTTGTCCAAATATTTTGATATAAATTATTTTGGTGTAGTGCACTATTGTTTCAACAAAGCGGTAAAAAGAGAGAGAAAATGTAGAAATGTATGGATTAGTAAAAAGAAGTATATTGAGAACATTATCAAGGAGTTTAGGATAGAGACTTGTAAAGTAGTAAATCCACCTTTTCAAGTGGAAGTTAAGATGTCTATTAAAATATGCCTTAAAACTCATAAGGAAAAGAAATGCATAGCTCAAATAGGATTAATAAGCATATTTATGGCTAATATAGGAAAATAAATTTGGATAATTTTAAAATAATATTCGTGTATTTGCAAGGCATCAAGAACTATGCCTCGTGCTACTAGGATCACATCAATGATATTTTTTATTTTCAAAAAGTAGTTAATGTAGATTGTGTTGGAGATGTGGACAAGAAAAAGTTGACAATTTTCATATGCGTTTACTTTAATTGAAGGAGAAATGAGTTGGATGAGTAAGAGACACTCCATTATTGTTTTCTCTAGATTAAAGGTATCGTTGCAAGATGAGTTATTAAAAAAATTGTCTAGTTATTAAGATTATGCAAAAAATTTGATATTAAATGAGGTAGTTTTAGAATATTATGTGATACTAAAAGTGTTGTTTCAATGGAAATTAATCCCACATACAATTGCAAGAGTAATCATATTGATGTGAAGTATCACTCTATGAGGCAAATAGAGAAAGAAAGTGGTAAAATTGATGAAGTGTAAATTAGAGGATAATTTAAAAAATGTATTAACAACATCAATAATTGGAAATAAGTTTGTACCATGTATTTAGACATGATTGACATCCATCTTGTTCAAAGTGATTACCAAATAGATAAATGTTTAAAAATCATGAAAATAGTTTTTCATAATCTAAAAAGGTGAATTCGAAATATGAAATGTAATGTACATAGAATTTCCAAATACATTCCTTGCTTTCACTGGTAAAAAGTAAAAGGATCAATAAAGTGGAGAAGTATTGATCTTAGAAAAAATCTCTTGGGTCTTTTTGAGGTTTTTTACTTATTTTTACATTAATAAAAAGGGTGAATAAAGTGGAGAGGTATTTTTCTTAGGAAATTCTTTTGTGTTTCTTTGAAGTTTTTTTTTACTTACTTCTACATTTTTTTTTTTTCCTCTAGAGTAAGAGTGAGATTCTATATTTATCTCCAACGAGTTTTAAGTCTTTTCCAATACTCAAAATTTTCCATGCAACTCATAAAAATTCATTTTTTTTATAAGTACAAATTTCTTTGATCTTTTTATTTGGGTTGGTTGGTGATTTTATAGTATATTACCTGTATCTTATCATTTATTTCTACATGGCAATATAAAATTTCCGTAAATCTAATAGTCATGATGATTTTGATAAATTAATATTTCAAAGTGTCTTCATTAATCTTTCAATGTTATAGTTAAGAAATAGCATTATGGAATCCTCTCTTAATCCTCAAGTGACATTTGTTGGGATTACAAGAAATGCTTTCAAGTTGTGACATTTGTTGGGATTACAAGAAATGCTATCAAGTATGTTATCCGTCACATTAGATAAGTCATGTATTTATATTGGGTATCTAATTATTGATTTATTCTTAATGGATGGAAGGCTAAATTTTAAGAGGAGAATGAGTTAATGGGTGAGAGACTAAGAGGAAAATGAGTTAAGGGGTATTTCTCTTAACTTTGAGATTATAAACCATATAATGTTTTTGGATTTGTTCAATATTCCTCCAAGTTAAATTTTTAGAAATGTTGCAACCTAAAGTTTTACATCCATATAAAATAACTAGAATAACATAGGTAACAAAGAAATTTTTTTTTTCTATTTTTCAAAACAAATATTTACTTCTTTAAACTATTCTCAATACTAAAATAAATATTTGAATTTATAATAAGGGTGAATTTTAAGATAAATATAAGATTTAACTCCCTCTAAATTATTATGATCAAAACAACTATATTTTTATACGTGTTTAACAAAAAGAATATGATATTTCTGAATGTGTGTTCAAGATGCCCATGGGCTTCTTTAAAAAGGCGGATCAAGAATCAAACATCAATAAAAAAAAACAAAATAAATCCAGTTAGCTTAATGTTAAATACTTTAATTATTCTTTACTTCAATTAATTTAAATGTTCTATTTCAAAATATATTATTTAGGTGACAAATAATCCAGGTAAAAGTTTTTGTTTTACAAAATTAATTAATTATTTTTAAAAAAAAGTTATTAACATAAATTCAAACACATTCCTGAAAGTAAAATCATCACTTTGCCATGTCATTTAGATACTTTAATTATTCATATATTTATTTAATGCCATGTCAAAATCATCATTATGCCATGTCAAAATCTTTGGTTAAATTAATATAATTAATTTGAATGGATTATTTCACAATCTACCCTTTCAAAAAAAGGTTACATTTTAAGTCGATATTCATACATACTATGAAATGAATTGCACTGTAAATGTTTTTAATTTATTTACATTTTTAATTAATTGTTAGATACATCCGTAAATTCCACCAATAGTGGTAACATGGGCCAAATATACAATGGAATAAGCGGAAATAGAGTGGCAGAGAATCGAAGGATTGTCAGGGATTTGGGCCCTGCATCATGTTTTTTATTTTTCAACAATTTCTACGGAATGCGAGATCCTCAATAGTGGATGATCAATTATTAGCGACATCCATAAATTCCACCGATTACGATAACATGGGAGAAATATATTGTGGAATGTGAAGAAATAGAGTGACAGGGAATCCTAGGGATATGTTCAGTGAGGCAAGGGATTCGTCAATGCAAGAAAACCACACTACATTCCGAGATATCACTTGGGACTAGATCACTTGGGACTAGAGATATAAATGATAAAATTGAAACTTATTCCATTGTTGTGGATGCCGGGAAATATCAAAATTTGTAACTAGAAGATTTAATGGAAAAAAAATTATTTATTTACTGACAGGAGGCAAACAAACAGAAATCTTGGAAGGGACGCTATGTGAGGATTAGGTACTCAACAGTAGGAAGCGACCACATGTGAGGAGTTTGTTTAAAGAAAATAGAATACGCCGACCTTCTCGATTTGTCGGAATGTCTCTCATGTTCCGTTCCGTACACTAGTTTAAGGAAGCAATGTTTTCATTTCGAAAATAATCGAAATTTTGACTTTATTTTTTATAAAATCTCACATAATTTTTTTAGAAATTTAAATTATAGTGATAAGCTTCAAAATTTTGGGTAACTAAAAAAATCTCAATATCAAAATTTCTCAATTTATCTATTAAACAACACTTCTGGTTAAACAACACTTCTGTATACGCTTCTCCTGCCATCCATCATTTATTCTTCTGCCTTATTTTAATACAACTTCCTCTCTTTTTTTCTATCAATTCTCTGTTGTGTGTTTCCATATATGATCTGATACAACATCAGCTAATATCATATTAGGTGGGTTCCTTCTACTCTTTTAATAGAATAGCAAGTAAAACGAACTCTCTAACCAGGGAGAGTCTAAACAGTCTCTATTATAGGCTCCATGTTTCAATGCGAAACCCAAAGTATTTATATAGTTGTAATAATATTAATGGAAGAGTAATTTAATATCAAGACTTGTGAGTTATATTGAGTTAAATGGACCAGAATTATATTGAGTTAAATGGAGAAGAAGTTGTTTAAGAGTTTTTATTTTAGGAATTCGTTTTTTTGATGTAAGGAAACAATTTAATGGCCTAAGAACCAAATGTATATGACATTCCAAATGACTTGATTTTTTTGAATAATTGTGATGAATCAACCTACATTTCAGATAGGAACTAGTTATTATATTATTATTATAATTATTTACATTAATGTTGTTTAAACTTACACACAATATCTCAATCACATTATCAATTAGTAATGATAATAGGAACTATTTATTCTATTATTATTATTATTATTATCATTATTTACATTAATGTTGTTTCAACTTACACACAATCTCTCAATCACATTATCAATTAGTAACGATAATATATCAACCACACATCAAATTAGGAGCAAACTAATTAAGAAGAATCTCTCGTATCCTATTAAATCTAACAACCTCATAAACTAGTACAACCACATTAAAATACTAATGTGGATGATATAGCCTAAGGCTTCATTTGTATCTACCAATGATAAATATATAACAAAAAAACTATTGCAACAAAAATATTATTATTAACTTGTCAAGTCCCAGTAGCACAATCAGTTGAGGATGAACCTCCTCATAAGAGCGATCCAAGATCAAGCCTCATGGAGGTTGTTGTGTTTGTGCTAGGGGAGGAGACAAGTTAAACCCAATTAGCTTAGTGTTGGTGTGACCCATTTTAGGTTTGATCCCTGGGTGATTTCGATGGCTTAGATGCCCTTGGGTCGCGATCTCATAAGCCACAGATCAAGTGTGATGTAATGACGACTTAGATGCCCCTGGGCCGCGATTTCTTAAGCCATAGATCAAGCCTGATGTAATCTCCGATGAACTTAGACCAAGTTGATAATAATTCAGAACTCTCTAACACACTACAGTAGTTGATAAGAATTTAGATGAAGCATATGTTGAGAATATTCCATTGAGAATCAATCTAGGCCCTCAATTAAAAAAAAAAAAAAATCACCACCTTAAGTTAAAACAAGCAATTTCCCCAAAAGGTGCAAAGAGAGGCAGATAGGATTGTTAAATTGGAATTGTTGAATTGGAAAAGTTATACTTTGATTTGAAATAATAATTGTTTTATTAGATTTAGGTTGTTTAGTCTGTTTTTTGTAAGTTGGTAATGCACAATTAAAATTATAATTAAAATATTGAGATGATGAAAATTGACATATAATTTATCATTTATTTTACCTCTTATCACTCCCCCCATTTCCCAAGGATGAGAATGAAGACTGAAGGAGGTAATCTCAAACTAATCTTTAGGTTTAATAGCTAGCCTTACCAGACTAGAGAGGGCTCTCTCAATGTCACTTATATAGTCAATGAGATAACTATATATGTCATTATCTTAGGATAGATTTAAGCACAGTGAATTAGGGTTGTTTGCTTTGAATTTTTTGTTGGATATGAATGATAGTCAAGGAACTAGCTCTAGGTCTTAGGTCTGATTTCAAAGGTCCAGTTTCAGAGATGAAGATGAGGCCAGATTAGTATAATTAAGAACATAATTAATTTTTCACTATGTATAGGGTTTGAAAAGAGATAGAGAGGGTCATAATGAGAATGTTACATGAATCCATTCCTCAAAGGAAGTAAAAAAAATTCATGAAAATCTTATAAAATAGAGAATAAAAGAAATATTTATGTTCATATGCTCATAATATTATCATATAGAAGCATGCATGTGATGGCAAGAAAGCATAAACATTCAACTTGATGAGGTTACTGAGAAAAAGAAATGTTAATAAGCATACTACTAGATTCCTAAAATTATAGCTCCAACATGTCTTTGATTTCACTGAAATAGTTTGTACAATAGCTCCACACTGCAAATAACAACTATCCAACCCCTAAAATGACTTGAGCTAGACTACATATAGAAACTAGAGGAGATTCCACCTCATTGGGTCAAAAATTGATCCAAAATACATCGTAAATGCACCCTACAAGTCATTACCTAGAATTTAGGGAAGTTAGAAACAATCTCCCCAAATTTAGCTAATAACTAGGAGTGTTTGTCTCCTTGAGTAATTACATGATTCCTCAATAATGAGGGCAAAAAAAGCTCTCTTATCCACAATACACCTCATAATATAGCTTCAACCTTGAGAGTTGGACCAATTTTCATTGATACCTGTCCAGAAAGAATCCAAGATAGAAGCGTCGTGCCACTTACAAAATTGTCATGCCTTTTCAGCAAAAGCGTCGCGTGGCCTTTGAGATGGAGTTTGGAGGCCTTCCCAAAGGATTTTTGGGCGGAAAATGGTATGGTTTGAAATCTGAGGATGTCTTCTAGACAATGGAGTCATGAAGCACTACAAAACTGTGCTCCAAACCCCTAAACATTAACTTGAAGACAACCTGTCCAAAAGTGAAGAAAATGACCTAGAGCAACTGTATTTTGGGTATTTCTTTCAAATCATAACATCTATGCATAAAATGAATGAGGTTTTTGTTATTTGGTCTATTATTGAAAGAAACCACTTTCGCGTTTGTCAAATTCATCTGCATTACTTCAGAAAGTAAATTTGAATTAGGATTTCCCATTTTTGCAATGCAAACCTTATCAAATGATCACAAAACTCTAAAAATGATGCCACTGAGTCGGCTCAAAATTGGAAACTTTCCCTCCTTTTTTGTACATTTTATTCTCATTTTCCATGTCTTTTTTTTGTATGATAGAAACCCTAGCTTGATGGGAAGGAAGGATAGGTTGGAATCTAGGAAAATAGGGGAAAATGGGGCAACAAGTTTAGGGAGGGAAACAGAGGGGATAGGAGTTAGGGAAAAATATGAAAAAATTAGGGGAGATAAGTGAGTGTTTTAGGAACATGGTACAAGTGGGATTCCTTGAAATTGATAAGGTAAATAGGGGAAGAAGGCTAAAACACAGTCGTAACCCAAAATCTCTGCAAAAACATAGTGTGGGCTAGGGTTTTAGGGGAAAATGAAAGAAATAAGGGAGATGAATGTGGGAAATGGTTTGGGGAGGTGTATGAGGCGTGTAAGAAGGTGACAGAGTAGAAAAAATAGGATTTTTATCACTGAAACAAACCAAACACCAAAGAAATCCAAAAACACAGTGAAAACCCTAGGAGAGGGATTTCACCATTTGCTCAAGGAAATGACTCTATGAGAGTTGATGAGAAGCTTTACTTACTAGTTGAAAGTGTCTTGAAAATGTATAATGATGTAAGAAACTTTTTGTTGCTCTTTTAGCCTCCAAAAACAAAAAACGCAGTGTGCTTAGGCATAAACACAATGTGCTAGCTAGTTAGGGCTTAATGATGGAAAGATGAAGGCTCTGAAGGTTTAAATGAGGCTCAATGAAGGATGAGAGCTCTATGAAGATGGAATGATGTGTATGAATGCATTGGATAGTCTTTTTATAGCTTGAAAGTCAACTTTTTATTTTGATGATGGCATGACATCACATGTACTTTGAGGAAAATATATTTTGAATGATTTGAAACTGTAGCATACTTCTTAAAAAAGGAAAAGTTTCCTTTGTTTTATTTCCTATCTTTGAAAACTCCAAATGAAGGTGATTTGAATGGTGAAATTGACTCTTATTTTCCTTCTTCACATGACATGATTGAAATTATGATGTCGATACAAAAGAAACCTAGAACATGACCTTGATGGAGGTATGTTCACTGATCTATGACCCTATGTGATGATGAATGACATGATGATCATGTGCTTAGTGTTACACTAAAAAATGGAAGTGCCCAGAATCGATTGGAACCTAAAAGACAACGAAGATATCGTTGCCAAGAATCTGGTGTAATTTGTTTCATCAAAAACCGACTCCATATGTGAAAGTTATGTCATGTTGTTCATTTTCCTAAACAGCTAAAAAAATTGCGGAAAAGGATAGACTAGTGACATGGAAGCCTAGTAGAAAAAAAGGATATTCTGGGAATATTCCTCCATTTTACCCAATGACACTATGCCGAATGTCAATCTGTGGATGGTTGCTAAGGAGGTGACTTGTTTCAATTTCATTGGAGGTTTGAGGATCCAATGGAATGCCACAGGGACTTCACACAATGAACCTATGACCTATCACATCCATTCGTCGCATATTAAACAATACCCTTAATTTGACTATATATTGGAAAATTCCCCTAAAAATCACATTATTTAACCCTCTACCAATACGAACTCAATACACCTTCCTAATTCAAAAAACCCCTACTTCCACTAAATATTGTAGGTATCCATTTTTTCCTTAACATTTTTTATACCCTTTTTATTTTTCATTAACTTTGAGATTCATTTTTTATACCTGCCAATATAAAAACCCTTTACCCCCTATATATCCCCCAATATATATTATCATTTTTTCCTTAATATATATCCCCCAATATGAACCCACGTGGTATGGTATTGCTCCCCGAGTGAATCCCCTGTGTGGAATGCGCACACGTGGCTAGCCTGGAGGCTGCCACACGCCACCTTCCAACACACGTGGCTAGCCCAAAGGCTGCCACGCACCCCCTTCCAAGGTCCAAATTATAACCTATGGTCGAATTCTTAATTATCATGGTTCCTAACCTATGGTTGAATTCTGAATTATGATGGTTCAAATTTTATGGTCAAATTATCGTACTAATTTTATGGTATAGTATTGTGGTGAAAAATTTAATACTAGCGGAAGGGCGGAGGTCGAGGCTTGACCCCGCGACCTTGCCCGCACCAAAACAACCAACTACCAATAGGCCACGCACTTGGAACTTAATATATTATGTTCTCGACTTATATTTCAATTCGTGCATATGGACTGGTGAGGGTAAGGCGGGGGCCAGCCCCCTCACCACAGAACCATACTCCATGACCACGAGGGGAGGCTGTTGCAAAATGTGTGGATTAATCATTAAAGCGGGGTTAATTATGCCTAATCACATGATTAAAGCACTAATTCTTGTGTTAAATCAGGTTTATGTAAAACATTCTTAGCAGAGTTAAATCGATCTTATATGCAATTAAACTCTTTCTTAACAGTTAATTAAACCCGCTTAGTTTGGTGGTGGAGTTGGCGGAGTCTGTCATTTTTTGCGGGACTCCAGATTTAGCTGCGTTAACTAGAGTTCTCTCTAGTTTTGGAGGAGATTTCTAGGGAAAATTTTAATGAAGCATAAATCAAGAAAATTTTGACCATTTTTTGCTGAGAAAAAGTCTATCCTAGAATATTTGGATGTTCTGAGCACGTTGGAGCAGGTTTTAGGAGCAGTAGAGGATTGTAAATAGTAATTTTTTCCATTTTTATCTAATACAGAGGCCCAAGCCATGGAAGATGGACCAAGGAGATGTAGCCCAGGAGGGGTGAACTCCTTCATCAAGAAACTATGTTAATGGATCATTTTGATGGTTTGTTGTAGATTTTATTGTTGTTGTTCAACATTATGTTTTAATTTTTTTATTCTCATGAATTCAACATAAAAATCAATACACTTACCTATTTAACACACATAGACACATCAAGAAACCTATGCACTTAAAGAAAAATATTAGAAAATTATTTATAATTCTGAAGATGAAATTAGCACAACAAAAATGACATTCAAATTCAGATCAAGATGGTATCAGAGCAAAGGTTATTTGCTTGAGTTTTGTACAAGTAAGGTTTTAATGGTTACAAATTTGTGATGATTACAAGGTTGAAGTTGTAGAGAGGGGAAGGGAAATGATTGGTTTCTAGTCCTAAGGTTAAGACTAGAAGAAGGAGAGACACAAGGCCACCATATCCACCCAAAGTTTCACTCCCAGCTACACTTGAAGCACCTCACGTTTTATCTCTAGCTGACATTGAGTAGGTACAAGTTGCACCAGAAGCTAAGATTGAATCCATAGCCATCATGTCAGTTGTAGGAGAGACTGAAGGTCTTTCTGAAGAGGAAGCATTCAATAAGGCTTTCTATGACCTAACTGAGAGGGTTAGGATCCTCTTTGAAGAGAGCAATACTAGGATGGTTGGAGAGAATTCTAAGTCTCCACATGGAGAGGGAACCTCAGAAGACAAAAAGGATGAAGAGAAGGATTCAAAGGGTAGTGGAGGAAAGCCTCCTCCATATCCACCATATTTATCATCATCATTGTCATCTCCATCGACATCATCTTCCACTTCCACCACAAAAATGACCCTTACTCACTCAAAAAAATCAAAAGGAAAAACTCCCTTAACTCAAATTGGAAATTAAGTTTGAACTTCCCATGTACAATGGTGAGGTAAATGTAGAGAAGTTGGACAATTGGATTTGTGAATTGGAGTTTTATTGTAGATTTTAGAATCTACAAGAAGATGACATAAATATCTAGTTGGCTTCATTGAGTCTAGAAGGAGTAGCACTAGTTTGGTGGGAAGAAAAGACTCAAGAGGAAATGTGAATCCATGGTAAGATATACATTTCTTGGGTTGAGTTTATTTCTTCAATTAAAATATAGTTTTATCCTTTAACTTACATGGAAAAATCCATTATGAGTTGGCAAAAATTTAGGCAACTCAAGGGTCAAACAGTTCAAGAATATACCGAGGAGTTTAGGAAAATGGCTTTGTTAGGAATAAACTTGAATTCCGAGGACACTCTATTAGATAAATTGGGGGTTTAAATTCCTATTTGAGACACACTATCCTTATGTTTAACCCAATAAATTTATATGAGGTTTGTGTGCAAGCCACACAACTTGAAGCAAGGGGAAAGAACATTAAAGAAGAGGGTAGTAAGAAGAATCCATTCAAGGTTAAGGAGAAATGGAAGGGATGAAAATGGAAGGGAAAGAATAATTCAATTGTTAAGAAAGAAGGGGAGAAAAATACATGCAAGAATTATTCCAAAGAGGGACAAGATGAAGCCCACTGTTGGAAATTACATCCTGAAATAAGGCCTAAGAAACCAAACAACAAGGGGAAACAAAAAATGACTGCTACCACACAACATGATCTTGGATTTGATTCCGGTGATGAAACCAAGATTAAAACCATGGTCACAAAGGGAAAAAAAAGCCATAGCAGCCACTATTTCCCCAAAATTGTCACAACAATACTCCAAATGAAGAAACACAGATAGAGTTGTTCCATTTAAGGGTGATCTCAAATCATAAAAATATTGATACATTATTTGATAGTGGGTCACAAGAGAAATTAATTTCAGAATACTTGGTCAAAAATATTAACCTTGAAACTGTACCTCATCACAAGCCATATCCTTTGGTTTGGATAGTCAAGAATGCAAATTTACAGGTTACAAGGAAATGTATATTCAGGTTTTCCATTACTGCAAATTTTGTTGGTGAAGTTGAGTTAGATGTGGTTCCACTTGACATTTCAGAAATTATCTTGGGAAGACCATATTTTTATGAAAGGAAATTGGTATTCATAGCCATGAAAAAAAATATCATTTTCTCAAGGATGGGGTGGAGTATATTGTGAGAGCTCATCGTAAAAAACTGAATATTTCTTTGGTAAATGCAGGGCAGATGAAGAGACTTGTTAATGCAAGTAAAAACTTTGTGCTTCTCATGATCAAGAAAAAGAATGATATCGAATATGAATATTTTGAAGGTTGTGATGAAAAATTAAAATATAATTTGTTTGATGTGGTAAGTCAACACAACGAGATGTTTTAGGAGCCAAATGGGTTACCTCCCAAGAGGGGAATTCAACATGAGATACAACTACAGCAAGATGTTCCACTTCCAAACATTGGCATGTATCGCATGTCAATAATGGAGAGCATGGAAATCAAGAAGAAAATTCAAGAATAGTTGAACAAAGGTATCATACGCCCATATACTTAGCCATGTGGTTCACTGATTTTCTTGGTGCCAAAGAAGGACGGGACTTGCCGCATGTGCCTAGATTTTTGTGCAATGAATAAAATCACGGTAAAGAATTACTCTACACTCCTAATAATTTATTATTTTCATGATCATGTAATGTATGCAAAGTATTTTAGTAAGATATACGTACGAAGTGGTTATCATCAAGTTAGAATAACTGAAGAAGACATTTGGAAAACGACATTTAAAACTAGACAAGGATTATTTGAGTGGCTTGTTATGCCATTCAGTCTTACCAATGCTCCAACTACTTTCATGAGAGTTATGAATGATGTATTGAGAAAATTTCTAGAATATTTTTTCATTGTTTACTTAGATGCTATTTTGATATTTATCAAATAAAGAAATGAGCATGTCAAGCATGTGAACAAAGTAAGTGTGAGTTTTGCAAGACTTATTTAGTGTATTTGGGACACATTTTTAGAGGAGGTGAGACGAAGATAGATTCCTCTAAGGTTGAGGTCATTGTGAATTGGCCCAATCCCAATACAGTTATGGAGGTAAGAAGCTTTCTTGGGGAAAAAAAATATTGGAGGAAATTCATTGCTAATTTTTCTTCCATTGCAGCTCTGTTACATGCATTGACAAGTGTCAAGAAAGTATTCCATTGGGGAGATATGAAGAAAAAATAATTTGATGCTTTAAAACAAAAGATCATTTTAGCACCGGTATTGTATCTTCCAGATCTTAGAAAATCATTTGAGATTCAAAAAGATGCTAGTGATTATGCCATGGAAGCAGTTCTCATGTATCATGGTATCGTTTCATTGTGAAATTTTTAATGGAGTTGTGACTAACTATCCCACTTATGAAAAAGAGTTATATGCATTGGTACAAAGTGTAAAGAAATGGAAACACTATTTGATGGGGAAGGAGACCATTATCCATACCGACCATCAACCATTGGAGTACTTACAGTCAAAATCAAAGTTGCAGCAATCAAGACAGTTCAGATGGATGGGATTTATACAAAAATTTCATTTTATTATCAAATGAAATGAAACCAAATTGAAGAGTTAGATTACCATGTACATAACAGTTTGTTGTATCACTTGGGCAAGTTATGTATTCTATAGGGAGAAAAAAACAATATCACAAGGGAGGCAAAAATTTCAATGATTGCTGGAAATTTTGGTATAAACAAGACAATAGCAAATCTCCAAAGGTATTTTTATTGGCCATGCATGTTTGATAGTGTATCTCGTTTCATTAGAGGATGTTCTTTCACTACAAAGAAAATACCCTCTAGTGGATGTTTTTGAGGAACCCCTTATAAAAATATCCCAAATATCAGTTTGCAGTGGAGGTCTCTAGAGGAGGTTGGCGGGTGAATGTTTTTGTAGATTTTTTTTTTGCGGTGTGTTCTCATTATAAACCGCACCGGTGTGTTTTACTCAAAACACACTGGTGTGTACTAAAAATTGGCACATCGAGACACCGTGCTCTCCGTAAAAACCTGCCCAATGTGTCTAAGTACTGTAGCGCACTAGTTCTCTACGTATAAACATGCCTAGTGCATCTCTGTAATCCAACGCATCATAACAACATTTGGTGCGCCATCGATAATATCGCCCGGTGCATCTCAAAAACCAACACACCAAAATAAATTTAAATAAAACAAAAGTATCAGTCGTAAAAACGTCATTTTTACTTCTTCAGTGCTCCAGACCTGTCAAGCACCAGTGTGATTTTTTCTTGTGTGAGGAGCCCTACCATCGGTGCTCCCATTGCATGCATTGATGTCGTCCATTTCCCACCTTGTGGAGATCGAATTTTCGAAAACGGTGGGAAAATTTGGTTTCTTCAATTCCTCAGGAAATATGCCTCCTCGACGCACAAATGTATAGGTATTCTAATCATTTCTCAATAACTAAATTTTTTAGTGGATTATATTTTGAAAAAAAAAACTTAAAATTAACCGTTTAAAAATAAAAAATATGCGCGGTGTGTTCGATCCGTTTGACTTGCACTGTTCACGGTGTTGCATGTAAATTTATAGGCCACACCACGAACGGTGTTAAGTAAAACCACGTCGAGTTCTGGTGTGGTACCAAAAAAACATGCACCGTGAATAATTTAAAAAATAACATCATGGTGAGGTCATTTAAATGATCGCATTGTTGAATAAGTACTAGTATCGGGAGGGCGATTCATTGACGAAACTAACCACCCCAAGGTGGATAGTTAGGTCAATGCACCGCCCACCTAACAACATTACATAGTAAACGGTGTGGCTGTCTATAGGACCACACCATTGACCATGTACTTCTATTGGGAGGTGCATCGACCAAACTATCCACCCTAGTGCAGATAGTTAGGTCAGCGCACCGCCTGCCCAACGACAGTGCATGGTCAAAAATGAGGTTGTTTACAGTACCGCACCATTGACCATGTATTTTTGTTGGGTAGTGCATTAACCAAAATATCCACACGTGGGTGAATAGTTTCTTCAAAGCACCGCAGAAAAATATTTCCATATTTTGTGGTGCGCGAACATTTTCCATGTGCAGGGAATGCGGTGCGTGATAAACAAAGTATGCACCGATACCGGTGTGACTTTTTTTGGAGCGCATCGACTGTTTTTTTTTTTCAAAAAAATTTAGACACACACACACACACAAATATAATATATATATATATATATATATATATATATATATATATATATATATATATACTTTTAAATACATTTATCATTTAACAAAATTTTTTTATTTAATATGTGAATCATTCAACGACATCAACAAAGAGAACAAAAGGAACAATAAGAACATATGGAGGACTCGTATAACGTGATTTAGTTGTGGGAGGCACAAGAGAGGGAGAGTATTATGTACCCTCTCCCTATTACGGTAGCCACCTAGTTTCTCCTAAGGGAGGTAGACCTCCTCAAGTTCTACAAGGAGGCTAGATCCCTAAAGGGCCATAGTGGGTTATTGGGACAACTGATCTTTAGGTGGAATTCCCACCAACAAACTTTCTGATTCGATCATGGCTAGTGGTTCATGCCCACTAAGGAGGACATATATTTTATTACTGGCCCATCTAGGAGAGGGTAGGATTTGCCCCAATTCCCAAATATCGCCGTTGGCTATGTAATGGGGAGTCAGTTGGCGTAATCCCAGAGATACATTAGGGACGATATAGTTTCTCCTGCATATTTTTAGGTGTTTGGTGGTCAAATACATATTGCTTCGTTTGGTGCAGAGGAGGTGAGGTGCTTCTCACTACTGCTAATGACCATTTCACACTATACCAATGACAGGAAACACATTACTTGCCCACTTTTATTTTATGTTGATTATTTTTTCTAGGCACAACGACTTATGAGATGGTCTATGATTTTTTTGCAATATTTTTGTACAACATTAGATAGATGTCATTCTCAAGCACATGGGAAGTTGACCTTCCGTTTTTCTTTATATTTATTTTTGTTTTATTTTTTGAGAGGTTTCCAGAGATGAGGCCTACTTTTGTTTGGTAGCCTTGTAGGTCGATGCTGCATGTACAAATGCAGATGTGGGGTTAGTCTAACTTTCCCGCCAGGATATATCCTGATGCACTGGAGTTGCTATCCAGCGTTGATGATCACTCGTTCATTTTGTTGCCATGTTTGTACGCTGTTTCGGATTGGAAAGGGTGTACCAATGTCCTCTTCACACAGGATGAGCCGCCGGATGCAAGAGGTAATATTAGTGCTTTCTTCAAATTAATATAGTTTAATTTTATTGTCTTAATTAATTAATTAGAATTATAAAATTTATTCTAACATGTTCTTTAACTTTTTTTATTAAATTGTTTAATGAAAATGTATAATTATTGTTGTGTACTATATATTTTGTATATATTGGGACATTCGTTGGGGACATGATTCCACCCCCACCAAATTATCCAAGTGTAGATGTTAATGAGGAGATGGTAGAGGTAGAGGATCAGTGTGACAAACTTGATCCTCATCGAGTGTAGATACCCATGGGGGTTGGGCATAGATCGGACATTCGATTCAGGATGGAGCTGGGCGACCAACTCTGTTGACTCCTAGTTGATGAGGGCGCCTTCCGAGCTACGATCAGAGAGATACAAGCTGATCATGGGCTCACACAGCTCTGGAGATGCATGCCCCGTGATATGTTGAACCTCATGCGTCATATCGCTGGAGCTTCCAGAGCACTGGCACGGGCTAGGAGGGGTAGGTGTCGTGGATATGTGCAGTGCCACATCTGATGATCATGATTATGAGGGGAGTGATCACCATTCTAGTAATCCACCTCCTCCTCCTTCACCTTGCGCTAGAGATCATGATGAGAAGCCAGGATGCAGTCCTGATCAGCAGGCATCGTCTGAGCAATCTACACCATCTCAGTAGATACCTAATCTTGAGCAGGCAAATGATCCTGAGTAGGAAGGTCCATGTAAGGAGGCAGGTCCATCTGACCAGGTTGCACCATTCGATAAGGTTGCACCATCGACGATTCATCGGCGGTTCCCGAGTAGACCGCACCATCGATCGAGGCACCTCAATGCGGCGGTCATCTATCGAGCGCACCATCAATGGTGCCTCGACTAGTACTAGTATTGATGTACCACCAGATATTTGACATTTATATGCGTTATAATAAGTTGTATATTTTTGACATTATATATATATATATATATATATATATGGCCCATGTATTTTATGTTCATGTTGATGTACTTAATTTACATGTTGGTATTCTTCATGATGTGTATATTGTTAGGTCATGTTATATATGTTCATTTAATGTGATTGCAGATAGATGTGTATGTGATAGCAGTTATTTGACATGAGATGTATATTTTATGTTTTGTTGTGATGATGTTATACAATGCGTGTGTTTTGTTAGATGACCATGATTACGATGATTAGGTGATGTTAGCGAATTTGAATGTGTATTTTAGTCAAAAATGATGTTTATATGATGGTTATCATGATCGCGATGTTTATTTTTAATATTAAATCATGATATTTATTAAATGTTATGTCATGATTGTAAGTGAAATTTTAATTATAAACGTAGGTAAAATTGTAAAATTGTAATTGTAATTGTAATTTTACTTGTAATTTTATGTAAAATATTTGTTAAATTGTAATTGTAATAGTACATAATTGTATTGTGAAAGTGTAAAATTGTAATTGTAATTGTATGTATTCATGTCATGATTCAATTTTATTAAAATTGTAAAATTTTTAAATTTCTAAAATTCTAAAAATGTAATTGTAATTGTATGCATTGTGATTGCAATTGTAATTTTAATTGTATGCATCGTGATTGTAATTGTAAATTTAATTTTAATTGTACGTAAAATATCTGTAAAATTCTAATTGGATTGTGAAATGATTGTAACTGTAATTTTAATTGTAATTGTATGTAAAATTATAATTGTAATTGTAAAATTGTAAAATTGTAAAATTGTAATTGTAATTGTAATTGTATTGTGAAATTGTAAAGTATATATTATCATCATTCAATTTTATTAAAATTTGCAAATTTGTAAAAGTGTATATTAATTGTCAATTTTGAACCATAACTACAGTAAGTAAAATGTATACCATAAATATTGTTAAATTACCATAATTGTAAAATTGTATATTTGTAAATTTGAATGAATACAAATAATTGTAAAATAATAAATATATAATAATATGAATTTTTGTAACATAACAAAGTTTAGAAAATAACACAAATAAATTCATCTTTAGAATTATCATTATTTTATTATGATCTTACATACCAAAAATAACAGTACTATACATTTTGAAGATATCATTCACACACATTTAAAGCAATCAAGTAGTTGTATTATTTTAGGAATTGACATTATAAAAAAAAGAACTTGATACAGTGCGCCATTGTTTTTGAGGTCAACATAATTGCAAATTATCAAGTGATGTGATTTTAACATTAACACAATGCAAACCAATTAATTCAAAATACAAATTATAATGTTTTGAAAAAAATATTCTTAGTTATAAGGTTAAGTATTCTTATTTATAAAAACCCATATTAAAAAGTATAAATGATGAAATAACACATGTACCATATCACTCTCGATTCTCATGATCACCCTCATTATCTTCCAGCTCGCTTGGCATGATAACACTATTTTTCTCAAAATTATGTTTTCATTTAGGTTCATGTCTCAATATGAACCACCAATCCCTATCCAACGCATCTGGGTAAAAAAACACCTGGTTGCAGTGTTTGGGGAAAACATAGGGCTCCTTAGCTTCATCCCACATCTTTCTAGAGTTGATACATATCAGCCTACTATCATGATATTCCTTTACATTATTCCAATCAAAGTTGTCCCACCACTTGCACTTAAAAATAACACATTGGAATGAAGATAAATCCACTTATCTGATCTCTTGTATCTTTGTGATGCAACCTCATGTCCCTTGTACTAGGTTTTGATCATGGTGGCTAGCTCGACTAGATTGATCGAACTGGACTTCCACTCCACAGTCTTGTGTCATAAGTCCATCATCAGCATTTCTCTGTGAAAATGGTGTCCATATGCCCACATAGATGAGAACAAATTCACCTATAAAAAAGTTAAAAAAACACAGTGTCATGTCTCTTATAATAACCCAACTGTTAAAATATGAAATATAAATGTTGCATTTCAAAGGTGCATTATTAAGTTTAAAATTTACATAAATAGATTATTACTGAGTGGGTGCACCCAATCTCTACATTTAGCGCATCCTTTTTAGCACGTAGGTAATGACCGTTTGCATCATATTTCTCTCTGACTTGGTCAGCAACCCAAGCGTTTAGGCATATAATTGGCATATTTTCTTTTAAATGATCACGATAAGGCACACTTCTACCATTCAACTGTCTGAATTATTTCATGTCACTATCCCATTTCATCCTCTTTTGTTCATACCATGTGACCCACAGTTGTGTCACTTCGGAATTGTAGAGAACCAATTTAATGATTGTTTCAATTTCTGCATTCACTAATGAAATAAAACCAACATATAGTACATATGAGATAAAAATATACATTATATCGAAGTTTAACATGAATATTTACTTTGTTTAAATTTTAAAAATTATAAGTCGTTTACTCTTTATCAAGCGTCTTTTTCCATTCATTTGGAGCAGCTCCCCTTCTCTTTTTTCTTCATCTCTTTCATCATCCCAAATCACTGCACCTATTCTGTTGTCAATCTAATCGATGTACTCACTGGCATAATAGAAAGACTCATACGATATGTAACCCTCTCCCATATACCCCTCGGATTTTTCCTTTGTCAAAAAAAACCTTTCAATTTCTTCATGTACCTCTCTAAGAAGAACATCCAACAACAAGAAACCACCCCAACTAATTCAACCTCATCTAATAGGTGCATTAGAATATGAACCTGAAAGTCCATGAAACTCATTGGCAGTTCCTTCTCAAACATACAAACAATCTCAACTATCTCTTGACGCCTTCTTGGAATGCTAGCCACATGAATCTCCTTTGATGTGATCCAACGTAAAAATGTAGATAATTTAGATAAGGCACATGCTAGTCTTGGGGGAATTCATGTTTCACACACCCATGCGCGAACAAAGGATAATGACACTACAAAATTATAAACGTAATATACAAAATTAGTGATTTTTTATGATCCCTGAATGCGATAAAATCTATTAATATAACAAATAATAAAATCATGTTTTTGACATTATACGTACTCTTAGAAGATTCAAATGGTCATGCGATTTCAACCCTAACAAATGGTCATCTACGGTGAAGTAGCGCCATAGTGAAGACAAATTATAACTTCCCATCCAATGGCACCCTCACACCCATTATAACTTCCCTTGCCAAATAAATATCATCTTTTTAAAAATTCATGGGACATCACCTTCTTTGAAATACCAATTAGAGGGACCAATTGCCTCTGATCCTGTACTTTCTAACCATCTTGGCCAATGTTTATTTTTAGTTTTTGAAGTAATATGATATTTCCTAACAACCAATGTGTCACTTTTTTTCGATGATATGTGCCTCCATAAAGAAGATGAAACATTTTTAAATATATGCATGGGATCTAATAAGTGGGTAATTTAAGGTGCTCCCAATATGGGAGGTTATAAAAGATAGATTTCCTTTTCATCCCAATGGGAAATTTCTCAACATAGGTGTAAAAGAATTTTAGATCATCGAACATAGGCTCCCCATTTGAATCGAACATCTCTATGAAATCCTTCTCCTTCTCTCTCTCATATTCTCTAAGTCATTCACTGGTGTTGTTATTAGAGGCCTTTGGGTTCTCTCTCATTTACCATTGAAAGAAGATGTTACTCTTCAGTAAGGGTGTTCTTCTGGGATGAATACCCTAGAGCAGTCATACATTGGCATTCATAGGTCTTTGGACCATCTAGATTTCAGAGAAGGTCCACAACATTTACATCCAAAATACCCTTTTGTTACAAGGCCTGTGAAATTATTGTATACAATATGCATGCAATGTTAAATAATATCATGAAGATCAAAACAATCAAAATTAATTAAATAACTAATATGCGAAAGAATATTATTACGTATATAATCAAATCAATAAACATGTAATTTACCAGAGTAAACTCCAAATCCTGGATAATCATGTGTTGTATAAGAAAATATGCCATACAACATAAAACTCCTCTCTTCTACAATGGGTCTTGATACATCGTATATGTTTATCCCATCCCATAATTCCTTCAATTCATCTACCGGTGTGTAATATTCCCAATTCGTCCTAAGCTAATGGGAATATTCAATTTTGTTTTGTTTTCTGTCTCATGAATAGAATTGTAAAGGAGGATCAATTAAACTCCTAAACAACAAAATAAATCAATGCCATATGTGAACAAAGCTAAAGCTAGGTTATTTCCATAAGCACACTTAGGTGTGAAAGAGGCTGGATCAATTGACCAAGTCAACCAGGACCAAATCAACAACATTGTCTAGATGAAATGAACCTCCTAGATGCACAACATAGTTTTAGTTGGAGGCTACCCATGTGAATGGAGCTAAATCATTGAGATGGTTTAGGGTTTGGCAAGATTTCTATCTTATAAAAGGAAGAGAAGGACATCAAGAGAATTTTTTTGATTGATACGATATTTCTGAATATATTTTCTGCTTAGACATATATCATTCTCTTGTTGTTTAGCTGAGAATAATTTTGTTTAGCACTGGGTGTTCCTGATCGAGAATCCCACCTCTTCCATTGAGGAGCTCTTGGAGGAGTCTTGCTGATCTTGTCCACTATCAGGCAATTGGCCAAGCTACATCTTCCAACTACAATGCAGATCCTGTTGAGGGTTTGGTTGTCTTTGTAAGTTACAACAAGTGAAGGCTAGATCTACTCAGATCTAGGCCATTCTAGTGCCTCTTTTCAGTTGGAAAGGTTTCTATCTTCCTGGGAAGAGAGTGTTAGAACATTGGAGCTGCATTTTCAAAATTTGGCATTAGGCCAAACCAATACTAGAGCCTACAATGCATTTTTCCTTCCATAACTACGTTATTTTCAAGTACACATTTGCAGGGTGTTTTGGCATACTTTTGGAGGAGAGATATCTAGTGTTGGGGTTTTGTCCTTCACTGTGGTGATCCATGGATTACAGATCTATTCCATGTCATGTTTAGATATAATCTACTTATTCTTGTATTTACTTTAGAAATTCTGAATATTACTGCAGATCTACAACTTTAGATCTCAGATCTACTCTTTGTATTTCATGTTTTTCTCAAAACCCCAAGGGGAATTTGTAGAGGAACTCATCTAGTGTACGGATCTGATACAGATCTAATATTTTATACACATATCTGTTCTAGATCTGAAATTTAATATACAACTACTACAACTCTTTAAAATAACTCTCTCAAGCCTTTTTGCAGTACCTCTTTCTAAGGGTTTTCTTCACAAAAGTCTTCCATTTTTCTCTTGTACATTGTATGGGACACATTGTAAATCTGATTTTCTGATGTACATGTAATTATTGAGCCTCCATATTGGCCTCCTACTATTACCTTGCTGAACTACATTATTTTCTGAGCAGTATTATTTTGGTGTTACTGCAGTCCCATTCTTGGGCATTTTCAGCCATACTAGGTGTGGGAGACTTGTTTGCCTCACCTAGAAGGATTTATTTCTGATTTCCTTAGGGATTTAGGTCTTAGATTTTTAGATCTAAGGGATCCAAAGGCTTATTTTGATTTCTGTAGCATTCATTCCTGAAAAATGTGTTTTTCAGGCATGCATGGCTAACAGTCCCCATTTGGGAATATTACAGTGGTATCAGAGAAATTATCTTGGCACAGCCTGTGCTTTCTTGAAGAGACAAAACCAATATGAATTCAAAAGAAGATGAGCCTCTTACTGAAAAATAGGAGGGGTATCTAAGAAGAAGATAGAAGAAATGTAATTACACAGAAGACAAAGAAAACAAGAGTGAAACCCCTTTATCTAGAAGGATAAAAAGAGAGAAGTTTTCTAAAACTCTTTCTCAAGATTTGCATGAGCTAAAAGGAGAGATCCTGGGAATGAGGAGGAAGAAACATGTAGATCCCTCAAGAATATCTTCACATACAGGCAGCCCCAGTATTTATCACTATGTGTGTGAGCATTCAACCACACAATCTAATCTACAACGCTGTAACATGCCTACTTTCTTGCCAAAGGAAGAAGGAGAAGGAGGAGCACCAAAGGAGGAAAATCTTGGTGATTATCTCCAAGAGTAGGAATCTCAGTCAGAGAGATTCAAATATCATCTTAGTTTCCCAGAGTTCTGTCAACTTAAAAAAGGAAGGAGATCCTGCAGCTATAGTAGAAGAAGAGGGTGCATGCAACACACTTTGGGTAGATTCTCTCTACCTACTTTTGATGGATCACTTGAGAGCTTAGCCCAGTCTTGGGTAAGGAAGCTTGACACATATTTCCAGCTACATCAAGTTTAAGAAGAAGAAGCCATGAGAGTAACAATGCTGCACCTTCAAGGTAAGGCTTATGCTTGGTGGCTATTTGGGTCGTCTTCCTTGAAAAATGAAAATATATCTTCTTATGCAAAGTTCACTAGGAGGTCAGTGAAAAGATTTGATTTGAAATATTTTGAAACTTCCTTGATGGAGCAAATCAAGCCTAAGAAATCTGAATCTTTGCATGAGTTGGAAGAATTCATAAAGCCAACTCCACTTCTAAACATTGTTGAAAGGGTTGAAGATATGTTGCATGTTTTGCCAAAGGCAAAAGCCCCATTTCAGCAATAACTCTTTTCTCAAGGAGAAGACATGAGGGTTCCCTCTTCAATAGGAGATCAATGACAAGGGTCTCTTAATGATGATGTACTCTCCATTAATAAAGGGAAGAGAGAGAAGAGAAGATCCTCTAGCGCTGTGACAGCAGGAGGAAATCTGTTTCTATTGGGAAATGGAGATGAAGCAATTGCTTGCACTAGAGGGGCTCTTTCATCTTTGCAAGAAGTTCGAAGGAATCTTACATATGGAGAACATGAGCAGCATGTGTCTAAGATGTTAGACAATGAGACAAAACAAAGGAGGGGTCACAACGCTGACATAGCAAAGAATGACCCACTTTTGCATGGAAGAAATAATGGGACAAATGCTCCAATCAGAAGCACTCTTGCATCTTTAGGAGTGATAACATATTACCATGGGACTTCCACACAGAAAATTGAGATGGAATTGCACAATAGAAGTAGGGGTATGATGATCCCATCTGATTGGCATGTGAGGATGAACCATGAGACATCATTATCTTGTGGTAAATCACCTTATTAAGATTTGGTGCAAGATGTCTTACATATTGATGCTCCATTCATGAAGGGACCATTAGAAGTCTACAATACAACATTGAGAGTGTTGAAGGAGCTCAATGAGGAGGGAAATATTTCCCTGCCATCACCATTGTCCACTCTCTCATCTCATACTATGCCAAGGAATGAGGCTTCAAGAATGGAAGATAACACCATCATGGGGCAAGGAGGGAGATCCTTGAGTATGAAAACTCAGAAGGTCATCTCACTTCTAGAGAGAGATCTTCCATACATGATAGAAGATGGTGGCCACACATGAATACTTTGGAAAGACCAAGGGGGTTTTGGATAGATGATACCCTCCCATGGGGGACTAACTTCCAAGAACCTCCATCTTCATTTTAGGATGTGCATGAGCAAAGAGGGAAGCAAGGAAGGAATACCAACCTTCCATCATATACCTTTGGCATGGGGGATGCCAAGGAGAAGAAGAATGGAAGGGACAGCCCTCCAACACACACCTTTGGCATAGAAGATGTCAAGGAGAAGGTCAGAAACATGACAAAAATTTCTATTAGTACATCATCAGTGCTGTCATTGTTGAGCAGTGTAGATCTGTATTGGAAATCCCAACTTCTAGTGGATTATTCCAAAGATCTTCACACATGTATGATACTTGATGACCAGCTGCATGAAGAGGGCTACTTAGTCCAAGAATGAGTCATCTATCATCATGGTAGGGTCTTCTTGTCTAGAGCTTCTAAGCTCAAGTAGGAGATACTACAAAGAGCCTACAAAGATATCTGTTTCGGCCATATGTATTCTATGAGGATCTACAACATCATCATGAGGAGCTTTGATTGGGAAGGCTTGAAGGAAGAACTATATCAACATTTCCAATAATGCATGAGCTATGTGGAGTTGGGGCAGCAACAAGACTCTATGATAGAGTTATTTTAGCCATCTCTTCCTATCTTAGAAGGAGGAGAAATATCCATACACCCCTCCACTTGTATAAGGAGAACCTTGGGTGAAGGACATACATATGTAAAAGATGTTTCATTTTATGTTTGTATGCATTCTTTCACTATTTTTATGTACGACATGACTCCAAGGAGGAGTGATACATCTTGCATATCTCATGGAAAACATCGAGCCACTAAAATTTTTGACTTTGGCCACTCACTTAATGTGCAAAAGGGAATTTTCTTTCATGATGGGTGCTTCCCTAAAGCACCAAACATATCTCTCACCTTCAGCAATAGTGAGATGGCTTGGGCAGCAAGTAAGTGGTGGGAAAACCACTTACCATATCTTGATTTGAGGCAGGCAGGGGATGCACTGCACTGGTACCATATGTGGGAGTATGACCCACCTCTACATGCTCAAATTTCTATTTTATTGTATGTAGTTTTGCTTCCATACCTTGATGATACAGTTGTACTTTTTATGGGTATGTATGGAGGAAGGATGGGAGGCATTATGTACCACATGGGATGGAGACTCTCCATGTATCATATGCTACATGTTTCAGGGAGAGTATTGGTTTAGCCATGTTTGTTTCATGTGAGTTCTTGACTCCTTGTGGGATGGACTTTGTACTTCTCATAATGATATCAGAGAAACAATTCATGGGAGATTGGTTTGGTGAACACTCAGCTCATGGAGGAGGCTTATCACTTGATTGTGTCACCAATGGAGGAGGAGAGGAGTTGGAGCACTCACCTTATCAGTTGCTTGAGGACAAGCAACATTTTGGAGGGGAGGACTGTAATATTCCCAATTAGTCCTAAGCTAATGGGAATATTCAATTTTTTTTTTTTTTCTGTCTCATGAATAAAATTGTAAAGGAGGATCAATAAAACTCCTAAACAACAAAATAAATTAATTCCACATGTGAACAAAGCTAAATCTGGGCTATTTCCATAAGCACACTTAGGTGTGCAACAGGCTGGATCAATTGACCAAGTCAACTAGGACCAAATCAACAACAATGTCTAGATGTAATGAACCTCCTAGATGCACAACACAATTTTAGTTGGAGGCTACCCATGTGAATGGAGCTAAATCATTGAGATGGTTTAGGGTTTGGCAAGGTTTCTTTCTTATAAAAGGAAGAGGAGGACATCAAGAGAATGTTATTGATTGATATGATATTTCTGAATATAGTGTCTTCTTAGACATATATCATTCTCTTGCTGTTTAGCTGAAAATAGTGTTGTTTAGCACTGGGTGTTCCTGATCGGGAATCCCACCTCTTCCATTGAAGAGCTCTTGGAGGAGTCTTGCTGATATTGACCACTATCAGGCATTTGGCCAAGCTACATCTTCCAACTACAATGTAGATCTTGTTGAGGGTTTGGTTGTCTTTGTAAGCTGCATCAAGTGGAGGCTAGATCTACTAAGATCTAGGCCATTCTAGTGCCTCTTTTCAGTGGGGAAAGTTTCTATCTTCCTGGGAAGAGAGTGTTAGAACTTTGGAGCTGCATTTTCAGATCTTGGCATCAGGCCAAACCAATACTAGAGCCTACAATGCATTTTTCCTTCCATAACTACGTTATTTTCAAGTACACAGTTGCAGGGTGTTTTGGAATACTTTTGGAGGAGAGATCTCTAGTGTTGGGGTTCTGCCCTTCAGTGTGGTGATCCATGGATTACAGATCTAATCCATCTCACGTTAAGATATGATCTGCTTATTCTTTTATTTACTTCAGAAACTCTAAATATAACTACAGATCTGCAACTTTAGATCTCAGATCTACTCTTTGTATTTCATGTTTTTCTCAAAACCCCAAGGGGAATTTGTAGAGGAACTCATATAGTGTACAGATCTGATACAGATCTAATATTTTGTACACAGATCTATTCTAGATCTGAAATGTAATATACAACTACTACATCTCTTTAAAATAATTCTCTCAAGCCTTTTTGTAGTCTAATACATTGTTGCAACACCTCTTTTTGAGGGTTTTCTTCACAAAAGTCTTCCATTTTTCTCTTGTACATTGTATGGGCCACATTGTAAATCTGATTTGCTGATTTACATGTAATTATTGGGCCTCCATATTGGCCTCCTATTGTTACCTTACTAAACTGCGTTATTTTCTGAGCAGTATTATTTTGGTGTTACTGCAGTTCCATTCTTGGGCATTTCAAGCCATACCAGGTGTGGGAGACTTGTTTACCTCACCTAGAAGGATTTGTTTCTGATATCCTTAGAGATTTATGTCTTATATTGTGAGATATAATGGATACAAGGGTTGATTTTGATTGCTATAGCATTCATTCCTGAAAAAATGCATTTTTCAGGCATGCATGGCTAACAGTCCCCATTTGGGAATATTACACAGTGGTTGTAAGTAGACATCCATATTCTTCACTTGTCTTCTACCAGGGACTATGAGAACCAACATAATATGTTCATTCTTCACATACAACCATAGGGGGGTATTGTTATTTATCATTACTCCAGGCCAGATATAATAGTTGGTGTTCTGGAGGGAATATGGGTTGACGCCATCCATGGCTATGCCGAGTCGTAGACTTCGTACTTCATCCTTCATTTTTTCAGGCCATGTATCCTCTATATGCTTCATGGCTATTGAATCTATTTGGATTTTCATAACTCCCAACTCACTTATGTGTGAGGCATTTCATCCCTACAACATAGCTAATTCTTTCCAATGAAAGAGCCTTTGAATCCTTGGAATTATAGGCATGTGCCTCAATATCTTAACAAGAGGACCACTTGATTTACCCTTATTTTTTTTATTTATCATACCTATCATGCCCAAATTTTTGAAATATCTCTTTTTCTGCGTATTCTCCTCTATATATAATACAATCATTTGGACATGCATGATATGATATGTACTCAACACCCAATATTTTCAACAATTTCTTTGCCTCTTCACAACTACTGGGCAAGACATTATCACTCGGAAGAACCTTATCTTTGAATAACCTATATTTTTTCATGGAAAATATTAAATGTACATTAATATTGATATAATTATTAAAATTCATAAAATTGACCATTTTTAATGTTCATTGTGTGATTATATTTCTTAAAATATAAGGGAGGACTTGATGGTCAATTACCTCAAAATTTCCGAGAAACATGCATTTGACAAGCCAAAATTTTCTTTCAAGTTGTACAGTAACATCATTGTCCCCAACTACTTTGACTGACCTCTACGTCCAAAGAGAGGAGTAGTGGAAGAAAAATTAAGGATTTCGAAAAATATATCAGTGATATGAGCATCATCCCCTAGTTGATCATCATTCTGGAATGCATCTAACAACATTGTGTCCATGGCAGTAGTATCCCTTAAGTAATCATCCATACCAACCTCTCTTTGATTACCTCCATTTTCAGCTTGTGAAGAACTACTATTGTTGTAGTCATTCCTAATTGGTGAATCTGGACGTAGTGAGAATTGAATAGGTGGTTGATTCAACCATTCTTGGTATTGTTCCTCTCTATGTTTTTATCTTAATTCAACTTTCTCTCGATTTGACATTGTCGTGGGGTGCAATGGAAGATGGTAGGTAGGTCACTCATCATCACTAGAATCCTAATAATTAAAAAATAAAATATTTGAACATGATTAGTACAAAATCGATGATATCAATTAGTAAGCACATCGACAATGCATGATTAATTGGTTTGACATTGAAATAATTACATTAATATACCAAACAATTATTATTACCATAATTGTCCCGGGATTTTGGCTAGAAGATTCAATGTTACAATTGGCACGGTGAAGCGGTTGTCCATTTTCATCTACCAAATGCGCCTTGCAGTATGCTACTCCTGATAAGAGCTTCCAACATTTTGGAGTTTTTTGAATATTTTGTGCATCTGAACTCAATTTTGAATCTGCATGAACCTGCAAATTTTTATACATTAATTTTATTCAGCTGATTGACATGGATAAAAAAAATTAAATTCAATTGGATAATGAAAATATAAATAAAATCTGAAGTAATTATGTCTGGAGATGGATAGGGAGAACTCCGCGATGGTGTAATATCCCAAAGGGAGAATGCAATAATTCTAAAATACAATATATGAACTACAGAAAAGTAAATAATAAATATATATACACATAAAAATGCAAAGAAATAGCTGAGCCATTTTATTATGTTGGAGGTGCAAAAAGCAAGTACAACAGTGCTCAAAATATGAGACACTCAAGCCACAAGAGTAGCCTAGAATGTCCCTACAATGGTATCCCAAAAGGGACTGCATAAATGCTGCTTTTCTAGAAGGTAAACTACATTGTCCCTGCTATAATTGTAGATACTGCAACTTCCTATAATATATAAAGTCATATCTAGGAAGAATGGGAGCTCCAATGATGATAAAATTGCAAATCTGGGCTAAATGATGGATTCCCAAGATAACCCAAGAGGGGTTTCTCAAATCTATAAGTCTAAGACAACCTTCCTCTTAGGGCTTCACATATATGCTACTGGGAATGTATATCTGAAGCTAGATCTAATAATATGATAGCTGCAATGACGTACAATCAGATCTATGCAAGAAGGGTTGATCCCTTCACTAGATCCTTAGGCTAAAAGCTCAAGATCTAGCTCCTCCAATATCCTCCACTGAAAATAGCTGTTGAATGAACAACATCTTTAGAAAACTGCACTGTCAGAGAGGGAGGCTCAATAGCCTACTGCTATATTTGTCAAATGAGCTCCCGAGTGATGGAAACAATAGATCCAATGTGAGGAGGTGATCCCTCACAGGATTTCCAGCTGAATTACTGGAAACTTCCTTCCTCCAATATATCTACAGGATTAAACTACACAATCCTTGAAGGGACTTCTGCTGCATGGTGGTAAAACCCAACGGCCTGAATACCAGGTGTAGATCTGCTACTCCTAAAAGGCTAGATCTAATGAACAAGGCGGCAGGATGAATCCTCCATTTGTTTCCTAGCTGAATGCTAGAAACAACCTCCTAAAGATGGCATCAATGCCTGATATGGAATGAAGAAAAATCCTCTTTCCAGAGCTACTCAAAGAAAGAGGTGGGATTCCCACTCAAGAACACCTTGTGTTAAACAACACTACAAACTCTTCTAAACGCCCCAAGCTGGCATAGAAATGTCCTAAGACAAATCTAGATCTAAACAGAACAAGAAATGAATAATCCAATTCATGCCTTCCATTGTGCCTTCACCTTCATTATATACATGAGCCTTCCATAGCCTAGGCCCACTTCCATTGTGCTATTGATCCATTTCCTCCATCATGTTCAAATGGGGTGATCACCCTCTCCATCATGCATGCATTAAATGCACCACTTCCTCCACTATCTTATCATAAGTTCTTAATGATCTTCTTTGAATGCATTATGATCTCAGTTGACCTTATCAAAGATCCTTATGATTTAATATTTAATATCCATGATCTTATTTGACTGTTTCATCCTCCATAATCTATCTCATAAATGATACATGATCTCCATCAATGAAGCTGCTCCACTACTCCATGATTCTAGATCTAGATCTAAAATATCCACATACACACATTAAAAGTGGATTTTATTAATCTTTGAGGTTTGTGGGTCCCTTCACCCTTTTATTTACTTAATTTATTAAGTAAATCAAGGACTCTAATATTCCAAATAAGACGTGGAAATTTGGGAATATTACAGTCCCCCCATGGAAAAATGTTGCTTTTCCTCAAGAAACTCCAAAAGTATATGCAAAGCCATCTATTCCCCTCCAAATGGCATCCACGTAAGGAAGGCTTCCTCCATTTGCTGCAATGTGTTATGCATGTTTGGTTCCAAAGTTGTCTTTCAAAACCATATAGAATAGCCTCCAACCGTATGGTTAGATGTCCTCCTTCCACCATGAAGCACCAAGTGACAACCATTTGAGCTCCAACTTTGTCATTAATACATGAGATACATAAAATAAAGTGGCTCTTTCCACAAAGGAAATTCTCCATTTCACAATAAATCTCTTCATCCCATGCTTAATGAATTTTATTGAGCATTAACATGCTCCCATCCTTAGCCCTGTTGGCCTTGTTGGGTCCAAGCATCATCCCAACATTATGCAAAAGAAGAAGGAAAGGAGTTATATGGGTAGACAATATGTCAAACCATATTCTCCTAATAGTAACAATCGGAGTAAGGCCATTTGCTTCCATCCTCCATCTCCTCCATGTAAGATGGACAAGCCAAACTCCCCCAAAAGCAACCAAAGCAACAAGAGATATTGCTACTTTCTTTCCTCCTCATGTGCATCATGGAGCAAAAACATTGACATATGGAATGTCACATCAGCCCAATACAAATAAAAACCATCAGTGCACATCATGAGAGTATCATGCCAAGCTTTACCCAATACAAAACACATAGACATAGGAGATGTCATGTGGTGGCCAAACTTTCTCAAGGAAAACCAAAATGAACATGCCTTCTTTTGCTACATTCTATCATTGATACACAAGGCATGAATTAGAAAATTATGAGCTATTGGGTGGTAACCATACTGACCCAAGAGAAGCTAGTGCGGCCATGCTTCCTTCTTCATTTCATTAGTGTTTTTCAAGGCATGGATCAAAGAAATAAGAGCCTTTGGGCAGTGACAGAAATATCCCAAGAGAAACCAATGTAACCAAGCTTGCTGGCCCATGACATAAATCTGCAAGTTGTCATGCAACCCCTTGCTTATCATCCTCACCCACTCTTCCCAATATGGAGGATGAGTGATGTGTTGGATAATTGGTATCCTCCCTTTGTAAAATACGATCTTCCCCAAACTAATGAAAAACTTTGCACTTCATGAAATGTTGAAGTGCACCTCCAATGAGATCTCTCAATGAGATTCTCTTTTCACCAAAGGCCCTCCAAAACCAATGAATTTTTGGATCTACTGCAGGTAGAAATTTCTCTTTGAGCTTTGAGGTGCTCATTGAGAAAGGGTCATCTAGAAAGGAGAAAAGGTTCCTCATCTCAAGGTGTCTACCATTTTTCATCTTTACCTCCACTGCTTCATGAGTGAAGCTACCTTCAAAATGCTCCAACAATGATGGGACCTCTTCATTTTCACAACTACTATGTGATAGTGCTGTAGATCTACATGGTAATACATGTGTTGTCTAAAAGCAAGGCATAATACTGATCTCATAACCAGTTATTGTACATATGATTATACTCATCCCATTTTCTGAAACTCTACACTTCAACTCAAAGGGTTGAATGTAGCTCAACAATGATGAACTAGGATAGTTCTTAATCTCCTCCTTGATTAGATCAAGGGTCCAGAGTGACAAGATTGGCATCCTCCTTTTTTCTCTTAGGGAATGTCACTTTGTGATACATCTTTGGTTTTCTCACATCAAATTCCTTCCTTAACTTGTGGAATAAATCTAAATATTTAGTCACCATTGCATGCTCCATGTGACCAAACCACCAATCATTGGCCTCACCTAAAAGATGAAGTGTTGCAATTTGAAAAACCTCTCCTTCAGCTACAGGATGTAGCCTGAAAAATGCATCTAACTCTCTCCTCCAAGCCTTAACATTACTTGAGGAAGATCCAAAAAATGTAGGCAAATATAATCTATTATGCCTCTTTCTTCTATAGTTGCTATAAGATCCTCTTTCTTCTTTAATTTTGAAGAATTGTTGGAGAGTTAGCTTCTCCTTGAATGCTCTAGACTGTGATTTGTACTCATAAAGATATAGGCTGAGAGTCTCATGAGTCTCAGGTTCATTCCTTTCTTCATTTCTACACCTTCCACCTTCTCCAAAGAAAGTGGGCATAGTGGATCTATGAGGAGATCTAGGATTTTTCAGTTTTCTGCTTTCCTGATAGGAAGTGTTGGAACTTCCTTATCACATCTTCTTCTTGGATCTTATTTTTTTCCTTCCTTCTTCATTGGATTGACCTCCTTGGAGAGATATTTCATGGATCTAAAGAAAGGAGTGGCATAATTTTCATCCTCCATGACAGATCTCATATATCTGCTTCTTCTTTTGATGTAAAATATGAAGTGTCCACAAGCTAAGCCAAAGATCATGCTCTAATACCACTGTATTATCTCAAAGGGAGAATGCAACAATACTAAAACACAATACAAGATCTATAGCAAATTAAACAATAAATCTATATACACATCATAATGCACATAAATAGCTGAGCCATTTTATTATATTGGAGGTGCAAAAAGAAATTACAATAGTGCTCAAAGTATGAGACACTCAAGCCACAAGAGTAGCCTAGAATGACCCTGCAATGGTATCCCAAAAGGGACTTCATAATTGCTGCTCTGCCGGAAGGTAAACTGCGTTGTCCCTACTACAATTGTAGGGACTACAACTGCCTATAAGATAGAAAGTCAGATCTAGGCAGAATGGTGGCTCCGATGATGCTGAAATTGCAGATCTAGGCTAAATGATGGATTCCCAAGATAACCCAAGAGGGGTTTCTCAAATATTTAGGTCTAAGTCAATTGTCCTCTTAGGGCTTCACATATATGCTGCTAGGAATGTAGATCTAAAGCTAGATCTGATAATATGATGGATGCAATGATGTACAATCAGATCTATGCAAGAAGGGCTGATCCTTCCACTAGATCCTTGGGCTAAAATCTCAAGATCTAGTTCCTCCAAAATCCTCCACTAAAAATAGTTGTTGAATAAACAACAACTTCAGAAAATTGCATTGTCAGAGAGGGAGGCTCAATAGCCTGCTACTAGATATGTCAAATCAGCTCCTGAGTGATGGAAACAATAGATCCAATATGAGGAGGTTATCCCTCACAGGATTTCCAGCTAAATTAATAGAAACTTCCTTCCTCCAATAGATCTACAGGACTAAACTGCGCAATCCTTGAAGGGACTGTTGCTGAATGGAGGTAAAACCTAATGGCCTGAATACCAGATGTAGATCTACTGCTCCTGAAAGGCTATATCTGAAGAACAAGGTGGTAGGATGAATCCTCCACTAATTTCCTAGCTGAATTCTAGAAACAACCTCCTGAAGATGGCACCAATGCCTGATATGGAATGAAGAACAATCCTCTTTCCAGAGCTACTCAAAGAAAGAGGTGGGATTCCCGCTCGGGAAAACCCTATGCTAAACAACATTGCAAAATTTTCTAAACACCCAAAGCTTGCATAGAAATGTCCTAAGACAAATCTATATCTAAACAGATCAAGAAATGAATAATCCAATTCATGCCTTCCATTGTGCCTTCACCTTCATTATATACATGAGACTTCCATAGCCTAGGCCCACTCCAAATCTATGATGTACATGTGGAAAAAGTCTCCATGTTTGATTGTGCTATTGATCCATGTCCTCCATCATGTTCACATGGGGTGATCACCCTCTCCATCATACATGCATTAAATGCACCACTTCCTCCACTATCTTATCATAAGTTCTTAATGATCTTCTTTGAATGCATTATGATCTCAGTTGACCTTATCAAAGATCCTTATGATTTAATATTTAATATCCATGATCTTATTATTTAATATTTAATATTTAATATCCATGAGTCAGCTAAGGTTAAGCGAAAGTACAATGGCCATGTCTGAGGTCATCACTTATTTTTTTAGCATGTATGAGTCATGATGAAAGCATGAGTTGTCATCGAAAATTTAAAATATTTCCTAATTGAGTATTTTTCATTCCTCGATTCATCTTTGCATGCTATTCAGCTTTGGAGAGTTGTTTCACCAAGCCAAGTTGGTTGTTGGCATTTTCAAGAAAGTTCAGGTGTCATTGATCAAGCGAGGAAGAGAAGGTATAAAAGAACCATGGCTGCAAAGAGGAAGACCAAAAAAGGAGGCCAATGTCTCAGATATGAGCCATCAGACATGAATTTTTTGAATGAAGACCCAACTGCCTTAGAATTTTTCATAAGAATAAGGTGTTTCTTGTTTTTCCAAATATTGCAAGGGTGTCATGTGCAGGTCTCTAAGGAGTTTTCCATTAGTTTCAATGGGACAGCTTCTAAGGTGGGAATGTTGAACCTCAGAGTAACTCCAAAAACCATTGCAGCAGCAACAGGAATTCCTAGAGGAGGAGAACAATGGTTCAAAGGTTTCAAGTTCACCATGCCAGAATGTAAGGAATTTATCAAGCCAGAGAATAGTGAGATTGATCTCACAAATGCCATCCCAAGGAGCTACATGAAAGACAACTTCTCAAAGTTTTTGCTAATTATTCAGAAATACATCACTTATGAAGGGAGGTACCATATGGTTTACTCATACCATTTTAGGCTTCTGCTACATTTTTTTGGTAAGAGATCTCTTGATTTAACTTTTTACTTATACAGAAGCTTAGCCAAAATGTCAAATAAAGTTCAAGCTAAATCTGAAGGAAATGAAAACTCACATTTTCATCATGGTTTAATCAAGTTGCTGGTTTTAGAAGAGCTAAAAAGAGTAGGCAGATACTAGTCATCTTTTATATTTGTCAGTGGTTTTGAAGTGGATTCCATCACCCCTAAAAGAACTCCTAAACCTAGAGGTATACCATCACCTTCAGTGGCAGAAAAAAGTGAACCTTCAGTGGTAGAAAAAGGTGAACCTTTAGTGGCAGAGCAAAGTGAGCCAGTAATCATGGAGACAGAGCCATTGTAGAAAGTTGATACACCTGTTGTTACACCTGCAAAGCAAAAGCCAGTAGTGACCAAACATGGTAGTAAGAGGGTTACAAGAAGCCGAACAGTGGCTAAGGGAAATTTAGAAGACATTCTGCATGCTATTTATATTGAAGAAACTCCCATAATCCAAGCTGAGGATATAGATGAGAGATGAAAGAAGCTCAAAAAAGCCAAATTAGCAAAGAAGTTAGAGTTTGAGGGTGAAGATGCAGGATTCATGTTTTAGGCTAGGAAACCAATGACAAGACATGCCAGAAAGGTCTTGGAAAGAAATAAATAAGCTTAGAAGGTCACTGCAACTGTCAAGCCACCATCAAGCATCATTGACCTCTCATCACCTGCAAAAGAAGATCTAATCATCAAGCAAAAGAAAGGAAAGGAGAAAATCATTGAAAAAACAGAGATTGTGGTCCTTAAGGAGCATTTGAAGTTAGAAAGTCATGAAATAGTAGTCTTGAAGAAAGAGGAAAGGAAGCATAATTTTCAGAAGGTGTAGTTTGAGAAAATGAAAGAAGTTTATGAAGATCAAGTTAATAGTGTGTCAAACACCTTAGATAACACACAAAAATTGATCAAATGGACTCAACCATTGAGAGGAGAGGTGAAGCATATCAAAAAAATGAACCTGCACATGAAATATAGGAACAGAAAACTGAAGGACCAAGTCAAAGACCTCCAAGAGCAATTATAATTGATCCATGAGGAGCTGGAGAAAAAGGTCTTAAAGAAGACCGTGGTTGAGGAGCCCATAGATCAACTTATCATTAATGAAGAGGAAACACCTCAAGAGTCTTAAGTTGAGTTTTATTATGTTTTAGAAGGCTTATGGCATGTTGAAGACCAAGTTTGTACATTTGGAGGTTACTTTTTTGAGATAGGGTTAAAATCTAGAAATTTTACAGTTTTTTCACAGTTTCGTAGCATTTCCTAGGCTTAAAGCCAAGAAAACGCTACGAAAATTTCTGTAGCTATATTTTTTCTTCTAAAACCACTTTTTGCAGCTTTCAAGGAGGGAAAATGGTGGTGATTATGTGTCATGTCATGATGGACACCATGGAACAACAAAGAAGCATAAATTTTGAGTGCAAAAACCATTTTTTGGACTCTATGAAAGCTCGCTGCGAAACTACCATGTTTTCGTAGCGAGCTGTTTTTGAAGGTTTCTGAGAAAATTAAAAGAATTTTTGGATAGATGGACACATCTGACAGGTCAAGGGACCTTACTACTAGACATTTATGACTTAAAGACAATGTAGTGCAGACAGCTCATCAGCTAAAGCTTTCGTTGAAGATAATGTCTTGTACTCCTAAAAAATAGGGTTTTGTTCCACATGATTAGGAGGGTTTTTAATATGTCAAGTAATGATGAGCTATGTCATAGCCTATTCAAACATGTGATGCATAGTTGTCACTGATATGTAACTATTTTAAAGATAATGTAGACTGATGTAATAAACAGGAGTTTAAGTCCTATTAGGAAAAGTCATCTTTAGAGTGTAGCTATCATTTTCTTATTAAAAGACATGTTTTTCTATTATATGAGGTTTCATAGGAAGAGTTCAATGAATCTATCCAAGAGGTAGATCATCCCTGCTGTAAGAAGGTCTATTTAAAGGAAAATTATCAAAGTTGTAAAGGGTTGGAGATTTTTTGCGACATACTGCTGCTTTATGTAATTTGACTTATATCATTAACACATAGGACTTCTTCTTGACAGACCTGAGATTCTCATAGATTTTTTAATGTTTTTCTAATATATATCTTAATATGTACTACTTGTAGTAGATTTCATATTTATTACTCAAAATTCATATGTGTATGCTCTGACTTCCTTTATTGATGAAATGACTATGTTGCCCTATGTTCTATTTGAGATTTGCCATTGTTAAAGACTCTTATCTGCCTCAGCTTCCATGTCAAGAAACCTTGCCACTAAATCTACTAATTTGTTGACTCCATACACCCAATGCTTGCAAGCATGTATTCTTTTCAACCTACATACACAAAAATAAAGTTACTTTTCAAATAGTGTTAGCCATCTAGTCCTATCATTATATAATATCATAAACCTGTTTGAGAGAGCCCTCTTAGACTAAAGAGGCTAATCTTCAGTCAAAAGCTGGTTTGAAACAATTACATAGAGTTGTCTGATCAATAGCCAATCAAGTGCAATTTTGTGATAACACGTTAAACCATTGTTTCTTCTCGTTTTTGTGACTTCATAATTAGGGATTTTCATTTTATATTTATAGGGTTTTCATTGCTATATATATAGGCGTATTCCATCTAACTCGTGGGACCACATGAAGAGTCAGTGTAGAAATTATACAAAATGCATGTATGTCCTAGATTCTCCTGATCTAACAATATGCTACTGTTAAATATAGAATCTCTTATACAATCTTTGTAGAATATAAAATGGAATCGCTAATTACAATGTCATGAAGAAAGATCAATCACACACAACACAGATAATATACCGGGGAAAGCTTATAGCTAAAACCCTACTATATTCTATTGTATATTATATCATGGATCATGAAACAATTACATACAAAGCTCTAATCCAAGAGCTCTCAGTACATGAACTAATTGTATCACACTATCATACAAAAATTGGCAAGTTCCTTAGACAATTTATTGTCACCAAACAGCCTGCCTCCATTGTGCAATCCTTGATGGTAAAGAACCCTGAATAATGGATGCCATGCCTTCCTTGACTGCGTAAATATCATGGGCACATCCAATGTGTGTGTGGTTGCATGTGTGCAACCAGATAATGTCACAACTAATAGTTTACTTACCTTTCACCTAGAACTCAACTGGGTCTCCACTAGATCTGACATGCATGAAGTTAATAATAATAAAAACATAAGTTGCATGTGAGATCACTACATGTGAATTAATTAATATTTAATTCACTTGATCTCTCACCAGTGTATCTGCAGTTACAACTAACACAATTGATTTTAACTCACTTAACCGAGTTAAACTAATTTACAACTTGCACAACTCATGCACCACTGCACTTTGAACTTTGTTACAACTAAAATCACTCTGTTACAACTCAAGTCAACTTGCATGTCCCACCAGCTAGCCACTTAACTTGAAATTTACCTAGCTAACTAATTTTCCACTTCAGTTAACTATTTCCAAGTGCTCACTGAGAATAGATTATAGTTTATTTCCCATCTAAATTAAGGTATAATAAAGATAGAAATGCATCTATAAATAGACATGCACCATACATCTATAAATAGACATACACCCAAAAATAACCTGTGTGGGCTCCACTTAGTGTAAGTGCTTAATTTTCACTAGGATCAAGCATGTTGTTTCTGGATGCCAATTTCACTGTTTCTTGTTGCAAACTTCAACACTCCCTCTCAACAATAAAGGAATTTCCTTGCATGCGACATGCAACTCCATGCATGTGACATGCAACCCTTGCATACGACATGAAACTCCATGCATGTGACATCCAACTCCATGCATGCGCCATGCAACTTCATGCATGTTCCATGCAACCTTTGCATGCAACACTTCCGAAACTGAATAGCCTCCAAACAACTGAATCAGTATAATGAATTTTTCATCAAAGTTTTCTGACTTCTAATAGCTACTACAAATTTCTTCAGGAACCACTGCATTGCTGACACCTACATCCATGCACTCTACATTTGCAACCAACTCTGATCTGCGCTCCATTATCTGGCACTCTCATTTTGATTTCATGTCCTCACGACATCTGACTACATCAATCCAACTGATCCTACTACTGCTTCTCTGTGGGCTCCTCGTCGCTAGGTTTGATTCATGAGATCCACACCATCTCAATGAATCCTACCCTGAATTTCTTCTTCGGATTATTCATGTATGTCACCCCACCTCGCACCTGGTGGTATAGCTACATGCACTCCCTCTACCCATCTTTCTCGAAATTTCTCTACATGAGTGATTGCTCCCACTCCATGATCCTCATCTTGTGGCTGCTCCACATCTTGAGGTTCACTCTTACCTGCATGAAAATCGAGCTCCCTCTCAAGGGTCAATTGCATGGCTTTCTCACACTTCCCTGTGGTTAGAAGCTCGGTAGAAATCACATCTACATCAAGTCTATAGTGATTCTTCACAATAATCCCAATCTTCTTGACTTGATTTGTGGCTCTATGATGAAGGAAGGCTTTACCTTCACTAAAGATCATATCATATCCTTTATCTTCCAAAATTGCAAATGAAACTAAATTTTTCATTAAGCTTGGTACATGCATTACATATTTTAAAAAGAAGGGTTTACCTGAATTCCTATGGAAAGCAACAATACCAATCCTGGTAGCGATATACCTTTTTTCATCACCCATTTCGAAATGCATCTCGAGGTCATTCTCCTCCAAGCTCCTGAAATTTTCTCTGTCTGTCGTCATGTGGAAAGATGCACCATTAGCCAAGTACCACATCAAACTCATTGCACTTGACACCATGCATGCAATAAGTGAGACTTCAAGCTCAAATTGCGAGGTAAGGGCCTTACCAGCTACAACTCCAACAACCTTCTTGTTCTTCTTCTTTTGTGGAAAATTTGTGGCAATATGTCCATGCTCGTGACAGTGAAAACACTTCACTTTGGACATGTTGTGCTCCTTGCCATCTTCACCGACCTCAAATTTGGAATGGAATTTATTCCCCTTCCCCTTCTTAGCCTTGGCAGCTAAAGCACAATCCTCTTCATCATCATCCTTTGATGAAGATCCATCTCTAGTCTGCCTGAACTCCTCTTGGACCAAATCCGACCACAGTCGTTCCCAATCCGGAAATTTTTCCCGTTCATTGACAATTTCTTCATAACTGTGCCAAATCTTAGGAAGTCCTAGGAGAGCCAAAATCAGCAAATCATCATTAGCGATAGTTATTCCTACACTCCAAAATTCATCCTAACATTGGAAAAATTTTGTTTAGTATACGAGAATAGTGTCGTTACTTTCCGTCTTGATCTTCCCGAGTTTATCTTTGAGTGCCAATTTCCTATGGTCGTTGCTGCTTTGGAATAGATCTATCAAAGACTTCCACATAAAATATGGTGTGGATTTCCCATGGAGGCTTGAGATAATGTGGTATCGTACTCCCTCCAATAGGATTCTCCTTTCCCTTGCCACTTTCTTTTTTCATGCATCAAGATTTGCAGCATCTGCAACATCTAGCTTACGAACATCTTTGTCAATGAATTCCTTCAAGAAATTGCCTTTGAGTACTGCCTCCATCCTATCCTTCCAAGCAATGTAGTTAGAGATGCCCTCGAGTGCATACTCTAACCTCAAGTCATTGAAAGCCATTTCGATCTTGAATCAGTTGTAGCACCAAGAAAGTCTTTCGGCAAGTTTGAATTCTTTCCACCAAAAAACTCAGCTCCTACTTCACTTCTTCAATTTCCTATGCTTTGATACCATGTATAAAATTTATAACATAGCTCCGATACCATGTAGAAATTATAATAAAATTTATAACATATCTCCGATACCATGTAGAAATTATAAAAAATTCATGTATGTCCTGGATTCTCCTGATCTAACAATATGCTACTATTCAATACAAAATCACTTTTACAAATCTTTGCGAGATTTAAAACACAATTTCCAATTACAATTTCATGAAGAAAGATTAGTCACACACAACAAAAATAATTTACTAAGGAAATCTTATAGATAATGTTAGGTCCCTATATTACTAGTTTAGTCCCTTAGTGTAGCCCCCTTATTGTTATTATTGTACCCCTGTAACCCCAATATTGTTATTATTGTGCACTTACATTTTTATTGTTAGGTCGGCTAGGATTATATTGTGGGCCCATGGAATCCTATATATATAAGGAGGTTTTTGTCATTTGTATCATCCAATAATTGCTCATTTATGTAATCTATTGGAGGTTTCCCCATTGAAGTGGTTGATTTCTAAGGCGTTGATCTCTCTTTTCTTCTATTTTTGGAGCTGGTTTCATAACATTTGGTATCAAAGCCCCCTAAAAAGAATTCAACACCCATTAAGCCTTTAGAAGGCTCTACTATGACTCATGAAGACGAAGAAACACACAAAAGGTACACATTGCAACTTTACATTTAGAGAAAAATACATTTGTATGGTATCAATGGCTTTGCTCCCATAACAAAATTGTTACTTGGTCAATTTTTATGGTGGAAATGATAGCACATTATGAGGATACAAAATGCAACACCTTCTTTAGCTAATTGATAAATCTCAAACAAAAGGGTTCAGTGGTGGAGCACATTGATGACATCCAAAAATTGAATATAAGGGTAACTGATATTCCAGAGGAATACAAGATTTATGTCTTCATAGGGAATTTAAAGGATAAAATCCAACATGAAGTTTGCATTTGGGAACCTAATTCATTAGAAAAGGAATTCAGGTTGGCAAGAAAAATTGAATATAAAATTATGGCGACAAGGAATCCTACCACTCACATATATATAGATGGAAGTGTTGCTACTACTAGACTTCCACAACCTACAAGGTTGACACCACAAAAATTGGAAGAAAAAAGAGCAAAAGGGCTTTGCTACAGCTGTGATAGAAAATACATTAAAGGTCATAAGTGTGCTGAGAAGAAAATATTTTACATAGATTGTGAAGAGGAACAAGAAAATGAACAAGAATATTCGAAATAAAAGGATATACACCAAGAAGCAACCCTAGAAGAGGAAGAAATGAGTCTAACCATATCTTGTAATGCATTGAAAGGAATTACCAATCCTCAAGCTCTCAAGATACAAGGACATATCAAGAAGAAAAAGGTAATAGTGTTGATTGATTTGGGTAGTACCCATAATTTTATTCATTGTAAGGTAGCCAAGGAATTGAATTGTTTCCTATACCCAACACTAGAATGTCAAGTGATGGTTGCAAATGGAGGAACTATAAATTTCTCTAGAAAATGCCTTAATATTAAGCTAACCATAGGGGAATATGTATTGAATAGTCCAATGCTTTCCATTCCTATGGGAGGTGCTGATGTTGTACTAGGAGTGAAATGGTTACAATATTTGGGGATGGTAGCTTTTAATTTTCAAGAATTTTTCTTGAAATTTTTTTTAGAAGGAAAGGAAGTCGAATTACGGGGTATCACAGGGAAGTCGGGAAAGATAATAAGCTCTAATTTCATGACAAAGCTTCTGAAGAAAGAACAACGAGGCGTAATTGCACAATTATGCTCACTAGAAGTTCCAACATCAAAATCATCTATTTCTACAAATCTCCAAAAATTCTTGGACAATAATTCCAAGTTGTTTGAAAATCCCCAAGGAATCCCACCTATTCATGATCATGATCATGACATTCATTTGATTCCAGGAAGTGTTCCTCCAAACATCAGGCCTTATAGATATCCTTATGTCCAAAAGAGAGAAATTGAACGTATGATTGCAGAAATGTTAGAGTTTGGTATAATTCAACCTAGTCAAAGTTCTTTCTCTGCTCTAGTAGTATTGGTGCATAAGAAGGATGGATCATGGTGCATGTGTCCAGATTATAGGGAGCTAAATAATATCACCATTAAAGATAAATTTCCCATTATTGTGATTGATGAATTATTGGATGAATTGCATGGAGAAATTTATTTTACCAAGTTGGATCTTCGTTGAGGATATCATCAAATTAGAATGAAAACCGAAGATATTCTGAAAACAACATTTCGAACTCATGAGGGTCATTATGAATTTTTGGTCATGCCTTTTGGCCTTACAAATGCACCTTCTACATTTCAAGGGTTGATGAATTCCATTTTCAAACTGTTCCTTAGAAAATTTGTGCTAGTATTTTTTGATGATGTACTAATCTACAATAGGTCTTGGAAGGATCATGTTCAACATGTTGAGAGGGTGCTCAAACTATTGTAGGAGAAACAATTATATGCAAAACCATCCAAATGTTTCTTTAGAGTACAAGAGGTGGAATATTTGGGTCATATTGTATCTCACGAGGGTGTTAAGGTAGACCCTAACAAAATTAAATCCATTAAGAAATGGAAATTCCACACAACCATAAAGAAATTAAGAGGATTTCTTGGGTTAACAAGGTAATATCACAAGTTTGTTAAGAATTATGAGATAATAGAAGCACCTCTAACAACATTATTGAAGAAAGATGCATTTTCATTGACTCCTGAAGCAACTAAGGCCTTTGAACATCTTAAAGAGGCAATGTTCCAGCACCAGTCTTAGCTACGCTAGACTTCATAAAAACCTTTATTATGGGATGTGATGCCCTAGGAAATGTAATTGGTGTTGTTTTAATGCAAGAAGGAAGACCCATTGCTTTTGAAAGTCATCCAATCAAAGGAAAGTATTTACAAAAAGCTATTTATGAGAAGAAAATGTTAGCAATACTACATGCACTAAAGAAATGACAACCTTACCTCATGGGAAGACACTTCAAGGTAAAAACTGATCATGATAGTATTAAACACTTTTTGGAACAAAGACTATCTTAAAAATAGTAGAAAAAATGGGTCACAAATATGTTGGGTTATGACTTTGAAATACTCTACAAAAAAGGAAGCTAAATGTTGTTGCAGATGCACTCTCAAGATATAATGAAGAGGTGGAAGTATTGCTTTGTGCCATTTCTATTATCCAAGCAGATTGGATAACCGAAGCAAGGGATGAATGGAAGAAGGACGAAGAAGTGTGGATACTCATTCAAAAGTTGCAGCAAGATCCTAGTACATATGATACATTTAGTTGCAAAAATAATTCCTTATGGTACAAAGATCACTTATATCTTTGTAAGAATTTCCAACTAAAACAAAAGATTCTTTTGGAATTGCACACTTCTCCTTTAGGAGGACACTCAAGATTTTTAAAAACTTACCATAGGGTGAAAAAGAATTTTTTTGGGATGGCCTTAAATATGATATTCAAAAGTTTGTGGCAGAATGTTTGGTTTGCCATAAAAATAAAGTTGAGAAAATTAAGACCCCAGGTCTTCTGTAACCTTTATCCATTCCAATTCAACATTGGGTGGAGATTTCAATGGATTTTATCACAGGTTTACCTAAGTCTGAAGGAAAGAGTGTCATCATGGTGGTAGTTGATAGACTTACCAAGTATGCACACTTTTGTGCATTATCTCGTCCATTTAAAGCAAGTACAGTTACTACTACATTTATGGACACAATTCTAAACCTACATGGAAACCCAAAGGTTATTGTGAGCAACAGAGATTCCATTTTTACTGGAAATTTTTGGACAGAGTTATTTTCTTGTTTGGGTACTCAATTATCTCATAGCTCATCTTATCATCCTCAATCCGATGGTCAAACTGAGATAGTGAATAAATGTTTGGAAGGATATCTTCATTATTTTGTATCTGAAAAAAAAACACAATGGTTCAAGTGGTTACCTCTCTTTAAATGGTGATATAACACTTCCTTCCATACTGCAGCAAAAATGACCCCATTTATGGCACTTTATGGATATCATCCACCATCCATCACATCATCTTTAAGAGAAAATTCTAAGGTTCAAGAAGTGGAAGATCACATCGAGCATTAGCAAGAAGTTCTCCAACTCTTAAAGGATAATCTAAATTTGGCACAAAATCGAATGAAACAACAAGGAGATCAACATCACAGCAAGAGAAGTTTTGATTTAGGAGACCAGGTATTTTTACGGCTACAACCATACAAACAAATGTCCCTAAAGCAAGCTAAGAAGGATAATAAATTATTGACAAAGTATTATGGTCCTTACAAGGTGTTGCAAAAGATTAGTACTATGACATACAAATTGGAGCTTCCTGCTTCTTCGCGAGTGCAACCAGTTTTCCATGTTTCATGCTTAAAGAAGGTTATAGGTGAAAATATTCCAATTCAAAAAATATTTCTAGAAATTGATGAGGAAGGAAAAATCATATGGGAACCTGAAGCGGTCACAGAAACAAGAACTCGACAGCTACGAAATCGATCAATTTCAGATATCTCGTCAAGTGGAAGAAATTACCCATTGAATATTCTACATGGGAGGATGAGAATTTTATAGAGAAGCACCCAAAGCTACTCAAGCATTGAGGAAAACACTTTTTTGAAGGAGAGGGGCATGTTAGGCCCCTATATTACTAGTTTAGTCCCTTATTGTTATTAGTGTAGCTCCCTTATTGTTATTGTTGTACCCCTGTAACCCAATATTGTTATTATTGTGCATTTATGTCATTATTGTTAGGTCAGCTAGGATTATATTGTGGGCCCATGGACTCCTATATATAGAAGGAGGTTTTGGTCATTTATATCATCCAATAATTGTTTATTTATGTAATGTATTGGAGGTTGCCCCCTCGAAGGGGATGATTTATAACGCATTGATCTCCCTTTTCTTCAATTTTTGGAGCTGGTTTCATAACATATAAAAACCACACTATATTATATTGTATATTATATCATGGATCATGAAACAATTACATACAAAGCTCTAATCCAAGAGCTCTTAGTACATGAGATAATTGTCTCACACTGTCCTAAAAAAATTGGCAAGTTCCTTAGACAATTTACTATCTCCAGAAAGCCTGCCTCCACTGTGAAATCCCTGATGGTAAAGAACCCCAAATGATGGATTCCTTGCCTTCCTTGACTGCATAAATATCATGGGCACATCCAATGTGTGTGTGGTTGCATGTGTGCAATCGAATAATGTCACAACTGATAGTTTACTTCCCTTTCACCTAGAACTCAACTGGGTCTGCACTGGATATGACATGCATGCAGTTAATAATAGTAAAAACATCAATTTCATGTGAGAGAACTACATGTGAATTAATTAATATTTAATTCACTTGATCTCTCACTAGTGTATCTGCAGTTACAACTAGCACAACTGACTTTAAATCACTTAACTGAGTTAAACTGATTTACAATTTGCACAACTCATGCACCACTGGACTTCGAACTCTGTTACAACTAGAATCACTTTGTTACAACTCAATTCAACCTACATGTCCCACCAACTAGCCACTTAACTTGAAATTCACTTAGCTAACTGATTTTTCACTTCAGTTAATTATTTCCAAGTGCTCATTGAGAATAGATTATAGTTTATTGTCCATCTAAATTAAGGGATAGTAAAGATAGACATGAATCTATAAATAGACATGAATTCTATAAATATACATGTGCCATGCATCTATAAATAGATATACACCCAAAAATAACCTGTGTGGGCCCCACCTAATGTAGGTGCTTAATTTTCACTGGGATCAAGGATGTTGTTTCCGGATGCCAATTTCACTGTTTCTTGTTGCAAACATCAACATTTGGATCCCAATCCATGTCGGCCCTTGCATGATTTTTTAAAAAACATATTTTTTTAATCAGTGCACCCTATTTAAAATAGCGCACTAGGCATGCACTGGAAAAAAACATTATTTGAATAAAACACTTTTTTATTAATTTATGTCTCTATTAATCAATGCACTGGTTAACATCTAGCGCACTGGGTCTCCTTATTGACAGAGAGCACCATATGATGCTTATACTATTTTCGCGATGCGTTTATAAGAACCTATCGCACCGTCTTCAATGCGTAGTTTTTGAAAGGCGCGTCATTTTCTTGATTTTTTAATTTACCTAAAAAGTATGTGATTTATTTATAAAATATATTAATGAATGGTATGGTACAGGTTTCATATTTATAAATAAATGGCTGACAAGAGATAAAGTAACAAAAATACTGATAGCACATCGAGAAAAAGCAAAAAAGGCAATTTCTTTATAAATTCTTCACAAAAATTGTTATTTTTGAAATATATGTAAGTTTAACTAATATGTACTGATTACTGTGTATCATGCAAAGCCACAAAATCACGAAGCTCGATAATATTGTTTCTGATCTAAGACCAGAATAGCGTAAAATATTGATGGAAAATTTGTAGAAGGATGAATCAGGTGAATGAAAAAATACTATCAATCCAATATGCGTTTCTTTTTTGAATTTTCATTAATAATATACTTAAAAATATTAGATAACATGTTTCAAAAAATCTATTAGTTCACATATGTTTAATGTTCTACAGGCACCAATATTGAACAAAAGGAATGTTATTCTAAGAAAAGAAAAAAATACAACATGCAAATGAAAATGAATTTCTCCTTAGCTCATCTAGAGTGGTGTTGGAGGTTAACAAAAGGAGGAAAATTTTTTACAAAACTTTGAAGGATCTTGTGCAATGAATGTATAGATTTTATTTCCATTTACAATAAAAAAAACAATCCCATGATTCGAAGAACCAAATTTTATTTAAACTACAGGATGAGTTTCCATAGATTTTTTCAATAAGACATGTCAGACTTTTAATAGCAAAAACGTACAACAACAAAAAAGAAGGAATGAAAAATTAATATTCCTTTAAATTTTTTTCTAGAATTATATGTATATATTACTAGAAAGAAATCATTTATAAATATCACTTTTTTTATATTTACTTTTCATATATCAATATGAAAATAAAATAGTTTACTGTCATGTTACATTTTCAGGAAGATTATGAAAATATCAAAGGATGAACAATTTGATATCATAAATATGCTAGTAGGAACATCCAAAAAGGTATACAAGGATATTTTCAAAGAAATGGACATAATTGCATTGCACAAGGAGCCATATCAACAACAACATGCTTCAAATGTAATATGTAATCATTGAATTTTTTGATTAGGTGCAATAAATAAACAATTTAGCATTAAATATTAATTTTCAAGTATTTTCTTAAGAAAGAAAAGAAAATGGAACCCATTCGGCCCATAATAAAACGGGACAACAAGGAAAAGAGATTAGTATTTATGTTTGTGAGTAAATTGTTACTTTGTATAACAACTTAACTAGATTTAATTTTGTATATTTTAAGTTGTTTTAACAATCATCATTAGTGTCTTCAAACATGTGCTAACATACAAAGAAGAACCATTAGAAAAATTATTGACATTGGGTTAAATATGGGTTGTCAGTGTATGTTGGCATATCAGAAATTAATTGTGGAATTTGTAAGCATCTATCTTGTTTTACTTAGCTCCATCTATAATTAATAGAACAAAAAAAACTTTTATATTAAAACTATGATTTCTTATGGGGTATAAAACTTACAGGAAACAAATTATGGAACTACGTCAACAAATGAATTGTTGAAAGATGGAATGAAATTTAGTTTTGAAAGAATGTGTATAATTCATGAGTCAATTCTTGCTATGGTAAATTTATTTTCGATTTACATTGATGTATATTATTTAATATTTCAATTTTCATTATTCTCACCAATGTATATACACTCATTACACTTTATTTTTAGGTTTGTAGATGGAACTTGAAGAAGAATAAAACAATCAACACATTGAACAAAACATTCCTCAAAATAACCCAAGTAATGGAAGTAGCTCAAGCAGTGATAGAAGTTCCAGTGAAGAATGATGATCAATATGTTTGGATATCAAAGAAAGGCATTGTATTTTTGTAATTATTGTCTGTGAAATCATACATGTTGTTTAATGTAATGGACATAGTGTCCCAATTGAAAGATAGAGGGATACCAAAAATTGTCCCATTTTGTATGACTGAGTGTCTTATCTATATATATATATATATATATATATAATACATTTTAATTTATTTTATTGCGCTCTCCATTGTCACTGTGAAATGTTAGACCACTAATTAAAGATACAGATGATTAAATATTATAATGAAGAGATGTGAAACCTTATGATATGATATAACAAATTAATCCAAACATCACATTCAAATGCAGTAATAAAAATTTAATTAATATGAATACTGTTATAAGAGATGTGTCAAATTTTGATGAATAATGAAAAAAAAAAACACAATAATTGCACTGTCATAGGTCAATGTTTCTAAAACATACAAAATGAATATCAATGTGTGCTTGTTACTGCGCACCGGTCCATTTGTATGATAATGCAGACTGGTGCATTTCTATGACATATGGGCACCCCAAAAATACCAATACCAATTAGAATGTCCGGTGTGCTTTATTGACGACTACCACCTGGGCAGTCTAATAGGTGGTTCATGCAGCAGTATGATTTGTCTTTAACATGCCAGTGCATTTTTATAACTTAACGACCCAATGTGTTTTAGCACCTAGACGTCCAAGTGTGGTTTTACACCTTAAAGGCCCAGTGCATGTACCTTCCATCGGCCTGGTGCGTCTTGCTGGTTGACCCACACTAGGACGTTGCTAAATACACTGAGGTGCTAGAAATTTGTTTTCCATCACGGTGCTTGGTATGTTTAAAGTACCATTGCATTCACGGTAAAACTCAAGGGTGCATTCACACCTTATGTGCGTACCTATGAGAAAAACATCTATAACAACCTTCGACCACCCTGTTTTTTTAATTGTGTTGAAATTCCGTTAGATGCTCTGCCAAAACCTACGTTACCAAAAACGGATGTTGTAGAAAATGTTTTTTTGACAATTTTGGTCAATTTTATAACACTAAAAACCTCCTTTCTAACCTCCAAAAGAAGGAATTTTCCTTTTATTTTGTGTGTGCAATAAGAAAGCCTAGCAATAGGACACTAGTATTGTACACTTGTAATATCCCAAAAGGGAAAATTTAGCAATATTGACCATAAAAACGTTATTTTCAAAAAATTACACTATAACAGGGGAAAATAACACTTGGATCCATTATAATATGTATTATGGCCCTTAAATACAAAAGTGGATTAGAAACAAATCCCTTTTGCTAAGTTAAACAGATCTCCCAACCTCAAAATGGCTTAAAAGCACCAAACCCCATGACTTACACCATGCAGAATTCCTGAAGCACATGAAAACGTGATTTAAAGAGGGTTTTTGCAAAAGTGTGATAGAAAACCATAGATCTGGAGTTTTATTAAGAAATATGTTGAGAAAACAGAGATCTAGCCTCTTCAATACTTTATTGAGGTAACCCAACAAGGGCTTCTTGGAAGAATAAGTACAAAAGAGCAGATCTATACATCCAAATCTGAAATAATGTAGTCTTACTACATATTTACATACATTTAGCTGAATGATACAAGTAATATATGAGAATCTCCTTTGGTAGCTTTCCAGAAGAAGGATTAACCCTTTCCTTAGAAAACTAGCTGAAAACCCAAGGGGTTTAGCCATGAATACAAAATGTCAAAGTTGCAGTCCTAGGAATGAATATCTGCTGCAACTCAAGAATTGGATGGAGATGGCTGAAGATGATGCATAAGTTGAACAAACCTCCTCCAATGTATCTTCCAAGTGAAAGGCTGATCCTAACGCTGAGGATCTCACCCTCCAAACAACCTGCAAACTCTTACTGCAAATGTACACTAAAAATAATGCAGTCAAGAGAAGGGACTACGCTGTAGGAGATGAAAACTGTGTTGGCCAAGTTCCAAGATCTAAAATATGATCCAAGGGCCTTCTCAATGATCTCCCAAATGAAAGAAATCTTCCTCCTCTGAAAGATAAGCTCCAGAAGTGGTGTTGAGGACCCCCACTACAACACCCTGCAACAAAAAATTATACTGATGTAGAAATAACACTGTAGCTGAAGAAGGTTGCTTGGGATCAAGCCTGGATGTGGAGAAATGAAGTACAAGCCCCTTCAAGAGGCCTCTCAAGAAATGATATGTGATTCCCGCTCGGGAACACCCAGTGCTAAGCAACACAACAACCCTGCTAAATAGCAAAGGAATGCAAAGTCTAAACAGACCATACAAAAATCAAATCAATAACATATATGTCTTGCTATGGATGCCTTACCCTCCTTTTATACAAATGGAAGCCCTCTCACCTTGGGTCCCACTCATTAGGGTTTCCTCCACCAAGGAATCTTCCTCCCACTATCTCTGCGCTGTCTCACAAGACGATCTCCACCTCCTATCCCAGCGTTATTGACTTGGTCAAACTTGACCTTGTCCACATGATAATGTCCCTGTTCACACAAGAGGGTGTGAAATACAGCTCCTATGTTGACCCCTTTTCACACTATAAGGGATTTTAATCATATTTTTATTATGCATGGGCCTCCTTACCCATTTATTCAACTCCTAGGTGTAAAAGACAAAAATCAATATTCCAATTAGCTGCATGCTAAATTTGGAATATTACAGTCCTCCCCTCCCAAATGTTGCTTTTCCTCAAGAAACTGCAAGGATATAATTGAGAGGTCTCCCCTCCTCCTACTGTAGCATCCACATATGATGAACTCCAAGGAAAGAGGTGTTGTCTCATCAATGAATCTCCATATTGCCCCTCCCAGGCATGCAAGTTAGCTAAATAGCTAGCATCATGAACAAGTAGAGTACTCAAGAAGGAAATAAGGTGTTGTACAAAGGTCCCTCTGAGGAATGGGATCTGAAATGTAGTGGGAATCATCATTCCCATGTGGATCCTCCATCTCGAAGAAATCATCCATACAAAATGAGTCAGCTCCCAACATGGAAACTCCTTAAAATCCTCTTCCACCTTGAGCTCCTACAATGTAGGTGGGTTGAAAAATCTGATCATTGTAGAAAAAATAGCCTATCCCATGTTGTCCTCCTCTCCACTTATGATAAGTGTTGAGTATCTGCTACTCTTGGGCTGCAAAAGTGTTGCCTCCAAGTGGCAAGAAGAAAATTGGATCTCTAAATATCTTCCCTCCAACATTATGAATCATGCTGGCCCACCCCATCCCATATATGATGAATAGGAAATCACCATCATATGGCATCCAAGTGAGGGGAATACTAAAGGTTTCCTATAGAGCTGAAGGGTACCAACAGTTTCCCAAGTGGTCACAGTGCAATTTTCCTAACTGTTGTTGCACAACATGATATGGAAACTCATAGAAAAGTATCTCCAAATGATTTAGGAGAGTCATAGCCCAAGTGCCCCAAGCAATCTCATGGCCTACCTCATAGAGGAACAATTGTTTTACTGTGGTTTCCATATCACCTCCCATGCTCCCATTAGAACATGTAATGCAAAAAGTGTGGGAATCCTCTTCCCCAAAGCACACATCCAACCAATGTGTCTCTCTCCCAATCATGCTCCCAATAAAAATAAGAACAACAACAACATAGGGAACCATAATGAGAACCATATTTGTTGTCATATGTAGTAAGGGAGAAGGAAAATGGTCCCTCAAATTTAGCCAATGCAGTTAGACTCTCAATTGCAATAGAGAATGACATAATGTGTGGCTTCTCAACCATTTTATTGCTACCCCAATCTCCTCACAAGTTTGGAGAAAGTGTATGATGTATGGTGCAAAGTAAGCATGTTCTCCATAAGAAATATCCTCCCCAAGTCCTCTTAGGGAGTGGCCATAAAAACTACTCATGGCCTCAAGTATACCATGAAGTCTAGAAGGAATAATGCTCCTCCTTTGAGAAAATTCCTACACATATATGGTTAAGGGATGCAAATATACATTATACAAGTTGTTATGCAAGAAAACAATACCCTTACCATATGTCTTGCTCATGCAAATGGAGTGGCTCATAGATGAGTCTCTTCTCATCCTCAAAGAGAAAAGAGGTGGATGTATTAACTATTTCAAAGATTCATTTATCTCCTCCATCTCTACATGATCCATGCATCTCCTCACATGCTGATATATCTCCTCCTCAAAGCCTTCCCAAAAATACCCCTCCATGATGGTGTGGTATGCTCTCATAGAGTAAGTGTGGCTGAAAAGGAAATATTCATGGGCTGCTTGTAGTAGCTTCTCCTTAAGCTTGGAATCTCTAGATAATAAAATCCTACCATGATAGTAGATGACCCCATCTCTAACTGAATATCCCTCCTCATTCGGCTAGTCATCCAATATCATACAAGTGAAAATATCCTTGGAATATTCCACCAATAGCTGGGAATCCCAATATGGATCTATCCTTTATAGTGACAGCACTGATGAACTATCATGAATAACATATGTCATATGGTTATCCTTTTCTTTTACATCTCCCATGCCAAATATACCAGTTGTAAGGCTGCTATCCTTCCCATGCTGCTCCTACCACAACGCTGAATCTGAAATGAGAGTGGGTATTGATGATGTTGAGAGAGTACCTCTCCTTTCCTTGAGTCTACCCAAGACTCCCAACATTGTACCAAGCTCTCCCAAGGTCTCCACTGCTCTGAAATCAATGAGTGGTGCCTCAAAATGTGAATCACGCATCCTTCTCTACTAATCTGGTGGTCTCCCTGCTGAAATGCCTCCATACAATGAGACATCGAGATCAAGAGTAGACTGCATATATGAATGGATAGATTTTTCCCTGCCCTCACTGCACAATCTATTATCTCTATTAGGTGCATCAACCTCCTGAAATAAATAGGGGTGTGTGCTCCTCATCACATGATGCTGGTCATCCTCCCTATCTCCTCCTTTTATCTCCATAGTTTTACACCCTATCATCAATGGAACATGTAGATCATGAGTTGTGCCTTGATCTCCATATGTGAGATCTTGGGGAATTCCTTGCAATGATACAAGAATCCCTCTTTTTGGAGCAAGAGCTCCCTCTTCCTCTACATGAGGTGCTAGATAAACTCTAGACATGACAGTGTTGTTGCCCTCATCCTCATCAATGTGTATGGGCAACCTCCTAATAATTGGATCCTATTTTGAAAAAGGGATCTCCATGACCTCTTGTTCAAGAATATGAGATGGAGGTCTTGGCTCTAGAAAGGTATGATGCAAGATATAAACCTCCTCCATGGTTTTCTGAAGTGGAGTTGAGTTTATAGTTTCCTCCATCACATGCAAGGTTTTTGTTTTCTTAAGTTTGTTTGGCTCCACCACATGTGTTTCAGAAAATTTTCCATCAAATATTTCCACTAATGTATTAGTGAGCCTTGCATAAGAAGAAGTATTTGCATTTTTCAAAGAAAAAGACTCAAACATCCACCATGCATAGGCCTTACCTCCAGAATGTAGTGCTGCAAATTTGATGGCTTCATCTATAGAAATTTGGTGTTGCTACAAATAGGTGTCTAACTCTTCCACCCAAGCTTTGGTTGAGAATGTAGGTGAACCATCAAAAGTAGATAGAAGAAATATATCCATATTATTTTGCTTGCTTCTCTTCACCTTGATCTTGAAAAACTCTAGAAAAGTGATATGATCTCTAAACTTCTAAGTTTGAAGACAGAAACTTGCTTAGAAAACTAGCTCAAAACCCAAGGGGTTTAGCCCTGAATACAAAATGCCGAAGTTGCAGTTCTAGGACTGAATAGCAGGTACAACTCAAGAATGGGATGGAGATGGCTGAAGATGATGCATAATCTGAAAAAACCTCCTTGAATGGATCTTCGAAGTGGAAGGCTGATCCTAACACTAAAGATCTCACCCTCCAAACAACCTGCAAACCCTTACTGCAAATGTACACTAAAAATAACATAGTCAGGAGAAGGGACTGTGTTGTAGGAGATGAAAACTATGTTGGCCAAGTGACAAGATTTGAAATATGTTCCAAGGTCTTCCTCACTGGTCTCCCAAAGGAAATAAAGCTTCCTCCTATGAAATATAAGCTCCATAAGTGGTGTTGTGGACCCGCACTACAACACCCTGCAACACAACGTTATACTGTTGCAGAAATAACATTGTTGTTGAAAGAGGATGCTTGGCCTCAAGCCTAGATGTCGCGAAATGAAGTACAAGCTCCTTCAAGAGGCCTCTCAAGAAAGGAGATGGGATTCCCGCTTGAGAACACCCAGTGCTAAGCAGCACAACAACCCTGCTAAATAGCAAAGGAATGCAAATTATAAACAGACCATAAACAAATCAAATCAATAACATAGATGTCTTTCTATGGCTGCCTTCCCCCCCTTTTATACAAATGGAATCCCTCTCACCTGTGGTCCCAGACATTAGTGTTTCCTCCACCAAGGAATATTCCTCCCACTATCACTACACTGTCACAGAAGACGATCTCCACCTCCTATCCTAGTGTTGTTGACTTGGTCAAACTTGACCTTGTCCACATGCAAATTTCCCTGTTCACACGAGAGGGTGTGAAATCCAGCTCCTATGTCGATCCCTTTTCACACTATGAGGGATTTTATTCATATTTTTACTATGCATGTGCCTCCTTACCCATTTATTCAACTCCTAGGTGTAAAAGACAAAAATCAATATTCGAATTAGCTGCATGCTAAATTTGGAATATTACAACACTCCACTTCTAGTACCCTCACATCCATGGGAGAGTATATCAATGGATTTTGTTGGAGGTCTTCCAATGTCAAGGAAAGTTCATGATTACTTGTATGTAGTTGTAGATAGGTTCAGAAAAATGTGTATTTTGATGCCATGTAAAAAGTAAATTATAGTTGAACCAAAAACTCATATTTTCTTTCAAAATGTATGGGTTCATTTTGGTCTTCCTACTTCTATTGTAGGTGATCAAGATTCCCGATTTGTTGGTAGTTTTTGGTCAAAATTGTGGGACATGATGGACACTAAGTTGAAGAAGATTACAAAATTTCATCTGTAAATAGATGGTCAGGGCAAGGTGGTTAATAGGACAGTCATTCATCTTCTTAGAGGATCTTGTAGCAAACATCCCAAGTTGTGGGATGAACAATTGCATTACATTCAGCATGCATACAACATGGCAAATCATTCTTTCACAAAAACATCGAAATTTGAGGCATGTATTGGGTACTTTCCAAGATCGCCATTGAACTTCATATTTGGGAAATATGTTTCTATTGATGGTCATAGAGACATAGATAAAGTAAAAAAGTTCATTGAAAAAATTCAGTTAGTACATCACACAATGTAAGAATAGCTTGAAAAGAGTCAAAGCAACTACAAGGCCAGGTATGATAAACACCCTATTGATCATAAATTCCAAGTTGTTGGTGAATTTTGGTTATATATCAAAAAAGAGAGACTTCAAGGAGAAGGTAAAAATATTAAGGCAATCCGTTATGGTCCTTTAAAAATTTTGGAAAATATTGGTAACAATGCATTTAAGCTATATTTTCCTCCTTATATGCAAATATACTATGTTGTTAATGTTGACAATTTGAGACTGTTTGAGCCTCCGTTGATCAAAGAGAGCATGTTAAAATGCCATCAATAGATGATTTCTCACCATAATATGTTAATGAAATTCAACAAGATCTCATACTTGACAGAAGAACCAGAACTTCAAGGAGAGGGAATGTCAAATACCTTCGAGTGGGACTCACGGGAAAAAAAATCCTTCTAAGGCCAAATGGACGGATATTGAGAAGATGGGGGAGTTGTACCCTCACCTTTTGAACAATTAATAGTATCTTTTTGGTTCCAAAAGGCTTCTAGTGGGGAGTAATGATCAGGTGCTCAGTGTTAAGCTAAAAAATGGAAGTGCTTAGAATCAATTGGACCCTGAAAAACAACGAAGATATCATCACCAGGAATCCAACGCAATTCATTTCATCAAAAACCGACTCCACATGTGAAATTTATGGCATGTTGTTCATTTTCCTAACTAGCTAAAAAAATTGCAAAAAAGGATAGACTCGTGACATGGCACCCTAGTAAGCAAAAAAGGATATTATGGGAATATTCCTCCATTTTTCCCAATGACACTATGCCAAGTATAAATCTGTGGATGTTTTCTAAGGAGGTGAATTGTTTAAATTTCATTGGAGGTTTTAGGAACCAATGGAATGAGGACACATGGCTAGCTCGGAGGCCGCCACATGCCCCCTTCCAAGGTCCAAATTATAACCTATGGTCAAATTCCAAATTATCATGGTTCCTAACCTATGGTCGAATTCCAAATTAGGATGATTCAAATTTTATGTTCGAATTATCACATTAATTTTATGGTATAGTATTGTGGTGGAAAATTTAATACTGGTGGAAGGGCAGAGGTTGAGGCTCCACCCCGTGACCTCGCTCACACCAACACAACCAACTACAAATAAACTACTCACTTGGAACTTAATATATTATGTTCTCGACCTATATTTCAATTCATGCATATGGACCGACAAGGATAAGGATGGGGCCAGCCCCGCAGGCCATCCCCCTCACCACAAAACCATACTCCATGACCACGAGCAGGGGTTGTTATGAAACCAGCTCCAAAAATAGAATAAAAGAGAGATCAACACCTTAGAAATCAAGCACTTTGAGGGGGCAACCTCCTTTACATTACATAAATGAAAAATTCTTGGATGATTCAAATAAAAAAACCTCATTTCTATATATAGGAGTCCATGGGGTCACAATATAATCATAGCCGACCTAGCAATAATAATCTAAGGGCCAAAAATAGAAATATTAGGGTTTTATGTGGCACAATAATAACAATATGCGGACTGTAGGGGTACAAAAATAAGGGACTACACTAGTAATATAGAGACCTAGCATGCCCCTCTCCTTCATAAAAGTGTTGTCCTCGACGCTTGAGTAGCTCTAGATGCTTTTGTATAAAATTATCATCCTCCCATGTGGAATATTTAGTGGGAAAGTTCTTCCACTTGATGAGATACTCTGAAATTGATCGATTTCGTAGTTGTCCAGTTCATGTTTCCATGACTGCTTCAGGTTCCAATATAATTTTTTTGTAATATTCCAAAATTTGCATACAAGCAAATTGAAATATTAGATTTTGCTGCTTTCACCTAGGGGAGGAAGAAATGGGTACGGAGGCCCATGAACAATAAAAATATGAATAATTTCCACCTTAATAAGGAAGGGAATCACCTTAGGAGCTATATTTTACACTTCAGGTGTGAACAAGGGAAAAATAGATGTGGACATAGTCAAGTTTGACTAAGTCAACATGCAGTCTTGAGGAGGAAGAGATCACCCAAGTAAACTAGCTCAATGTGAACAAGGATTAGCCTAGACACACATATGAGAACTAGATTGAAGACCCCTTAGTGTGAAAAGAGGCATTTCAGGTGGATCAGTCCCATTTGAGCAAGTCAATAGCGCTGCTACAAGAGGGAGGGAAGCCAACAAGGACAATGCAGTTTTGAAGGAGGAATCTCCACTAGGAAGTCACCTCAAAAATGTGTGGGGTCTAGGGTGAGGAGGCTCACCAAAGATAAAAAGGAGGGAATAGCATCAAGGAGATCATTCAGTATTCAACTATCTTTGGTCTTTTGACTACTTGCATGCTTCAGCTGTTTAGCTGTGGTTGTAGCATTGTTTAGTGCAAATAATTCCTGTGCAAGAATTCCATCCTATTCTTTGGATAAACTTGCTTAAGGGATCTAAAGGGAAGTTTATGAGCTTCAATTCCATCATCTAGTTTAGGGACACTCAGCCAGGAACATCTATAGCACGTTCATCTTCAGAAACTGCGTCTTTTATGCAGGGGCAGCAGTATCAGGGTTGCACCCTTAGATTTTGTGCTAGTCTTTGAGGAGGAGGTGTTTATTTCCCTCCGGTAGATATAATAAAGAGGGCCTAGGTCCATTTTATGTATTATTCAGCTATTTTATGTTATATTTAGTGATTATTAATACAAATTTGCAGTAAACTACGTTATTTTCTGCAGTACTTCTTTTTATACATGTGTAATGCTAGAAACTCTTGCCAGGTGTCTCATTATTTGTATAAAAGAGGTTAAACCCTCATTTATCTACTATTGATTAATGTAATCTCTAGATAAGTATTATTTCATCATTTTCTGTAGAAACCCTCATGGGAATTACGCTGTCACAGTCTTCAGAAATTCTGTTGTAGAGAAGTCATGGGATCAGGGTGTTTTTAAGCATCTTGAGCTGGGGAGATCTGTTTATGGTAGCTAGATTCATTTGTTTCACCTCCAATTCTGAAAGTGGGTTTTATATGGTCTAAAATAAGGGATCCAAGTCCCAATATCCACTGTTATTGCATTATTTTCTGAAGAAAGTTGTTTTATGCCCTATATCATTGCATTTCCCCACTATGGAAGGAGGAAATAAGCCATATTCTTGTTGAGTTTCTTACATATACTGGTGAGATGTTATTTTACATCTAATGAGCTGCTCTAAATTTCCATTCTCATGATTTTCTAAAGCTCCAACTTTGGAATATCTTAAGATATTCCATTTGTTGTAGAAAATTCCCATTTTGGGTATTACAGTGGTATCAGAGCTGCCATCTTGGCTCAGCCCGTGGATTTCATATCTAATCAGAAGATAAGAAGGAGAGGAGAAGCTTCTCATAGAAGAGAGAATTTGTGTAGAATAAACCAAGACATGACTCCATTACTTGGAGGAATGACGGAAGAGGAGATCTCCCTGCTTCTTTTCCAAACCCTGGAAGGTATTGGAGAAGATCTCAAGGAGATGAAAGGAGAGGAGTGTAGAAGATTTATAAGAGGGTTTGAATCAATCCCTATCTATTCACATGATGGGTGTGAGAATTTAGCCACACATGCAGATCCAGAGCGCAGTCTATTGCCCACATTGACTGCAAGAAGGATGGAGGAAGAAGGTGCACCAAGGGAAGAGATCTTGAGTGACTACCTTCAGGAGTATGAATCTCAATCATAGAGATTAAAAGAGCACTTAGAATTACAAGGGTTTTGCAAAATCAAGGAGGCAAGATCTAGGAACCACAAGAAAAGTAAGAGAGGTAGAATCTTCTTATCTCACTTTGATGGATCAGCAAGGTGCACAACAAAATCTTGGGTAGAGGAGTTGGATTCCTATTTTCAACTACACCTAGTTTCAGAGAAGGAGGCCATTAGACTAGAAGAATTGAACCTCAAAGGTATGGCCCATGATTGGTGGTTTAGTGATTCTACTTCATTTTTTCATGCAAATGTAGAAACTTATGTTGAGTTCACTAAAGAATTTGTGAGGAAATTTGATAAAAAACATTGTGAACCATCATTTGTTAAAAACAAAAACTCAAACACTTTGCATGAGTTGGAGAGACCTATTGAACCAACTCCACTCCATATTCTTAGAGGGGATAAAAACATGCATGACAGGTTTCCAAGGGCAAGATCCCCATCTCCTGAAGAGCCCTCTTCTATTTGTGAAGACATGGAGTCCTTTCCTTCAAGGCATGACCGAGATCAAGGGTATTTCATTGAGGATGAGACATTTTTATACATGGAAGAAGAGGAGGATCGGCATCAAGGGATGATGATAATTCACCCTTACCTATTTTGGGAGGTTTCTGCACATAAGGAGGAGTCATCTTCTCCATTTGAGGATACTTGTACCAGTGCTGTCACAGCCATGGGGGAGAAGCCCTCATCATCTTCAGTTGGAGAAACCATTACATTGGAGGGAGGAGACCTTGTAGCCCTACAACAGGTTTCCACATCTCATGAAGGCATGGAAGAATTTCCACTTTTTATTATTGCAACAAATCTTTCTAGAAATTGTGGGAATTTGTCTTCATATGACCCAGGATCAAACATTATTGCTGAGGTAGAGCAGCAGGATTGCACTGTGCTGTGCAAGCTTGAATGGTTCAAGGAAAAAATGAACCATCATTCTCATGGACCCCTGGTGAGTTGCACACAACCCTTGAGGTTGGAGTGTGATCCTTTGGAGGAGGTCATGAACTTTGAGATGGAGTATGAGGCAGCAACTATATCATTGGAGAGGCTATTAGTGCTGTCAAACAATAGCAGTGAGGGGGCTTTGCCTTTATCACCTTTGGATCTTTATGGATTCAAGATGCCTATGGACATGAGATCTTCTCTAAGATGTCTCCAATAAAATGCATTTCAGCACTTCATGGCATGCAAAGAAGAGGAACTGGTTGTGGAGGATGGTAGCCCACATTGGAAGAATGCCAAGATGAAGAATGATAGGAGGCATCCACATGGGGTTGAGTGGATGTGGGTGAAGATCAAGAGGCTGGTGAGCCACTTGCAAATTTATGATACAGGGCAGCAAGAGGCAAAGCTACATTGGCTACTCTTGAGAGAGTTTGGTCATCATGAGACATATCCTTTTTCCAAGGGTATGTTGATGAAAGGGACTTGGCAGGGTACTTGCATCACGGAGCACCAAGGAGTGTGGATGCATTATGATGATATGGTAATTATGTTTTCACCACATGGGTTGTATGATGGAGGTATGATGAGGCAAAAAAGACATGTGTTGCTTTGGAGGATTGAGAGAGAGCAAGGGCAGATTTTCTCTCACATTTTGCATGATGTTGCAGTAGGAGGAGATGGCAACATTATGGGAGGAGTCTTTGACATTGAACATGTCAAAGAATGGATTTATGAGTTGGCAGGGGCCTACTTGCATGGGCCAACAACCCTGTCACTTTGGAGCAAGGACTTGTTAATGGAGTGTTCCCAGGATTACTTCATATTTGATGCACTTGGTGGGCATGGAGGAGGTGATATTGGTAGAGTAGTTGATTGACTCATCTGTTATTGTGGTATGTTCTCCTTGACTTAGATTTCTAGGCATGAGAAGGGGGATTTTCATGTAGCATGTGGTTCATTCCTCTTCATATGGGTATGTCATACCACTATGGATAATTCATCTATGGATTTTGTCACCATCTTGCTTTCATTACATGGTAAGAATTATATTTTTGCATTTATTGACTGTTCAACACAACATTTGCATGCTCTTACCATTTCTTTGCAGTGCATTTATCTATAAAGGGGCAAGTTTTCTTTAGGCTCCATGGACCATTTTTGGCCAGCTATTATGATGGAGACAACCATCTACTATATGATCTAGGGCAAGTTTTTGGTTACTCCTTGTACGCTCAGTTGATATATTCAGCCATCTACTATTTACTAGTGGGTGTGATGACTTACACAGCAAGCCATTTGTCAAGAAACAACTTTCCAGGCTATTTTCTGAAGCTGCAGTGGGGAAGACTACGCTGGGGCCACTTGGGAGACTGTTGGTACTTTCTAGCACCACATGAAACCTTCAGTATTTCTTTCATTTTGAGGTTGATCATGAGCGTATTTTCTGATGTTGTTCTTGCCTTTATGGGGAGCATGATTGGAGGAGAAACACATTGGGTAGATGTGTTCTTGGGGGAGCATCCCCACACTTTCTGCATTACATGGTCTGAGGGGAGCATGGGGAGAGACATGGCCACTATAGAAAAATATTTTTTTCTTTATGAGGAGGGCAATGAGATGGATGGGATGCCATATGGTGGTGATTTATTGTCCATCATGATTTGGGCCAGCTAGAGTCACAACGCTGGGAAAGGGATCTTTGGAGGTCTAGTTTCCTTCTTTCCATTTGAGGGAAACATTATTGTAGACCAAGATCAAAAAATTCTCTACACTTATCTTAAGTGGAGAGGAAGACAACGTGGGGTAGGCTATCTTGTCTACCATGTCCAGATTTTCAGCCCACCTATTCTGCATGAGCTCAAGGTGGAAGAGATCCTTCATGAGTTGCCATTCTGGAGGGTGACTCATTTTGTTTGGTTGATAGCTTGGGGAGGAGAGATTCAAATGGGGATGATGAATCCCAATATATATCAGCCCTCATGCCTCAAGAGGACCTTCAAACAACCCATCATTTCCTCCATGGATGTTTTACTATCACATGATGTCAGTTATTTGGAATGTTCCCCAATAGATAGCTTACACACTTGGGAGGGGCAGCTTGGAGATGTATTGATAGAACAACACCTTGATCTCTGGGGGATCTTATCATATGAGGATTATATAGGGGAAGAAGAGGAGGTTATTCAATCATAAATTTTCATTTTCTTGAGGAAAAGCAACATTTGAGAGGGGAGGACTGTAATATTCCAAAATTTGCATACAAGCAAATTGGAATATTAGATTTTTCTACTTTCACCCAAGGGAGGAAAAAATGGGTAAGGAGGCCCATGAACAATAAAAATATGAATAATTTCCACCTTAATAAGGAAGGGAATCACCTTAGGAGCTGGATTTTACACTTTAGGTGTGAATAAGGGCAAAATAGATGTGGACATAGTCAAGTTTGACTAAGTCAACATGCAGTCTTGAGGAGGAAGAGATCACCCAAGTAAACTAGCTCAATGTGAACAAGGATTAGCCTAGACACACATATTAGAAATAGATTGAAGACCCCTTAGTTTGAAAAGAGGCATTTCAGGTGGATTATTCCCAGTTGACCGAGTCAACAACGCTACTACAAGAGGGAGGGAAGCCAACAAGGACATCGTAGTTTTGAAGGAGGAATCTTCACTAGGAGGTCACCTCAACAATGTGTGGGGTCCGGGGTGAGGAGGATCACCAAAGATAAAAAGAAGGGAATAGCATCAAGGAGTTCATTAAGTATTCAGTTATCTTTGGTCTTTTGACTACTTGCATGCTTCAGCTATTTAGATGTGGTTGCAGCACTGTTTAGTGCAAATAATTCCCGTGCAAGAATTCTATCCTATTATTTGGATCAACTTGTTTAAGGGATCTAAAGGGAAGGTTATGAGCTTCAATTCCATCATCTGGTTTAGGTCCACTCAGCCAAAAACATCTACAGTGCAGTCACCTTCAGAAACTACGTCTTTTATATAGGGGCAGCAGCAACAGGGTTGCACCCTTAGACTTTGTGCTAGTCTTTGAGGAGGAGGTGTTTATTTCCCTCTGGTAGATATAATAAAGAGGGCATAGGGCCATTTTATGTATTATGCAACTATTTTATGTTATATTCATCCATGATTAATACAAAGTTGTAAACTGAGTTATTTTCTACAGTGCTGCTTTTTATACATGTGTAATGCTAGAAACTCTTGCCAGATGTTTCATTCTTTGTGTAAAAGAGGTTAAACCTCCATTTATCTGCTATTTGATTAATGTAATCTATAGATCAGTATTATTTCATCATTTTATATAGAAACCCTCATGGGAATTATGCTCTCACAGTCTTCAGAAATTCTGTTGTAGAGAAGTCATGGGATCGGGGTGTTTTTAAGCCATCTTGAGCTGGGGAGATATGTTTATGGTAGCTAGATTCATTTGTTTCACCTCCAATTCTGCAAGTGGGTTTTATATGGTATAAAATAAGGGATCCAAGTCCCAATATCCACTGTTATTACGTCATTTTCTAAAGACAATTGTTTTATGCCCTATATCACTGCATTTCCCCACTAGGGAAGGAGGATATAGGCCATATTATTGCTGAGGTTCTTACATCTGCTGGTGAGATGTTCTTTTAAATATAATGAGATGCTCTACATCACCATGCTCATTATTTTCTGAAGCTCCAACTTTGGAATATCTTAAGATATTCCATTTGTTGTAGAAAATTCCCATTTTGGGATATTACATTTTCCTTCCTCGTCAAGTTTTGGAAATATTGTTTGAACTAGAATTTTGTAACCTATAACATTCTTTAATCATGAAACATGGAAAAAAGGTCCACTCTAGAAGAATTAGGAAGCTCCAATTTGTATGCCATAGTATCAATATTTTCCAACACCTTGTAAAGACCATAATACTTTGGTGATAATTAATTACCCTTCTTATCTTGCTTGAGTGGAATTTTTTTGTATGGTTGTAGCCGTAAAAATACTCAGTCTCCTACATCAAAACTTCTCTCACTGCGATGTTGATCTTCCTGTTGTTTCATTCAATTTTGTGCCAAATCTAGGTTATCCTTTAAGAGTTGGAGAACTTGTTGTTGATGCTCGATGTGATCTTCCACAGCTTGAACATTAAAATTTTCTCTTAATGATGATGTAATGGACGGTGGATGATATCCATAAAGTGCATAAATGGGGTCATTTTTGCTACAGTATGGAAGGAAGAGTTATACCGACATTCAGCTAGAGGTAACCACTTGAACCATTGTGTTTTTTTATCAGATGCAAAACAACGAAGATATCCTTCCAAAAAATTGTTCACTATCTCAATTTTCCCATCAGATTGAGGATGATAAGATGAGATTTGTGCTAGTTGAGTACCCAAACAAGAAAATAATTATGTCCAAAAATTTCTAGTGAAAATGGGATCTCCGTCACTTACAATAATATTTGGGTTTCCATGTATCTTTTGAATTGTTTCCATAAATGCAGTAGCAATTGTACTTGCTTTAAATGGATGATATAATGCACAAAAGTGTGCATACTTCGTAAGTCTATCAACTACCACCATGATGACACTCTTTCCTTTGGACTAAGGTAAACCTATGATAAAATCCATTGAAACCTCCTCCCAATGTTGACTTGGAATGGGTAACGGTTGTAGCAGACCCGGGGTCTTAACTATCTCAACTTTATTTTGCTAGAAAACCAAACATTCTGCAACAAAATTTTGAATATCAGATTTAAGGCCATCCCAAAAAAAATATTTCTTCACTCAGTGGTAAGTTTTTAAAAACCATGAGTGTCCTCAAACGGGAGTGATTTTCAATTCCAAAAGAATATTTTGTTTTAGTTTGGAATTCTTACAAAGATATAAACGATCTTTTTACTATAAGGAGTCATTTTTCCAACTAAATGTATCATATGTATTGGGATCTTGCTGCAACTTCTTCTTCATTCATTATTTCATTTCTCACTTCTTCTTCATTCTTTCATTTATCCCTTGCTTCAGTTATTGAATCTGGTTGGATAATATATATGGAACAAATAAATGCTTCCACCTCCTCATCCTTTCTTGAGAGTGCATCTACACCAAAATTTAACTTCTATTTTTTGTAAATGATTTCAAAGTTGTGAAAATTAGTATACACTAAGCATGCATACATCCAGATTCCCCTGATCTCACAATATTTTATCTTCTTGCAAGATACATAATCCTTCCACTGTTAATCTTTTGCAGAAAATTAATTGCACACACATGTGAAGCATAAAAACAATCGCACATAACACAATTGTTTAACGGGAAAGCCTGAAGCTGAAAACCCCAACTATCATATATTATGTATCATGGAGATCATGTAACAATCTCTTACAAAGCTTAATACATCAAGCTCTCAATACAATCAATCGTCACACACTAACATAGAAGAAATCTACAAATCCATGCACCAATCTCAGCCCTCCTGCTAGCCTACCTCCACTGCACAATCCAAGCTGATTACAAAGACCAATTCGATGCAATCTCACTCTCCTTGAATTTTTTATTATCATTGGAAACTCCAATGTATAAGTAGATGTAATCCATGCATCACTATGGTCACAACAGATAGTCTATCTCACCCTTTCACCTATCTCTACACTGGGTCTCCACTGGATCTGACATGCACTGTAGTTAACTGCTATATTTTTTAGAGGATTAATGAGTTATTATTTGTGAATTAATTAACTAATTAATTCAATCCACTCTCACTATTTTTTCATTCAGTTAGACTAGATACTACTAGCTCATCTGAGTCTAACTGAGTTAAACTGAATACAACTCCATGAACTACTCTTCCAACTCTGTCATAACTTTGCCACTTTAGTGCTAACTGAGTCCTCCATGCATGAACTCCAGTAAACCCTTAGCAATTATGCAATTCATTCAGCCCACTGATTTGAAAAATATGTATACTGAAATTAAGTGCTCCAAGAGAATAAGTTGTTGTTTAGAGTTTGATTATTATTAGGAGCTAATAATAATCAACATGCATCTAATTTTAGATCAACGATCTATAAATAGACTTCACCCAATATTCTAAAAATATAATTTCATCTATTTTTCACATTTGACCAACCATCTACAAATAGCATCCTACAACTTATAAAATATGCTCACCATGTCTAAAAATAGACATACACATAAAAATAGCCTGTGTGGGCCCCACCTAGTTTAGGTGATTATTTTCCAACTAGGATCAAGGATGATGTTTCAGGATGACTCCTTCACTATTTCTTGTTGCAAACTTCAACACTCCCTCTCAAAAATAAAGGACTTTCTTTGCATGCGACATACAACTCCATGCATTTTCCCTGCAACTCTTGCTACAACACTTCTGAAACTAAAAGGCTCCAAATAACTCAATCAGTCTAATGCATCTATCATCAAATTATTCAACTTCTGCTTCGCTACTGCACATGTCTTCAGGAACCACTGCATTGTTGAACTCTACACCCATGCACTCTGCACTTGCTGTCAACTCTGAACCATGCTCTAGTATCCGACATTATCACTTTGATCTGCCTGCATCAATCCAACTGATCATTCTATTGTTTCTCTATGGGCTCCTCATAGCCAGGTTCAATTCATGAGGTCCACACCATCTTAATGAATCCTGCCCAAAAGTCTATTCTTGGGATTACTCATGCATGTCACCCCACCTCTCACCTAGTGGTATAGATGCATGCACGCCGTCTGCCCATATGGCACAAAATTTCTATGCATGAGTGGTTGCTCCCACTCTATGATCCTCATCTTGTGGCTGCTCCACATCCCGAGGTTCACTCTTACCTGCATGCAAATCCTGCTCCCTCTCAAACTTATTGCATGTCTTTCTTGCACTTCCCAATAGTAGGAAGCTCCGTAGAAATCCCATCTACTCCAAGTCTGTAGAGATTCTTAGCTTGAATTCCAACCTTCTTGACTTGCCCTGTAGGTTTGTGCCAAAGGAAAAAAATTTCTTCACTAAAGACAACATCATAGCCTTTATCCTCTGACATTGCGACTGAGATTAAATTCTTCTTTAAACATGGAACATGCAGAAAATCTTGTAAAAGAATGATTTTACCTGACGCCCTCTGAAAGGTAATGGTACCAATGCCGATCGCACTGTATCATCCATTGTCACCCAACTCAACATGCAACTGGAGATATTTCTCCACCAAGTCATTGAAAAGCTCACATCTCCTATCATGTGAAAGGAAGCACCACTATCAAAGTACCATCCTGATCCCAATGCATTAGACACCACACATGCGATCAATGAGAAGTCAAGCTCAAATTTTGAGGCAAGAGCCTCACCAGCTGCAGCTCCAGCATCCATCTTGTTCTTCTTCTTATGTGGAAAATTTGTGGCAATACGTCCAAACTCATGACAATGAAAACACTTCACTTTGGACATGTCATGCTCTTTTCCATATTCACTGGCCTCAGAAATAGAATGGAATTTCTTCCCCTTCTTCTTCTTTGCCTTGGAGACCAAAGAATAGTCCTCTTCATCATCATGCTTTGATGAAGAGCCATCCTTGGTACTTTGCCTTATCTCCTCCTGCAGAATATCCGACCAAAGTCGCTCCCAAACTAGCAGTTTCTCCCATCCATTGACAAAGTCTTCGTAGCTATGCCAACTCTTTGGAAGCCCAAGGAGAGCCAAGCTCACCAAGGAATCATCATCAACATTGACTCCTGCACTCCCAAGCTCATCCTTGCATTGGAAAAACTTTGTCAAGTATACCGGAATACTGTCGTTCTTCTCCATTTTTATTTTTCTAAGCTTATCTTTCAGTGCCAACTTCCTCTGGTTGCTGTTGCTTTGAAAAAGATCTATTAAATCCTTCCACATAGAATATGGAGTGGATTTCCCATGAAGGCTTGATACAATATGGTTTATCACACCTTCCAACAGAATCTTCCTTGCCCTTGCTACTTTCTTTTTCCATGCGTCAAGTACTGCTACATCCGCCGAAGTGGGCTTAGGAACATCTCTCTCGATGAATTCCTTCAAGCCATTATCTTCAAGCACCACCTCCATCCCGTCCTTATAGGCTATGTATTTAGAGTTTCCCTCGATTTCATACTCCAACCACAACCCATTGAAAGACATTTCAATGTATACTCAACTGTCGTACCAAGAAACTCCCGCAGAAAATTTGAATTTCTCCACCAGCACAAAACTTAGCACCGCTTAACAATTGCGATCTCCAGTAATTAACACAGCTTTGATACCATGTAGAAATTAATATACACTAAGAATGCATACATCCAGATTTCCCTGATCTCACAATATTTTATCTTCTTGAAAAATACATAATCCTTCCATTGTTAATCTTTTGCAGAAAATTAATTGCACACACATGTGAAGCATAAAAACAATCGCACATAACACAAATGTTTAACGGGAAATCCTGAAGCTGAAAACCCCAACTATCATATATTATGTATCATGGAGATCATGTAACAATCTCATACAAAGCTTAGTGCATCAAGCTCTCAGTACAATTAATTGTCACACACTAACATAGAGGAAATCTGCAAATCCATGCACCAATCTCAGCCCTCCTGCTAGCCTGCCTCCGCTGCGCAATCCAAGCTAATTAAAAAGACCAATTTGATGCAATCCAACTCTCCTTGACTGCGTTATTATCATTGGCAACTCCAATGTATATGTAGATGCAATCCATGCATCACTATGGTCACAACATATAGTCTATCTCACCCTTTCACCTATCTCTGCACTGGGTCTCCACTGGATCTGACATGCACTGTAGTTAACTGTTGTATTGTTCAATTTATTAATGAGTTATTATTTGTGAATTAATTAACTAATTAACTCACTCCACTCTCACTATTGTATCATTCAGTTAGACTAGATGCAACTAGCTCAACTGAGTCTAACTGAGTTAAACTAAATACAACTCCATGAAATACTCTTCCAACTCTATCATAACTTTTCCACTTCAGTTCTAACTGAGTCCTTCATGCATGAACTCAAGTAAACCCTTAGGAATTGCGTAATTCCTTCAGCCGTCTAATTTGAAAAATCTATATACTGAAATTAAGTGCTCCAAGAGAATAATTTGTTGTTTAGATTCTGATTATTATTAAGAGCTAATAATAATCGACATGCACCTATTTTTAGATCAACGATCTATAAATAGACTTCGCCCAATATTCTAAAAATAGAATTTCATCTATTTTTCACATTTGACCAACCATCTACAAATAGCATCCTGCAACTTATAGAATATGCTCACCATGTCTAAAAATAAACATACACCTAAAAATAGCCTGTGTGGACCCCACCTAGTTTAGGTGATTATTTTCCAACTAGGATCAAGGATGATGTTTCAAGATGCCTCCTTCACTGTTTCTTGTTGCAAACTTCAACAAAATTCATAACCCAAAATTTGTGTGACCCATTTTTGTTGCTCTTTTGAAGATAGTCTTTGTTCGAAAAAGTATTTAAGACTATCATGATGAGTTTTTACCTTGAAATTTCTTCCCATTAGGTAAGGTCACCATTTCTTTAGTGCATGTAGTATTACCAACATTTCCTTCTCATAAATAGCTTTCTTTAAATACTTTCTGTTAGGATGAATCTTTATTCGAAGTGTACGAAAAAATACCACTTTAGCTACGCATAACTTATAGCCCTAACAACAAAGATGGCTACCAATATCTTTAGATCTATAGTTATTTGATCAAGAAAAATGCTGCAAAAATCCAGTTCTATGCATAAAAAGACATTAAGCAGTAAAAATAAGGTTTTGCTCCATGCATCCAATAGACAAGACAAGAATAATATGTTTTAAAGAATTTTATATTAAGGGCACTTGGGAGGAAAACAAGAAAGGTGTTTCCAATTCTCCTCAATGGGATGGGCTCTTGGAAGTCCTCAGCACTTCAGATCTAGAATTTCTCTCTCTTGTTGGTGTAGAAAACCCAGACAAACATAGAAATAAAAGGGAGCTCACAAAGCAAATAATGGAAAATATGACAATGATAATGGCTCAAAGTCAGACTAAGAGTGTAGATCCAGAGTGATCTAAGAGGCAAAAAAAGGTGGAGAATGGTAGGAAAAACCATTCTATTTATAGCATAATATTAGGTCATTCTAGATCTTAGTGCATGATTAAAATAATATTATCCAAATCTAGATCCACCTTTTATGGAATATTTTATTATATTTTTTTGGAGGGGAAAGAAATTTTACTTGGGTCAAATCCCTTTATTTGTAAATAATAAATAAATAAATGATTTATTTATCATTTTAAGAAAGTGGTTGAATGATAATTAAATAAATAATGATTTATTCAATTATTTATAAATGATTTAGTCAAATTTAACAAGGAATATTATTTAAATAAAGTTTAAATAATTATTTCTAGAAAATAATAAGATGAATAAGGATTTATCTAATTAAATTCCTTGTTTTGGGTTAAATATGACCAGGAATAATAATTAAATTACTGTTTAATTAATTATTCAATGAGGAAAACCAAACAAATATAGATTTGTTTAATATTTCCCCTTGGGGTTTCCTATTTAGACCATAAACAACCTAATAAATGTGTTTTATTAAGTTATTTTTCATAGTGAAAGCAATTTTACTTAGGGTAAAATTGGTCTTACATGGTGTACTTAGGTCCATCTAATGATAATAGGTTAGATGCCCAAAAATTTGTGTAATAGATTGCCCCCCAGCGTGCGAGTGTTAGGAGCAAATCGTATGACCGAAGTACATTGTAAGAACTCAATCATCAAACGTAAAAAGGGAAGTTAGAGAGAGGAATGTAAGGTAGACTAATGTGCTAAAGAACTAGACCTTGAGGAGATGAGACTTACAGGTGCGACAAGTCTCTTTTTATGAGTGGGTACCTGTGCTAAGGGCGGCGGGGGAGGCATACCTATGCCCACCGAGACAAAGTACAAAAGAATAGTGCATCCAGTAAAAAAGGGACTGAACTGTAAAGTACATGCTGACATAAACATGAGCCAGATAAAAGATATAATGATGAATCCCACATACATTTTGTGCTTGGGATAACAGCCAGGACTTATATAATAATATCTGAGTACATGAGATACAAATACAACCCCCATGCCCTTGTAAACGGGGAAGGGCTTGCAAAATCTGACTGATACATGCAAATCAAAGAGGCACTGCAAGTGGCTAAGGCTGACATCATCAAATCTATGGAGCTACATCAAAGGCTGAAGTGAAGAATTCATACGGGTATGTGGGGGGCTACCTATAGGGCCACCACCTCATGAGGGTTGGGACATCTCACACACACCCGGGAATCATCGATATCAGCTGCTGCATCACTGAACCATCAAGTATACGGATCTCGATCATGCTGAAAGGAGCTGGAGCTGAGAAACAATCAAGTCAAAGGGAAATAAGGAAGCCCTTTGCCTAATTCAGGGCACCAAACAAGAGTGGAAGCTAGAACCAAGGTACACCGCCCTCTAGACCTCTTTTCTAGAATGAATGAGCTGATGTCAACAGAAGGAGGTCTGGCATAGGTGAGGCAATAATGGATCCTCAACTAAGGCATGAGAGAAAATAGTAGAGTGACTGAAAAACTGACACCAATGATGATGATGAAATGAGGGGTTTTGAGTAGTGAATGGACAACTGCCCTTGTTAAAGCATAAAGGGCATGGATGACCTGGAAGCGACTGACACAATATCATGAGGGATAGGTGATAGTGGGACTTAAGGCCATAATGTGTGACATGAGAGAGGGACCAAGAAATGAAGGATGGAGGACTATAGCGAGATACAAAGGGACTCAGGATAAACTCCATGATTGCGATGATGACTCAACTCAGATGCTCTAAACAAGGGCGACTCGATGATGCTACCACATAGTAAAGGCCCAATGGGGGACCATAAAAACATGAGTACAAGATGGTAACTCACGAAAAACATCAACACGATCATGGACAAGTATGGAGGCCAAGTGTTTCCCCTAGTATGAGTGTTGCAAGAGAAGAAATTCGATTTTGAGGAGGGGTGAAGTGATGCTTCCTAGATAAAATGTGTCATGGTCAAGTATCAAGTCACTAAAAAATAACAGATACCCATTTGAGGGCTCGGTGAGAGATTTCCAATGGTACAGACAGTTCATCAAACTAAGCTACGGTTTGGCCACAACAGGCGAAATAAAAATTACGGGTTTTCTTTTAATAAGGCATCTTCCCTCCAAATTCACTCATTTTTAGGTGGATCTATGGTGAATGTAGTGAGGAGAGAAGGCCCTAAATCATGCAATGATCGTAGCAGACAAATAGACCATTGGAATTGAGATCCGTCAGTTGCAGGTAAGAGGCCTAATCCTACTCTTTCATTTCAATGGATTGAAAGTTCAGTTTAGGTACCCAGAGCTCATGAAAAAGCCAGGTCACACTTTTTGGGGTATTTTCTACCACCTAGGTAGCAGGTACTGGGTAGAAAACTATAACTTGTCCCAGGAAATGACCTGAAAAGTGTGACCTGTCAGAGAAAGGGGGTTTCAGTGCTGTTTTTGGCTGAGATTTGGGATTTTTATGGTTGAGGGGCATAGGTGCCCCCAATCATGTTGTGGTCATGCCAAAATGTATTTAGAAAAAGGGGAATCTAAACACATTTTAATGATGTGGTGCGCCATTTTTTTTCGTTATGGTTACGCAGTTTGAGAAAGGAAATGGAGGATTACCAATCTCTTTTAGTACTACATATATGAATCAAATGGACTTTAAGTTTTCGGGTTGGCATACCTGGTGTCACTATGCCAAAGAGAGGATTTGGAGATAATGAACTGATTCTTTCCTAGAAAACCCGTAGATTGGTCAACAACAATGTCTAAGAGACTGGGTTGCTGATGTAAGATGAAGGAACGATAAGGGGTATCATCCCTAGAGTGAGCTGAAGTGATATGGGACTCTAGAGGTTTTTCTCAATGTGGAAGAATAATGGTACTAAAGTCGACATGACCAGATACACTGGGAGAGTTGTGGAGAATTTCTACTCCTGGTCTCTCAAATATGGGTGCCCCCTTACCCAAACATTGGGTTTCAATGTAATGGCCATAAGGTATATGTGGTTCGAACACATGGGTTCGATGTAAGGGGGAATAGATAAAGTCAGGGGTGGTGATTTCTTCCATAATGACATCGTCGTGATAGAAGATGGGGTGACTGGTGGAAGAACAACCACCTGATGCGGTGAAGCTACCTGAATCATCATCATGAGAGGAGAGGTTCGCATGCACATCGTTACAAGGGGTGACAGAAGAGTAAGCAGATAAAGGATCTACCGATGTTGAGCCCAGGGTGATCGCTGAAGGGAGGTCAAGCGAAACATCAGGGGAAGTCTCCAAGGGGACTTCCATCGAGGGTCTCATGGATGATGATAGGTAGAAAATGGTGGACGAAGGCTCCATCATCTTGACATTAGGAGGGGGAATGTCGATGAGAGAATTCGTGTCCTCTAGTTTTGTTGAAGCAAAATGCGAAAATAAGGGAGTGGTGGACTCATTGCACTTGGCCTTGAATTGGTGAACTGCTTCTAAAGATGAGCGGTACTTTTCAAGGCGGGGACAGAGGTGAGTATAGTGGCCATGGAAATTGCATAAGGCACAAGGGTGATTTGTGCACAAGGTTTTGAGTTTTGGGATTGAATCAGGTATAGTGACATAGATCTCAGGGATATCACATTCTGAAAATGTCTCATTGACCATGGTCTTGAGATGCGGTAATTCAGGACATGTATGGGTGGCGTGACTGACAATATCGCACAAGGCACATTGGATAGCGCACTTTGGTGGCCGAGGAGGGGCAGGGATTGTTGGGGTAGCTTTGTCCTTAGTTTCTTTTGTGTGATCTTTGCACCCTTTTCCCGATACCATCGCAATAGGAGATGGTTCTTGTTGAGGTGTGTGAGGCACTGTGGTATCGGGAGAAGTGATGGGGACTGGTTGAAATAGGGTCAAAGCAAGGTAAGGTTTTGGATGATCAGGCGGGGGGGCGGCTGGGGGATTAAGGTTCTAGATGGGAATCCCCAGGGTCAGGTTAGGAAGAGATAGGGTAGCCATGACAGGTACTGAGTACACTCCAGGAGGTGGAATGAATAACGGTATCTGACTAGAGGGATAATGGCCAGGCGGAACGGCTCCAAGGTGGCTAAGGTCTGGAGGAACCGATCTAGGGGGGTAAATAGGCTCATGGATACTAAATGTAGGTGAAGGATCAGAAGGAAAAGGTCTAGAATACTGACACGAAGCACTAGGAGTAGGTGGCGGAGGGCGAGGTGGCTGACTAGCTGAAGCAGGCTGCTTGAGAGTAGCCTGAGATGATTACATCATGCAAACATTCGATAAGCTGGGATCAGAGACAGGAGGAGGGAGACCAGGGAAGGTTCCAAGCAAAGAGGAGTCTTTGTAGACGCCAGGAGAGATACTGGTCAAAGAATCGATGGTTTGCTTATTGGCTATAGAAGAGATGGTCGACTCATGGGAGGCCTTAGATTTTGGCTCATTATACGTCAATTGGTCAATGGTGACAATATTTCCATTATGAGGGAAGGACATCTTGCGGTATACCGTGGATGGGATAGTAGACATGGCATAGGTGTAGCTCTTCCCCAAGAGAATTTTGTAATCTAGAGGGGCGTCGATGACTTCAACCTCAACACAAACAGTCTTGCTTGCAAGAGTGATAGGACAATTACGGAATAGGCCAATGGGTTGGGAGGCGTGGCCATCCCATGCTCGAAGGGTGGTTGTGGAAAGGGTCAATTAAGGAGATTCGAGTTGTTTCCAAACCGAAGCAGACATCACACAGGTGGATGCCCCCTCATCAATGATACATCGAGAAACGTGAGAATTATAGATTTTGACTGGGATTTGGAAGGCTACAGAAGCAGGAAGAGGGGGATGTTCTGATTGATGGGTGTAAAAAAAATTAATTGGTCATCAGCAGGATCTACAGCACCCATGGAGGATAGTAGAGCCTTCTTTTGAGAAGGGCACGACTGGAGGAGTTCCAATGTTGAAATGGTAGCAGGAGACTGTGCCAAATCATCTACTATGCTATACGAATGAGCAGCTCGCCCAGAAGCAACATTTCAGTGTAATGGTGCCTTAGGAATCTTGGTATGAACCTCAACTTTGGGCTGAGGGATATGCAAGGGACCATTGGATGTCAAAAGAGGCTTTGTAGAACCTGAAGAAGGGGACTCGGGGACAGATGGAGTGGGGGGCTTAGGGTACTGATGAGACCGAGTTTGAAGGTTAAGGTCGACGGTTAAAGGTTGATCAGAGTTCATCATGAGAATCTGGTAATCGGAGGAACCAGAAGGGGAAGGTTGAGTGGCCACCTGTCTGCCAGGTGGTTGGGTAGCCACAAATCCTTGCTGGGGGGAATGATTGGCAAACACAACCAGTTGAGTAGTGGCCACATTGGGGGGAGTAGTAGGGGAGGCATGTTGTCCTCGCAATATGGCTTGAGACTCCCACATCTGCCATATCTATGGTAAAAGGGGACAGTCGTGAATGTAATGACCATAAACACCACAACACGAACAAGGCTTATTTGTACGAATAAGCCTGTCCGGCTTGGGCTGAGTGCCCTGTTGTTGGTTAGCAGCGTTATGTTCAATACGTTGAGGATTGGGTCCACGAGTACCAGGGGAAAATTGGTGTTGATTGCCTTTCCTCTTCCTTTGAGAGGAAGGAGGATTAGTCATGCCCTGCTGTGCAAATACTTGCTCTGGAGGGGGTGATAGTTGCTGTTTCTGGGGTTGAGAAGGCAAGGGAGGTGGAGGTGCAAATGCCAGAGGAGCTAGAGCACCAGGCTGTGGATAAGGATAATGGTTAGGTTGGGGAACATTGAGGTAAGCAAGAGGTTGGGAAAGAGGATGAGGCATGCCGTATCTTGGATACATGCTACGTGGAGGGGGGAAATTGCTAGAGGTGCTGGTCCCTCCCGGAGGGAGACCATAGCCCATAGGAGTTTGAGCATACGGATGAGAGATTGCTCCAACGATACCATCGGTAGAATGAGATTCCCCTGGGGCATTAGCGCCATCGGGTCTGGGGAGGTCAGGAAGGATGGTATAAACATAACCAGACTGAGAATAGATCAGGTCATATTTCAAGGCTATTTGGAGGGCGGCTTCTTCAGTTTGAGGAAAATGCGATGCGACATCTTTGCCAATGGCGGGTAAGAGAGATCTAAGGAGCCAATCCTTATAGACCCGATCTTAGAAGGTAGGAGCTCAACATAGGCTCTTTCTTCTCTGCCATTCCTGAACATGATCGGATAGGCGAGTTGCAGATGATTGATGGAAAGAAGTCAAGTGTTCTGTACCAGTGTCATATCAAAGAGGGAGCTGGAAATAAGATAAGAAGGATCGGGAAATGGTCGCAAAGGAGGTATGGGAAGAGGAGGTTTGATCAACATACCACTTAGAAGCTTCGCTTGCAAGAATGCATTGGAACAACCAAAGATGGATGGAATCATCGGTAATGGAATTGGATGAACACCACATGTGAAAAGATCAGATATGGCTGGAGGGATCTTCTCCAGCAAGGCCTTCGAACTTGGAAATGTCAGAGGGGAGCTTAGTTGGCATAGCAGGCCAACCAACATCATGGTAGATAGGGTCATTGATCAATTGATTGAAATCGGGGAGACTAAGGCTTGCCATGTAAGGGAGCAAGGGGAAAACCAAGGTAGTTCCTGTGGCGGTTCCACTAGTAACATTCCCAGTAGTAGGGCCGGGATTACCGCTAGCATTAGGCCCTGGACCAAACATAGTGAAGGTGATAGGGGGAGAACCAAAAGTAAGAGGAGAACCCAATGAATCAGAAGAGGAGTTGGAGTGCAGACTCGGAGGAGGACTAACTCGACGGCGGTGGGAAGGAGTAGGTTGACCAACCGGAAACTGAGGGTGAAGGCCAAGAAGTCTCTGGGATATATGCCTTGGGGACGTAATTATGACAACAAAAACATGGAACAGAGGGAAGAAGAACAACCAACAAGGGCAAGGAGGTGTAGAATCAAGTGATTACAATGTCGAAACAAGGGCAAAGAGGTGCAGTGTCAATTTATTTTACAATGTTTTAAAGTCTTTACCTAGTGGTGTTAACCAGGCTCTTCTTCGCTTAGGGTGAGTGTGTGGCGTGCGTTAATTTTAATTTTTAAACCCAGACGTTTTGAGAGAAAAATAAAAAGTTTGCTCATAACTAAAAATAAACCTGCAGAGAACAGCATATAATACTGAAATAACAGAAAATTAACAGCTAACAATACATCAATATAACCCAAGGAGGTGGGTCTCTCAAAAACTAGTCTAACATAGGGAAAAAATCTAGTCAAAACACCCTGAGAATAAGCCAATAGATCTAAGGTCGAGAGGGACAGGGATCTAAAGGATAAGTCTGCTGAAAAGAGGTGCAGAAAATAGCAAAGAGACAAAGGCAAGGTTATTGTGAAAGAGGAAGAAAAAAGCTAAAGGCAGTAGGGAAAATGAGGTGACCCTAAAGGAAAACCCAAACAAAACTATATGAGGTGATTTGGATGGAAAAATAGCTGATCTAAAAGGGATCTGAAGAGGAGGTATCAGATCTGTAAAATAAATGGATGAAACTCTGAAAATTTAGACACCTGCAACAACTAAAACTTTGCCACAAAAATTGGAGGGTACTGAAGCCCTAGGGGGCTAGATTCCCACTTAGTTGAGTAAAACAGAATATAAATAGGTCTAAACAGGCAGAGATGGAGGCTAGACAACCCTGAGAGAAGCTTCAGACAAACCCAGAAAAATTTCAAAAAATCTGCAGAAAAAAGTTCAGGTCGCAGGTTCTAACCTATTTTCTATCCAAGTCACAGTTTTGAGGTTGAAAAGTGCGTCCTATAGTCCAAGTCATAGGCTTTGGGCCAAAAAGTGCGACCTACACTTCCGGGTCTCTCAGCGGAAAATTTCAGAAAAAAATGTCGTCTCAGTTGCGGCTGATGTCTGTTACTCGTGCAATAGGGCTAGAAACACATGAAAGTTAGAAATTTTAATATTTAAGGGTTTTATGGGTGAAAAAAAACATAAAAATAGGAAAAAAAAAAGCTGAAGGGAAACCTTAGGGTTGGAAGCAGCTGGATATGCAAGAATATGAAAAACGATAGTGGTCGTAATTGAAAACCTGTGTGGAGTCTCCAGTTGTTAGGATGAATCTTTATTCGAAGTGTACAAAAAAAGACCACTTTAGCTACGCATAACTTATAGCCCTAAAATCAAAGATGGCTGCATATATCTTCAGATCTGCAGTTAGTTGATCAAGACAAATGCTGCAAAAATCGAGATCTATGAATAAAAATACATTAAGCAATAAAAATAAGGTTTCGCTCCATGCATCCAATAGACAAGACAAGAATAACATGTTTTAAAGAATTTTATATTAAGGGCACCTGGGAGGAAAACAAGAAAGGTGTTTCCAATTCTCCTCAATGGGATGGGTTCTTGGATGTCCCCAGCACTTAAGATCTAGAATTTCTCTCTCTGGTTGGTGTAGAAAACCGAGGAAAACATAGAACTCAAAGGGAGATCACAAAGAAAATAATGGAAAATATGACAATGATAATGGCTCAAAGTCAGACCAAGAGTGTAGATCCAGAGTGATCTAAGAGGCAACAAAAGGTGGAGAATGGTAGTAAAAACCCTTCTTTTTATAACAAAATATTAGGTCATTCTAGATCTTGGTGCATGATTAAAATAATAGTAACCAAATCTAGATCCACCTTTTATGGAATATTTTATTATATTTGTTGGAGGGGAAAGGAATTTGACTTAGGTCAAATCCCTTTATTTGTAAATAATAAATAAATAAATGATTTATTTATCATTTTAAGAAAGTGGTTGAATGATAATTAAATAAATAATGATTTATTCAATTATTTATAAATGATTTAGTCAAATTTAACAAGGAATATTATTTAAATAAGGTTTTAAATAATTATTCCTAGAAAATAATAAGATAATAAGGATTTATCTAATTAATTTCCTTGTTTTGGGTTAAATATGAACAGTAATAATAATTAAATTACTGTTTAATTAATTATTCCATGAGGAAAACCAAACAAATATAGATTTGTTTAATATTTCCCCTTGGGGTTTCCTATTTATATAATAAAAAACCTAATAAATGTATTTTATTAAGTTATTTTTCATAGTGAAAGAAATTTTACTTAGGGTAAAATTGGTCTTACATGGTGTACTTGGGTCCATCTAATGATAATAGGTTAGATGACCAAAAATTGGTATAACACTTTCCTTTGATTGGAAGGTTTTCAAAAGCAATGGGCTTCGTTCTTGCATTAAAACAACACTAATTCCATTTCATGAGGCATCACATTCCACAATAAAGGTTTTTGTGAAGTCTGGTGTAGCTAAGACCGGTGCTAGGCACATTACCTCTTTAATATGTTCAAATGCCTTAGTTGCTTCAAGATGCTATGAAAACACATATTTCCTCAATAATGTTGTTAGAGGTGCTGCTATTATCCGATAATTCTTAAAAAAACTTTCGATAATACCCTGCTAACCCGAGAAATCCTCGCAACTTCTTTATGGTTGTGGGGGCTTTCCATTCCTTAATGGCTTTAATTTTTTTAGGGTCTACCTTAACACCCTCCTGAGATACAACATGACCCAGATATTTCACCTTTTGTACTCCAAAGAAACATTTGGAGGTTTTTGCATATAGTTGTTTCTCCTCCAATAGTTTAAGAACCCTCTCAACATGTTGAACATGATACTTCCAAGACCTGTTGTAGATTAGTATATCATCAAAAAATACTAACACAAATTTTCTAAGGAAGGGTTTAAAATTGGAATTCATCAACCCTTGAAATGTAGAAGGTGCATTGGTAAGGCCAAAAGGCATAACAAAAAATTTATAATGACCCTCATGAGTTCGAAATGTTGGTTTCGAAATATATTCAATCTTCATTCTAAATTAATAATATATTGAATGAAGATACAACTTGGTAAAATAAATTTCTCCATGTAATTCAGCCAATAATTCATTAATCACAGGAATGGGAAATTTATCTTTAATAGTGACCTTACTGAGCTACCTATAATCCGAACACATGCACCATGCTCCATCCTTCTTGTGCAGCAATACTACTAGAGTAGAGAAAGAATTTTGACTAGGTTTAATTATACCAGGCTCTAACATTTTTGCAATCATACGTTCAATTTCGCTCTCTTGGACAGAAGGATATATGTCAGACCTGATGTTTGTAGTAACACTTCCTGGATTCAAATGAATATCATGATCATGATAATGGATAGGTGGGAGCCCTTTGAGAGTTTCAAACACCTTGGAATGATTGTCCAAGACTTTTTTGAGATCTGGAGAAATATATGATTTTGATGTTGGAACTTCTAGTGAGAATAATTGTGAAATTACCCCTCATTGTTCTTTCTTCAAAATATTTTTCATGATACTAGAGCTTATTATCTTGTCTATATTCCCTGCGATACCCTGTAATTCAACTTCCTTTCCTTCCGAAAAAAATTCAAGAAAAACTCTTGAAAATTAAAAGCTACCGTCCCCAAAGATTGTAACCATTGTACTCCTAGTACAACATCAGCACCTCCCATTGGAATGGAAAGAATTGGACTATTCAATACATATTACCCCATGGTTAGCTTTATATTATGGCATTTTCTAGAGAAATTTATAGTCCCTCCATTTGTAACCATCACTTGACACTCTAGTGCTCGGTATAGGAAGCAATTCAATTCTTTGGCTACCGTATAATGAATAAAATTATGGGTACGACCTTAATCAATTAACACTATTACCTTTTTCTTCTTGATATGTCATTCTATCTTGAGAGTTTGAGGAGGGGTAATTGCTGCCAATGCATTACAGGATATGGTCAGACTCATTTCTTCTTTCTCTAGGGTTGGTTCCTGGCATATATCCGCTTCTTTTGAAATTTCTTGTTCATTTTCTTCCTCTTCACAATCTATGTAAAATAATTTCTTCTCAGCACACTTATGACCTTTAGTGTAATTGTTATCACAACTGTAGCAAGGCCCTTTTTCTCTATTTTCTTCCAATTGTTTTGGTGTCAACCTTGTAGGTTGTGCAAGTCTAGGAGTAGCAACACTTCCATCTTTATAGATGTTAGTGGTAGGATTCCTTGTCGCCATAAATTTACTTTCAATTTTTCTTACCAACTTGAATGCCTTCTCCAACGAAGCAAGTTCGCAAAGGAGAACCTAATGTTGGGTGCTATCCTTTAAATTCCCTATGAAAACATCAATCATGTGTTCCTCTAGATTTTTGGAAGTCCTCAATGTGCTCCACCATTGAACCCTTTTGTTTGAGATTTATCAATTGGCTAAAGAAGGTTTTTCTCTTTGTATCCTCATAATGTGCTATCATTTCCTCCGTAAAAATTGACCAAGTGGAAAATAATTTACGAGAGCAAAGCCACTGATACCATACAAATGTATTTTGTTCTAAATGTAAAGTTGCAATGCGTACATTTTGTGTGTTTTTCACATTATTGAGATCAAAATATTTCTCCATCTGTAGTATCCATGTTACGGGACCATTGCCATCAAACTTTCTCATATCAATTTTTGGCATATTGTGGGTCTAAAATCCAACATTAGAGTTTATGAAATCATGATTAACATTTATTTTGTTCTCATCATGAGTTTCATCAATTTTTTCAAACCTTCCATGTCTGCTTTTAGATCATTCTTCATGTCTTCCATGTTGTCTTTCATTTTTTCATTGATGTCATCCATTTTATATTCTATGCCATTATTCAAATCATCCATCTTAGCTTCCACATCTTTCTTCAAACCATCCTTCTTAGCTTCCACGTCATTCTTCAAAACTTCCATTTCATTTTTTGTCGCTCTTTGCGAGAACGAAATTTGGTTCACTTGCTCTTTTAATTTTGATATGTCATGTTGCACTTCTTCCTCTTCATGAGTCATAGTAGGGCCTTATGAATGCTTAGTGGGTGTTGAATTCTTTTCAGGGGGAATTTTAGAACCCAATACTAATTTCTATGTTTCAATATGCCCTTCGAATCACTTGAAACTAATTTTTCAAACAAGACTTATGCAATTTACAAAAAAATACACACCTTTTTCTTGCTTTTGAGGAGCTCGATATTGAAACTGATGCACCTTTGTACATTAGAATAATTTTGAGGTCTAAAATAGGCCTCCTAAGGAAATTATAAAATAATACTGGAAATAATAAAATAATATTTGATTACATCATCAAACTTTAGAGGGAAAATATAAAAAACTACTTTTTCAACTCGTATTTTCAACTTATCTCCCAATTTTTCTACTCAAATTTCAAAAAAGAGTACTCATTGGATGAAAAATTTAATTCCTCATCCAAGGAGTACCCATGTTGCATAATTTCGATGGATCTTGCGACACAAAAAATGAGAAATACATGAAAAATGTGATTGCAATCATGTTTTTTCATGTACTTCTCATTTTTCGTATAGTAGGGTCCATCAAAAGTATGAAACATGGGTACTTATTGGATGAGGAATTACATTTTGCATCCAATGAGTACCCCCACTCAAAATTTGAGTAAAAACTTTGGGAGATGAGTTGAAAATATGAGTTGAAAAAGTAGTTTTATTATTTTATTATTTTTTATTTTTTTTTACCCTTTTAATTAAAAAATGGTGAATCATCCCCCATGGTTGACATCATAATATACCTATTGGTTCTTATAAATTTTATTATTTTTGTACATTTTTCTTAGGAGGCCCATTTTAGACCTCAAAATTCCCCTAATGAATTTCAGATCTCCAAGATTTAAGATTTGGTCTTGTAATAGCCCTCTGAGTCTTCTTTCCAATGCCACAAGTCTAACCTGATTTGGATTCTTTAAGGAAAATTTATGCCCGATCTCCCACAATGACCTAATTATGGACTGGTTCAGTAAAGTGAATGTGTACAATGTGCCACATGTCATTGTTTCCTCATTAGGCTCTGAAAGATCAATTGAAAGATACAGTCTATGTGCGTTCGGTCACTTCTTACATAATTCCAATTTCATGCTCAGAGAGAGAGGTATGACGATTTTCCCAAGGTCACCTTTTTGAGATGAAATTTAGGAGCATGTCAAAACCCTAACTTCCACATATCATATCTCCGAAAGTATTTTGAACCAAGATCTGAAATTTTTATACAAACTTCCTTAGGATTTTGCGCAAAAGGGTTTTTGGTTCTAGCATCTTAACCATCGTAGAAAAACCGTTATAGCGCAAATGCCATGATGACCTGTTTGAAGCAGTGAAACGGTAGAATCCAAAGCTCTGATACCAAATGTTATGAAACCAACTCCAAAAATATAAGAAAAGAGAGATCAACGCCTTAGAAATTAGCCACTTCGAGGGGTAAACCTCATTTACATTACATAAATGAACAATCCTTGGATGATTCAAATGAAAAAACCTTCGTTCTATATATAGGAGTCCATGGGGTCACAGTATAATCCTAGCCGACCTAACCATAATATTCTAAGGGCCAACAATAGCAATAGTTGGGTTTTATGGGGAATACTAATAACAATATGGGGACTACAGGGGTACAACAATAACAATAAGGGGGATACACTACAACAATAAGGGACTACAGTAGTAATATAGGGACCTAACAGAGGTTGTTTCAAAATATGCGGATTAAGCATTAAAGCGGGGTTAATTTCCCCTAATCATGTGATTAAAGCAGTAATTCTTATGTTAAATCGCGTTTATGTAAAATGCACTTAGTGCAGTTAACTCGATCTTATCCACAATTAAACTCTTGCTTAACAATTAATTAAACTAGCTTAGTTTGGTGGTGAAGTTGGCGAAGTTCGCCATTTTCGACTGACTCCAGATTTAGCTTCACTAACTTGAGTTCTCTCTAGTTTTCAAGGAGATTTCTAGGGAAAAATTTAATGAAGCATAATTGGAGAAAATTTTGACCATTTTTGGCTCGGAAAGGGTCTATCATAGCAAATTTGGATGTTCTTAGCATGTTGGAGCAGGTTTTAGGAGCAGTAGAGGATTGTAAACATCACTTTTTCCCATTTTGACCTAATACTGAGGCCCAAGCAATGGAATTTGGACCAAGGAGATGTAGCCCAGGAGGGGTGAACTCCTTCATCAAAAAATTGTGTTAATGGATCATTTTGATGGTTTGTTGTACATTTTATTGTTGTTGTTCAACATTATGTTTTAATTTTTTTTTTCTCATGAATTCAACATAAAAATCAATACATTTACCTATTTAACACTCACAAACACCTCAAGAAACCTATGAACTTAAAGAAAAAGACTACCAACTTATTTATAATTTTGAAGATGAAATTAGCACAGAAAAACTAACATTAAAATTTATATTGCATGAGCTTAAAATTGATGATAACTATGAATGGGGGAAGGGATTAGCATTCAAACCTAGACAACATTTCAATGAACAAAATTTTATTTGAGAATTTTTTTGAAAACATGGAATTTTGACCAAGGACCACTACCAAGTAAACCTAAAAGAGAATATTTGATCACTAAACATTTAGACACTAACATTGGCTCGAGCTAGGAATGGTAGATCCTTTAGGAGGTGTCAAGAACATCGTAGACCAAGTAGCCTCATCCATTGGGAAATGAATTCAAAATAAAACACTAGACACTCAAATGAATAATTGAAACACAAACTAACTTTGACTCAAAAAATTGACTAGTGACTGAACTTACTTATGGCACCAGACCATCGAGATCTTAGGGCCTTCGCCTCGAGCTTCAAATCCTGATGATAACTGTCCACCTACTGAAGATATATATAAAATCATGTGATATGATCCCTCTAGTGTAACCAAAACACCAAATGGCTACATAGTTTAATATTTCTCATGCTTTCCTTGAGCAATAAAAAGGAACAAAAGATAGGCAACTCAAAGTTTCCACTCAACATGTGCTCATGATCCATAAATACAAGAAGATTCATCTTCTGAGATGGTTGCAACAAATTTACCAAAGCATCATGAAGAAAATGCAACATAATCCTTTATGGATGATTTAAAATAGGAAAACAAACCTCCTTCCATATTGTTTTTTTTTCTATGTGTTAAAACTAATCACCTGCATCAATGAATTCTGCAGCATCGACCTTCATTACTAGCATTAACAAACTGGAAATGGGGTCTTCAAAATCATGCGAAAGGCCTTTAAAATTTTCACCCAGGACTTCATGATCATTATAAAAAATAATGAGTTCATCTTGGTTAACTAAATCTTCCTTCATATCATTTCCAAAACAAGACTTTGACTTTTCATGAAATTTTTCAATAGGAGAAATCATATCATTATGCACAAACATAGATTTTTGATCATTCAAGTCTGCAACGAGACATTTTGAGACAATATCTTTTGTAAAAAAAAATTGTTTGTCATTCTTTGTAAGAACATCCTCATGACATCCCTCAAGTATAATAGGCATATCATGTATATCGGGATTGTTCTTTTGTGGATCAAACAATTCTACTGTAGTCTCATTAGATAACTCTTTTTTAAGACTATCATCTTGCTTTTTATGATGGAAAACAATCTCTGACACCTGATCCTCTTGAAACTTTGGAATATTGTCTACATGAATTACTTCACTATTTGTACCTTGATTACACAAAAAATAAGAAACTGCTACAAATTTTCATTTATCTTTGGAGAAAGGAAATGGATATCTACATCAAGTTCTTAATTGATTTTATCTTCAACTAAAAGAGAAATTGTTGATGGTTGTAATTTTTCTACATGTTGTAAGCCCTATTGATCATCATGAAAACTAACCTAATAATAGAATTCATAAAGTGCCTCTAACATAAAATCGTCATGCATAAATTCTAGATCCTCATCAATCCTTTCAAGATACTAAATGAAACCCTAAAAATGATCACAACAATTATGTACCAGCAATAAAGATGGATAATACTCTCCATAATTTTCAAAGAAAACTAAATGAAAATCATTTAAAGAACATATAATAGTTGTTATAAACCATTCATACCATGTTTTTGCTTTTTCTTCCAGAGTAGCCATAAATATATTCATTAAAAAATCCTTAGGAAATTTAACTTTAATTCTACATACATGCATATGAAACTTGATCAAGTGAAAGGAAACATCATCTTCCTTCTCATATTTCAACATGGGAAGGTAAGATAACCAATCAACACGAGACTTAGTATTTGGAAATCCATGGATATGAGACTGATCCATAGGAGCATACTTGTAATTCCTTCTTACAGTTGAATCCATATTGAAAATAGTGAAGTCACCAAAAATTTCTTGAAGCTACCGGTTTTTTGAATAGTGGAGTCACCATGTAAAATTTGAACTTTTGGATTCATTCGATACTGGAGTCGTCAGGTGAAAGGTGCACAACCTTCTTGTGCCTACCCATTATTCACCATCATAAATCAAATCTAATATTTTTCATTATTTCCTGGGAAATATTTGACCTTTGCCTCCCTGGTAACGATGCCAAAAATGTTATCACTCCCCCTATTTCTCAAGCCCAAGAATGAAGACTGAAGGAGGTAACCTCAAACCAATATTTAGGTTTGGTAGCTAGCCCTACCAGACCAGGGAGGACTCTCTCAATGTCACTTTTATAATCAATGAGATAACTTTAGATGTAATTATCTTAGGCTGGATATAATAAAAATGAATTAGGGTTGTTTGTTTTGAATTTTTTTCTAGATAGGAATGACAGCCAAGGAAATAGGTCTAGGTCTTAATTCTGATTTAAAATGTTTAGTTTCAGAGATGAAGATAAGGCCAGGTAGGTATACTTAATAACATACTTAATTTGTCAGTTTTTATAGTGTTTTAAAAGAGAGAGAGAGTCAGAATGAGCATGTTACATGAATTCATTCATTAGAGGAAGTAAAACACATTCATGAAAATATTATAAAACATATCATAAAAGAAAATTTTATGTTGATGGGCTCATAAGATCATCATATAGAAGCATACATGTGATGGAATGAAAGCATAAACATTAAACTTGATGAGGTTACTGGGAAAAAACAATGCTAATAAGCATACTAGTGGAGTCCCAAAATTATAGCTGCAACATGTCTTCGATTTCACTAAAAATGTTTGTACAATAGCTCCACACTGCAAATAACAACTATCCAACCCCTAAAATGACTTTAGTTGAACTACATATAGAAAATAGAGCATATGTCACCTCATTGGGTTGAAACCTTATCCAAAATACATCATAAATGCACCCTATGAGTCATCACCTAGAATTTAGGGAAGTTAGATATAGTCCCCCCAAATTTAGCTAATAACTAGAAGTGTTTGTCTCCTTGAGTAATTACATGATTCCTCAAAAATTAAGGGAAAAAAAAAACTCTCTTATCCATAAAACACCTGATAAGACAACTAAACCTCGATATTTGGACCAATTTGCATTGACACATGTCCAGAAAGAATCCAAGACATAAGTGTCGTGCCTTTCATAAAAAGTGTCATGTGGTCTTTGGGAGGGAGTTTGGAGGCCTTCCTAGAGAATTTTTTGGCTTAAAATGGTATGGTTGGAAATCTAAGGATGTCTTCTACATAATGGAGTCATCAAGCACTACAAACTCCTACGCCAAACCCCTCAAACAGTGACTTGAAATCAACCTGTCCAAAAGTGCAGGAAATGACCTTGAGAATCTGTATTTTGGGTATTTCTCTCAAATAATAAAACTTGTGCATAAACTGAAGGTGTTTTTTGTTCTTTGGTATATTATTGAAAAAAACCTCTTTCAATTTTTTCAAATTAATCTTGATTACTTCAAAAAGTAAATTTGAAGTAGGATTGTTCCTGTGTGCAATGTAAACGCTAACAAATGATCACAAAAATCTGAAAATGATGCCATGGGTCCGAGTTGGCTCAAACCTGCAAACTTGCCCATGTTTTTTTTACTTTTTATTCTCATTTTCATGTTGTTTTTTTTATATGATAGAAACCCTAGCTTGATGGGAAGGAAGGAAAGGGTGGAATAAAGGAAAAAATGGGAAAACGGGGCAACAAGTTTATGGAGGGAAATGGAGGGGATAGGAGTTAAGGAAAAATATGAAAAAATTAGGGGAGATAGGGGAGTGTTTTAGGAACACAATGCAAGTAGAATTCCTTTAAATGGATAAGGGAAAGAGGGGGAAAAGGCTAAAACATAGTCCTAACCCAAAATCTTTGCAAAAACACATCATGGGCTAGGGATTTGGGGAAAAATGAAAGAAATGAGAGAGATTAATGTGGGAAATTATTTGGGTAGGTGTATGAGGTTTGTATGAAGGTGATAGAGTAGAAAAACTAGGATTTTTCTCACTGAAACAAACCAAACACCAAAGAAAGCCAAAAACACAGTGAAAACCCTAGGAGAGAGATGTCACCATTTGCTGAAGGAAATAATTGTATGAGAGATGATGAGAAGCTATAATTACTTTTTTAAAGTGTCTTGAACCTATATAATGATGTTTGAACCTTTTTGTTTCTCTTTTAGCCTCAAAAAACCAAAAATGTGGCATACTTAGGAAGAAATGTAGTGTGCTATCTAGTTAGGGCTTGATGATGGAAAGATGAAGGGGTGATGTTGTATTCTTCTCTAAAAACTGAATTTTTAATGCATGTTTATATGTTAATGAAATTGACATAATAGGTTAAAAACCATAATTAATTCACTTGAAAATTTTGACATAATCCTCAAGCTTTCATATACAGATCAGTTTGGTATTAGAGCTAGATTTATTTGTTGATTTGAGGGGTTTAATTTGCTTTCATGTGTTTCTAATGGTTACAAGGTTGAAGCTCAAGAGAGGATAAGGAAATCTTGTGGTTTCAAGTCCTCAAGTTAGGTCAAGGGCAAGGAGATAAAAATTTCCACAATCTCCACCATAAATTTGACCTCAAATTGTACCTGAAGTTTCAACAATCATTTCACATGAAGGAGAGCGTGATATTATGTCATAGGGTGAAAAGGATTTCAGAAAATAATTCTTTATCATGACACAATTTGTTGAAGTTCTCTATTAACAGATAAACACAAGGTTGCAAGGTGAGAGCTCCAATCCTCCAAAGGGAGATAAGTCTTCAAAAGGAGATGGAGGAGATGGGGGGAAAACTCCAAAAGGTAAGGGAGGGAATGGTGACAAACCACCTTTGACAGCACCATTATCTTCACCTCCATCCTCACCAACATCTTCACCATCATCATCTTCCACAATAATCCCTTCATAATCACCTCCACATTCTCCAAAGGGACATGATAAAACTCCATTCTGAAATTTGACATAAAGTTTGATTTTCCTATGTATTATGGTGAGGTAAATGTTGAAATATTAGATAATTGGGTTTGTCGGCTTGAAGTGTATTCTAGGATACAAAGGATCAAGGGTGATGACACCAAGATTCAACTTGCTTCATTAAGATTGGAAAGTGTTGCACTTATTTGGTGGGAAGCTAAAACTCAAGAGGACATGAAGAAACATGGTAAGGTCTCAACCTCTTAGAATGATTTTGTTTCTGCATTCAGAAGACAATATTATCCATTAGCATACATATAGAAAGCTATAATTTATTGGAAAAACTTTAGGCAAGGAAAGGGACAAAGTGTACAAAATTATACTGAATAATTTAGGAGAAGAGAAAACAATATTGGGTGTAGATTTGACATCTCAAGACACTTTGCTAAAATACATTAGAGGTTTTCATAGCTATATAAGACATACCATTCTCATGTTTAACCCTATATTTTTAGATGAAGTTTGTGTACATGCCACACATCTAAAGGCGAGAGGGAAACACATTTTAGATGAAAGAAGTGAGAATACATTTGAGTCTAGAGAAAAAGGAAAGGGTAAGTTCAAGGGAAAAGGAAAGAATACTGCATCCATCAAGATGGAGAAAGATAAACTCACACACAAATTTTTTTCCAAATATGGACATGATGAAGATAATTTTTGGAAACTTCATCTAGAAAATGAGACCCAAGAAGTTGAAAAACAAGTACAAGGAGAAGACAGTTGAAACAATACAAAATGATTTAGGTTCTAATTCCGGGGATGAAACAAAGATCACAACAATGGGTTTTAAGGGTAATAACATAGCAAGTAATAGTCATTCAACTTCTCTTAATGGTACTTAAGATGAAACAAGAATTGAGCCTTTCCATATTAGAATTTTTTCAAATCATACCAAGATAGATACATTGTTTGATAGTGGTTCACAAGCAAATATTATCTCATAAGACATTTTCACTAAATTAAATTTAGAGACCATTCCACATCCTAGACCCTATCCTCTAGGTTGGGTATGTGAGAATGCAAAATTGTAGGTTACAAGGAGGTTCATCCTTAGATTTGAAATCATTGCAAACTCTCTTGATGAAGTTGAACTTGATGTAATTCCTCTTGATATTTGTGGTATAGTTTTGGGAAGCTCATATCTTTATTTTAGGAGAGAATATTTCATCGCCATTGGATCAAGTATCACTTGTTAAATAATGGGAATGATTACATTTTTATAGCGCGTAGTAAAAATATGAGTTTGCCTCTTATGAATGTTGCACAAATGAAGATAATTGTGAATGCTAGTAAGGATTTTGCTTTGTTAATGTTCACGCATAAAGATTTTGTGAATGAGGCCTTTCAAGAAGATGAATCAAATGTAAAATATGATTTCATATATGTTTCTATTGGTGAGATAAGATTTTTTAGGATTCCAACACGTTTCCTCCTAAAATAGGTAAACAAGATGCAGTAAAATTGTAGCACCATGCATTATTGTTGAAAAGTGATGTGAACAAGATGCCATTATTAGAGGTGTAGAGGTCAAAGAAATATTGAAAAAAGAAATTTGAAAAAGATCACATTGGTTCCAAAATTTCTTCCTGTGAATTTCATAATGTGTTGTCTTTGAAATGGGATGGTGCATGGTGATGGAAATCACATCTGGTCAAGAGTTAAGCCAAGCACAAGGCTAGACATGTTAAGCATCATTGTGTCAGCAATGTTCAGGGTGAGAATAATTTGAAGTTATTTAAGTTTCCTTTGAATTAAAACCGAGGGAATGTGTTTATTCATTCAAGGAGAGTTTGTTGTTCTACATATTCTGGAAAATTGCAGCAATATGGTATCTATGACAACAAGACAAGATCTCCAAAATCAGGGAAAATGATGTGTTTTCATGAAAAGCTCAAAATGTTTCATTCAAGTAAATTTCATTGTATTGAGACTGGAAGGGTGAGGGAGATATAACCTCATCTACTTTTTTATGGATAAAGAGCTTTTGGAGGTTCAAAAGCTTCTAGTGGGGAGGAATGATCCGGTGGATCAATTTTATGCTCAAAATTAAAAGTTTCCAGAATGGGTTGAAACCAATGCGTGTATGTAGATATCATTGTTCTAAATCTTTTGTGACTTGCTTTGGTCAAATCCGACATTGGATGCTCTCGATATCATGTTTTTTTCATTTTGGGAAACAACAACAAAGATGAATTTTTGGTTGTATAGGGTTGCACAGTCAGCAGTTTGTATTGCTGACTGGACCCTGACATGGAAAGTGACTGTGCTTCTTCGGCCTATTATAAGCTGACACTTGTAAAGTTATTATTGGGTCATTTTAGGTTTATTTTTATTGGTTGGCAAGTTGGTGAGGTGGACCAACTAGAGAGGACCATGTGGGCCAACCAGAGGCTTCCACGTGGCCACCTTGTGGAAACTAAAATTTTTGTCAAGGTCCAGACCAAACACCTAGGACTCGAAAAAAATAACTCCACCAATCTAGCCATACCTCTGACCATCTCTGCTATGCATGTTTCTAAACCCTTATGGTCTTGGGTGATATTTATACTTTATGTAAAATTCCATCGGGGGTGGGGACCGGGTTAAACCCTGACCCCAGTCCACTTACCAGGGTTATGGGCTAACCCCAACCCGACATATATGTTATATATATCTCATATCCAAATTTTTTTTGCAATATGTAATGATGTTTGAAACCATGTATTCAACCCTAAGTGTTATATGTATAAACCCCATACCCAAATTTTTGTAATGTTATAATAGGCGAATTAATACATAAACCAAATTCTATGGTTAATTCCAAGTCTGGAGTGGAGTTATGTTGGGAAGTAAATGTTTGCTTCCATGGTTACGATGGTGGTGTAACATGTGAAAGGGATCAACAACGAACCACTGGCACACAGTTTTGAGGAGTGTTAACAATTTCGGCAGTTTGAGGTGGTGTGAACTCCAGTGAGCAGGAAGTGTTCACATGCCAAAAATTTATGTCGTGGTTCTGTAACCCTGACCATTATTAAACTACCCTTCCAACCACCATATGAATCCAAGTCAAGTAAAAAAAAATGGCGGGAACACGTACGACGAGTCCGAGATCAACAGAAGGTGTGCCAACCGGTGAGAAATTAGCTGGACATAGGGCTAACTGGGGTGATTAAGTAGGCGATATTTTGCACCTGGTGCGATGGGAATATTGTCAACATGGGGAAAATTTGTCACCCCACGTAGCTGAAAAATTACGAAATTGTAGGATGATTTGTAGAAGGTGTGAATTGTAGGACATATAGTGCAGAATTTGCATTGGAGCATAACTCATTCATTTTTTAGCCTTTTTTGGAGTAGAAAGAACTCAACTAGGGGTTTTTTACTGTTTTGGAGCCATTGGAGGCATTGGTGAAGCAATTTTAGCACTCTAACTTAATGTAAACACCATTTTATGAGAATAATGAAAGAGGCCCAACCATTGGAAGTTGGACTAGGAGATGTAGCCCAGGAGGGGTGAACTCCTTCATAACTTGTTGTTTTGTATTTATTGTTGTCTTCTATTTTCTGCAAAAAATAAACTTTTAATGCTTGTTTATATGCTAATGGAATTTACATAAGAGGTTAAAAACCCCAATTAATTCACCTGAAAATTTTGACATAATACTCAAGCTTTCATATACAGATTAGCGACATTTCCAATAGTAAACAGAAAAGAAATAAATTGTTTTTTCTTTTTCTTTTCAAATATATTTATCCAATGAATAAATTTCCTGCAGACTTCAGCAACAAGATACCTATATAGAAAAAACATCAACAATAGAAATGGCCTATCTTTAAAACCATAATTTTGTATAACCATATTTCTTTCTCTTTCCTCATATTCCTCTTTGCTAGATAAGAAAACCTCAGCTTCCTACAGACTTCAACAACAAGATACCTATATAGAAAAAAAATCAATACTAGAAATGGCCTATCTTCAAAACCACAATTTTGTATAACTATATTTCTTTCTCTTTCCTCATATTCCCCTTTACTAGATAGGAATTTGACCAGTTACCATGTAATATACTTGTATTAAAAACACAGATTGAATTAAACAAAAAGCTAAAGAAGCTTCATTTTTCCACAATATAGCATACCATAACTACAATGGTTCCTCATAAAATTTGAACTTAGGATTAAAGGGAAAACTATCAAAAACATGTCTTGACACGAGAGTTGTTATCATATATTCCATCATAAAGAAGTTATTTTTCTTGGATAATCTATGTAACTAAAGAACTAATTCATTTGAATTGACATCTTCCTAGTCGAAAATGAAATTATTTTTGTATGTCTCATAAAGCACATAGAAAATGAATTTTGGAACATTTGTTGTACTTTATATCCCTAGTATGTGGGAAATGAGCCAACATAAATCCCTAAAAGGTTGCCTAAAAAAAGAAATATTTATAAGAGAAAGATCAAAAGGAACCTCAAAAGTTGGAGAAATGAATTCTTGCAAAATGTCACTCCCACCTCCTTCTAGCTTCAGGAAACTATTTGCAACATAGAATTCTAAACACTTGTTTAGTTTTGGTAACTTGAATAACCATATGAATGCATTGGGATTTAGATGAACCTTTGTTACTCCTAAATTAATTTTTCTCTTTCTTAGATCTAAATTATTTGCATAGAGATAAAAAAAAAAAAAAATTATCTGAAATCAAAGATCTTTGGAACACACACAACATTAGCTACTCCAATACTCCAAATATTGTTGTTTGTTTTCTCTTTTGTTGACATATTCACATACCACTCATATGTTCTCAGAAAGTAAAATATATCATTGATGTTAGAAATTGAGTTAACTACATCACTACAAATAGATTCTTTCCTTCGCCTCCTACCCATTTTCTCTTTGCAGTAAATAAATACTTGTTTAATGAATAATGTATTAAAATCACATTTCACTTAAAAAAATTTCTTTTTCTTCACAAAAAATCGTTGTTTCTATTACTCGTGTGAAAACCGTTAGACATGGCACTCTTAATAAATAGAAATTAAAGATACCAAAGAAATTTTTTATGGAGATCAATAGGAAAAAAAATTTAAATTCCAAAAGCATCTTGTCCATTTACTTCGCACTTTTCTCTTACTTTAGGATCATTGATACATGTGTCATAAGAAATAGAAACTTACAATATACAATTATAGACGATGTCTACCAAGGTGGAATATTTTCCCACATGAACAAAAATCCCATCAATATGTCTTTTTTTTTTCTTTTTCATTAAAAAAAACAACATCACGAGTGTTTGAATCATGTTTAGTGATATTGGAAATGGATTCAGCATCATCAAAAACCCCATCAACAAATTTTCCCACACCGCCAAAAATTGTCGCAATCTAGCATGTTTTTCCATTAAAAATCTAGAAGCACGATTGTTTGAATCATATTTTTTAATATTTGAAATGGATTTAGTGTCATAAAAAACCATATAGACACCCAATATCATGAAATTTTATAGTTGTAACCTCGAGCTACAAAAATTTCTATCATATTTTGTCAAGAACGTACCAGAATTTCCATTTTTTTTCTGGTCAAATTTGAAGACTCGTAAAACAATCAATAATACATATAAATAGTAAAGTGAACAAGTAAATTTTCAAATAAATATTATCCCCACACATATCAACTACCTTCTATGACAAATCGACTTGAAATTTGGTTCCCATTACTTTTTAAAACTGAACCGAATTTTATTTACGAATAACTTCACACACCGAAGCATACATTGACATAAAAAATCTAGATGATGGAAAATTCCATTTAACATTAGGATTCATTTTGAAATAAAAAACCAATAAATTTGACTAAACTACACAAGTCAAGGAACAAAAACTAACACTATGTCATATTTCTTTCTTCTCACACACATTCTCCCGCATCTATTACAATTACCCATGTCAAAACTGCTACATGCAACATGCTCAATAATTAGCAATTGAACAAACCAAATATAACAATAATCCACTTATTTAATGTCAGTGTTATACGTGTCATAATAAACAAAAATTTACCATAAAAAAAACCTTCGAACTAACTATGATTGTGCTAATTAGCTAAGAAACTACCAAATGAAAATAAGAAACTAGCAAGGTGAATCGGCTTAAAAGCTTGCAATATTGTAGATCTTATGCATTTCTACACTACCGCTATCATCCACGATTTAACATAAATTCCATTGAGACACCACTCAAGATGCAATCTCAACTTTGAAGATAACAGTTTATGTAAGGCAACAGAAGCTTGAACAATACTCCAAGCTCTTAAACACATTTTTTAAAGAGCAAATGATACATGATCTGCTACTCAAAAATGCATAAAAAATTAGAAAATTCTCTCATTGATATAATAAAATATCCCATTTCCCTATAAATCACCACCTATATGTCACAAAATATTTGTATCGGAGATAAAGCTGACATCAAATCTCTCTATTGTCCCAATATTTGTCCTGTCATTAGTATTTATTTATTTGTTTATTTGTTTATTATTATTATTATTATTATTATTATTATTATTATTATTATTATTATTATTATTATTATTATTATTATTATTAATTCACAAATATAAAAATAAGAATTAATTGAGTTATTTTTTATATCGTTGAAAATAGTGTTTTTCCCTCATTATTCCATCTATTTCAAATGTATGCATACTTTTTTCCCTTAAAATCACCATTGCCACTATTTTTTGCATTTGAAACATGGTACAAAGATAAAGCCACTATCCATATTTTTTATCATCTCGATGTATTTTTTATGATTAATAGAAAACAACCATGCAGTTAAATACCAGTTCTCTCAGCGTTCAATTCACTTGATCAGGAGTTCATAAATTTAGCTCAAAATTGAAATTTACAAGATTGGGTTGAAACTAAGATGGTTGCGTAGATCTCGTGTTCCTGATTCTTATGTCGTGAACGGTTCAAAAAACTGATGTCGTATGAGGGATATATTGTGTTTTGATCAATTTCCAAAACAACTAAATTTTAAAACAGGGTTGACTGGGATGCCCAGTCAGCATGCAAGTGCACAGTCGGCAAAAAGGAAATATTTCGAAGAATATTCCTTTTCTTAGAACCAGTCAAAGGATGGAAAGTGGCATGATTTCATTCATTGGATGGTTCTACGTTATTTATAATCAAATGGATGGGTGACACATGGCTAGCCCTGAGGCTGCCACGTGTCCCCTGAACAATGTATTAAATTTTTTATGGAGGTCATTCGGTTCAACCCCGCAACCTCCAGCAGAATAGCCACCGGATAGACCACATGAGCTATGCATTAGTTCTTAACTACTAAGGGTGAAAAGTAATATTTGCAAGTTATTGAAATGGCAAGCAGGGGTAGGGGATCGTCGGCGGTCCCAACCCGCTGACGGCCCCACAGAGCTATCACATCGCAATTACAACAAATCGTTATCATAATGTAACCTCTGGAAGATTGGTAGAATCATGACATTAAATATGATAGTTCCACTTGTCACATTTTTAACATTCCTCACGCGATTAAGGATCAAACTTCGACAGTTAAATTTATGGTTTTAACTCTGGTTCAATCCACCCTTACCACAGTTTTCACCCTGATTTCTATTGACAATTAATATGACCGAGGTTTTGGGTGTTGGAATGTGGCTACCCCCTCCCCAAACATTTAATATTACAGTTAGCATGGCGGAATAGATAGCATGCCCCTATATTTTAGGGTTTTTACCTATTCTAACTGCAGTTTAGTGGATTTCTCCACAATTGGTGGAGGCTTTCTAGGAGTGATTGGGCAAATGACTTGGAGGGTCAATTTTCACCCAAATTGAGTAAATGAAAAGTCATTCTATACTAATTGGAGCATTATGGAGCTATTGGATCAGGAAAAAAACCTTTAGAGGTCTATAAACACATGTATTTGCAAATTTTTGAACATAATGAAGATGGACATGCCATTGGGAGTTGGACCAGAAGATGTAGCCTAGGAGGGGTGAACTACTTCATCATGCCTGTTGTGTAAATTTTATGTGTGGTTTTATTTCTCTGTTAGACACTGTTGTTCAGTGTTATTTTCTCTTATTTCATGCTTCTAATTCACTAAAATCACTTATATTTCATCGCTAAAATTCTAAATCCTTAAGCAAACAAATGGATACAAGTATGCACATGTTTATTAACTAAAAATACACTTAGCACAACAAAATACTACAGTCCTTTGAGATCAGGTTGGTATCAGATCTGGAGTTTATTCTCTAGTGTTATTTTGTGCAAAGATTTGTTTAACTATTTGCAAGTTTCACATGCTTACTAGGCTCAAGCTCAATAGAGGAGAAGGAAAATTGGTGGAAGCAAGAGGGTCTCAAAGTGAGCCACAACAAAGGAGAGAAAGATTGCCACAATCTCCACCACCTAGTTCACCTCTAAAGGAAGCAGAAGTAGCATTAAGCATGCCTTCAGAGGAAGAATAAATCCATGAATAAGTGGATCCCAAAAAGGAAGAAAGAGTGTTCAAGAAAGCATTTCTTGACTTGACTGAGATGGTTAGAATCCTTTATCAAGAAAGGAATGAGAAACTAGAAGGAGAAGGATAAAAACTTCACAAGGAAGGACATGGATCATCAAGAGGTCACAATTATGAAGATAATTCAAAGAAGGGCAATGGAGGAAATGGAGGCAGTGGAAATTTACCATCATCACCCTCATCATCATCATCCTCTACTTCATTTTCAATACATCAGTCACACAAGTCAAAGAACATTGGTAAAATTCATTTTCTAAAACTTGATGTTAAGTTTGAATTGTCAATGTTTAATGGTGAATTCAATGCATAAAAGCTCGATAATTGGATTAGGAAATTGGAGGTCTATTTGAGAATCCAAAACCTTCAAGATGATGATACCAAAATCCAATTAGCTTCATTGAAAATGGAAGGTGCAACACTTGTTTGGTGGGAATCCAAGACAAAGGAGGAGATCAAGCAGCATGGTAAGATTATACTATCATGGATTGATTTCATTTCTGCAATAAAATGACATATTTATCCTTTAGCTCATATGCAAAAATCCATAATAAACTAGCAAAACATTAGACAATTGAAAGGACATAATGAGCAAGAATACACCCAAGAATTTAGGATAAAAGATCTCTTATTATGGGTAGATTTACAGAGCCAATATACTTTTCTCAAGTACATAGGAGGCTTAGCTACCTTAAACATACTATCCTCATGTTTAACCCCACAAGTCTAGATGAGGTATGTGTTCAAGCCAAACATCTAGAAGCTAGAGGGAAAAAAATTTCTGATGAGGGTAAGAACAAACCTTTTAAGGGGAAAAACAAAGAGAAGACCTGAAAAGGAAAAAGAAAAAAGAATGAATTTATTAAGAAATAGGGAGAAAAAGTGGTTTGTAAACATTTTTCAAAAGAAGGCCATAATGAAAATCAATGTTGGAAATTATATCCTGAAAAGAGGCCCAAATATTTCAACAACAAAGGGAAACAAAAAACTGCAGCTACAACTCAACATGATTTAGGAGAGTGTTCAGGTGATGAATCTAAAATTAAGCCCATTGGATTGAAGAACATGAAGGGGAAGGAAATTGAAACTAAACCCAGTACTAGTACATCAAACTGTCACATACATGCTCCAAATGAAGAAGAAAGAATTGAACTATTTCATGTGAGGGTCATATCCAAACATACCAAGATTGACACATTGTTTGATAGTGGGTCACAAGAAAACTTAATCTCTGAAGACTTGGTAAATATACTTAATCTTGAGACCATTCCAGATCCAAAACCATATCCACTTGGTTGGATTTGTAAGGATGCAAATTTACAGGTTTCAAAGAAGTGCATATTGCAGTTTGCAATAACTGCACATTTTGTTGACACAATTGAATTAGATGTGGTTCCACTTGACATAATAGGTATTGTGTTGCGGAGTCCTTAATTGTATGGCAGGAAATAAATCTTCCATCGGCATGAGAAAAAATACCATTTATTTAAAAATGGAAAGGAGTACATAATTAGATCACATTGCAAGAAGACAGACATTGCTATGGTAAATGTTGAACAGGTAAAGAGGCTAGTAAATTCAAGTAAGAATTTTGTTCTTCTAATTATTAAGCCTAAAGCTTATTTTAATCATGAATAATTTGAGGATTGTGATCCTAAGTTGAAATCATATTTATATTATGTAGTTGATGCACATCCTAAGATGTTTAAGGAGCCAATAGGATTGCCTCCAAAAATGGAGATTCAATTGCAACAAGATTGTCCTCTTCCAAACATATGCATGTATCGCATGTCGATAATGGAGAATGTTGAAATAAAGAGGAAAATCAAGGAGATGCTCGACAAAGGACTCATAAGGCCAAGCACTTCGCCATGCAGATAACCCATAGTCTTGGTTGTGAAGAACAATGGGACTTGCCGCATGTGTGTAGATGTCAGAGCTTTGAACAAGATAATGCTAAAGAATCGATATCCACTCCCAAGCATAGATGATTTTCTTGATCAACTGAAAGAAGAATTTTTTTTCACTAAGTTAGATTTATGAAGTGGATATCATCAAGTAATAATTGTAGAAAGTGGCATATGGAAAACTGCATTCAAAACCAAATAAGGACTCTTTTTGAGTGGTTGGTTATGCCATTTGGTTTGTGTAATGCACTGACAACTTTCATGCATGTTATGGATAGTATTTTGTGTCCATTCCTTGATGAATTTGTGATTGTGTATTATATGACATATTTATTTTAAGCAAAACAAGAGAAGAACATGTCTTGCATGTGAATAGAGTGCTTGATGTATAGAGAAAAGAGAAATTGTTTCTTAAGATGTCAAAGTGTGAGTTTGGAAAAACTTCTTTGGTTTATTTGGGACATAGTGTAGGAGGAGGAAAATTGAGAATTGATCCCTCTAAAGTGGAAGCCATTGTGAATTGTCCCACTCCCAAAACAGTAACCGAGGTAAGAAGTTTCTTAGGTGCAGCTCAATATTGGAGAAATTTTATTGCTAAATTTTCTGCCATCGTAGATCCTATACATGCAGTGACAAGTGCGAGGAAAGGATTCCAATGGGGAGGCAAAAAAAATAAGTTTTCAAATATTTAAAAGACAAGATCAGTTTAGCTCCAACCCTTACATTACCGAATTTGAGAAATCCATTCGAGATACAAACTGATGCTATTTATTATGCCATGGGCACAGTTCTTTTGTAGAATGGTAAGCCTATCACTTTTCATTCTGAAACATTCAATGGTGTTGTAACTAATTATCTTACATATGACAAAGATTTGTATGTGTTGGCACAAAGCGTCAAGAAGTGGAAACACTACTTGATGTGTAAAGAGACGATTATAGATACCGATCATCAACCCTTACAGTACTTGCAATCGCAAACAAAATTGTAGCAATCACGACATTTCAAGTGGATGGGATTTATTCAACAGTTTCACTTGGTTATAAGGTACAAGAAAGGTATTTTCAATAAATTTGTTGATATGATTTCAAGACCAATTATAAGTTCTTCTACGTTACTCAAAAATGATTCTATTGTACATGAGGGTTACATAGAACAATATGCACATGATGTTGATTTTCAAGATGTGTATACTATTTTGAGTGAAGGGAATCAAGTTGAGGAAAATGATTATCACATGAATAAAAATTTGTTGTTTCATTTGGGAAAATTGTGTATACCAAAAGGAGAGAGGCTAAGTTTCATGTGAGAAGCTCAGTCATCTCTTATTTTTGGCCACTTTGGGTTAAGAAAAACAGTGGCGCGTCTACATAGGTATTGCTATTGGCCTCACATGATAGATAGTATGTCGCATTTTATAAGAGGTTCTATTTGTGCAGCAAGCAAGCCTAACTATAGCAATCTTGGGTGGTACTCGCCACTGTCGGTACCATCAAGGCCATGGGAGAGTGTCTCCATGGAATTTGTTGGAGGTCTACCTATGTCAGGAAAAAAAAATGATTATCTTTATGTAGTTGTGGATAGATTTAGTAAAATGTGTATACTTATGCCATGTAAGAAATCCATTACTGCTGAAAAAAATGCTGAACTTTATTTTCAACATGTATGGGTTCATTATGGATTTCCTACTTCTATTGTTAGTGACAGGGATTCCAGGTTTATTGGGAATTTTTGGTCCAATATTTGGAGTATGATGGACACAAAGTTGAAAAAACTATTGCTTTTCATCCACAAACTGATGGCCAAACTGAGGTGATGAACAGAACAGTTGTGCATCTACTGAGAGAGTATTGCAGCAAACATCCTAAGTTGTGGGATGAGAAACTGTATTATATTCAGCACACTTACAACTGGGCAAATAATTCTTCTACAAACACATCACCTTTTGAAGTATGCTTTGGGTATTTTCCAAAATCACCATTAGAATTTATATTTGAGAAGGATGTTGCAATCAATGGGCATAGTGATATTGACAAGGCTCGAAATTTCATTGAGAAAATTCAGATTATACATCAACAAGTTCAAGAACAGCTTGAGAAGAGTCAAAGAAAATACAAGGAGAGGCATGACAAACATAGAGTTGATCACAAGTTTCAAGAAGGAGATGAGGTATGGTTGCACATAGGCAAAGAAAGGATGCAAGGGGAAGGTAAAAAGCTCAAACCCATTCGCTATGGTCCATTCAAGATCATAAAGCAAGTTGGTAACAATGCATTTCAACTTGACTTGCCTTCATATATGAGAAAGTATTCAGTTGTTACTGTTGAAAACTTATGTTTGTATGAGCCACCTTTCATCGATGATCAATGAAGTGATGTTTGACTGCCTTCTATTGAATATTCATCACCATAATTTCTAGATGAGCTGAAGGAAGATACAATTCTTGACAAGATGATAATAGCATCCAAGAGGGGAAGTGTTGACTACCTTCGAGTTGGGCTCAAAGGCAGTAAGCCAAGCAGGGAAAAGTAGATGGAAGTTGGAAAGGTGAGGGAGTTGTACCCTCATCTACTGAACAAGTAATCAAATTATTTTAGGGTCCAAAAGCTTCCCAATGGGGAGGAGTGATCAAGAGTTCATAAATTTTTCTCAAAATTGAAAGTTACGAGATTGGGTTGAAACTAGGATGGCTGCATAGATCTCGTCCTCCTGATTCTGGTGTCATGACTGGTTCGAAAAAACAATGTTGTATGAGGGAGATATCACATTCTGATTTATTTCCCAAACAGCTAAATTTTACGACAGGGTTGATTGGGATGCCCAGTCAGCATGCAGGTGCACAGTCAACAAAAAAAGAATATTCCAAAGAATATTCATTTTCTCAGAGACAATTAGAGGATGCCAAGTAGCGTGATTTAATTTGTTGGATGGTTGTACATTATTTATTTTAAGCCAATGGATGGGTGACACATGCCCAGCCTTGAGGCCGCCATGTGTCCCCTAAACAATGTACTAAAATTTTTATGGAGGCCATCAAGTTCGACTCCGCAACCTCCGGCATAATAGCCACCCTCCACACTGCATGAGCTATTTATTATTTCTTAACTACTAAGGGTCAGAAGTAATATTTGTATGTTATTGAAATGGCAAGTGGGGGTAGGGGACCGCCGGCTGTCCCAACCCACCGACGGCCCCATGGAGCTATCACATGGAAATTGCTACAAAATGTTACCATAATGTAACCTCTGGCAGATTGGTAGAACCATGACATTAAATATCACAGTTCCACTTATCACATGTTTAACATTCCCCGTGTAGTTAAGGATCAAACTCTGACAATTATGTTTATGGTTTTAACTCTGGTTCAATCCACCCTTATCACAGTTTTGGCCCTGAATTCTACTGACAATTAATATGACCGGGGTTTCGGGGGTTGGCATGTGGCCACCCCATCCCCAAACATTTAATATTACATTTATTATGGTGGAATAGATACCGTGCCCCTATATTTTAGGGTTTTGGCCTATTCCAACTGCAGTTTAGTGGATTTATCCACAATTAGTGGAGGTTTTCTAGGAGTGATTGGGAAAATGATTTGGAGGGTCAATTTTCGCCCAAATGGAGTGAATGGAAAGTCATTATAGACTAACTGGAGCATTATGGAGCCATTAGAGCAGAGAAAACATCCATTAGAGGCCTATAAACACATGTATTTGCAAATTTTTGAGAATAATGAAAGATGGAAATGCCATTGGGAGCTGGACCAGAAGATGTAGCCTAGGAGGGGTGAACTGTTTCATCATGCCTATTTTGTAATTTTTATGTGTGGTTTTATTTCTCTGTTATACATTTTTTTTTCAGTGTTATTTTCTCTTATTTCATGCTTCTAATTCACTAAAATCACTTATATTTCATGGTTAAAATTATCAATCCTTATGCAAACAAATGGAGATAAGTATGAACATGTTTATTAACTAAAAAGACACTTAGCATAGTAAACTAATATAGTCCTTTCAGATCATCACCAACTACACACCTGCACACGTATTCAGAAAACCACAGAAGCACTCAAACATAAATTCTAGAAAAATGATTTTCATATGCTTTCAACATAACATGATATGTGTAGGACCAAAAAGAAAATCCATTGAGCACAAAAATATCTCAAGATTTCATTGTATGAACCTCTCTCAAGATATCAAATATATAAACATGATTTTCAAAGCATTAAAATGTTGATACTAACATATACTTTCAAAATAATGCAAATTCATATGTACTCTAAATATTTCATTGCGCGAACCTATGTAATCCACATAATATATTAATAATAAAATAATAAATGCTTTTGCACACAATATGCTAATATCAAATTGCACATGCACTAACTCCAAAATAGTTAAAAACGCATTACAATTAAAAGATCACTTTACACTTCCCTCATTTCGCACCAATTCTGCACATCCCTCATTCCACACATGAATTTTTTCTCCACATAACCTCTGCACACACACAACCATCTATGCACAACTTTGTATGCATAACTACCTCTAGACTCAATAATGCCCTTCGGCCAGTCATTGATATTCAAAATTGATAATAATTAAGGTGGGTCCCAAATATCGTGAGTAGGAAGCATTCATTGTGAAATATGTTCCCAAATAATAATTAAAAAATATATTGTGTATTTATTATTTTAATAATATTTGCAAAAATATTTTGGCACAATGAAAGCTTTATGAACATGCATTTGTTATGTGCACATGCTTCCTCCGAAAAACCAGCTTCTCACAACCACCTTTGTAGAGCTTCCTCCACCAACTTTTGTATTTGTAAAATACGTTCATAAATAATATTGAAAAAATGGATTTATATATTTATTATTTTAATAAACCTTGAGCAAATATTTTGACGCATTTAGGGAACTAGAAACTCAACTAACACAAATGGCATTACATACTTGGGGAGTATTTACTGGTGATATTGTAAAACATGTACCAACACCTTTCTATGGAAATATTGTATTCAATGATAATTTGGTTTATCCCATTGAATCGCTTTGTTTTACTGCACAACACTTCTTCCTCATATGGATTGAAAAAATAGTTTATTTAATATTAAATAATAAGAGTGGATTTTATAGTATAATGATTATGGTAACTAGCATATAATCCGTAAAAAACAATGATGCATCGAAGGCAGGGATTTACATATAAGATCAAAAATCACTCAGTCTTCCAAACAACATGCATACTTTATATCTTACACAAAGTAAAATCTCCTCACATGAAAAGCACTTGCAACCACATCAATTCTGGCATGTTTGAGTAGAGAAATAATAAAAGGACCCCCATTCTCTAACACATACTTAGTCCTCCACAGATAAAAATATTTTCACAAGGAAACATAATCATATTAATTGGAGACTTTTTCAGCCCCCCTCAAAGTCCCATGCAAAGAACCTACAAATGCATCAATTATTGCAACATTGACAAGAGCAGTGTCAGTGTCAGAGAACCCTCATCTATTCAAAGGAACCCTAGTTCTCCCGCACATACTTTTTCCTTCACACAGTAAAAGTTTTTCACAAGGAAACCATATCAATTCTCGCATCATTGATTTATGTCACAACACACACTATACAGAGGACCCTAGTTCTCTCGCACATACTCCAACTTGTGCACAAGAAAACATAATAATATTAATTGGTGATTTGTTCAACCCCCCTCCTCCCCCCCGATTCCTATGCAAAAAACTTGCAACCACATCAATTCTCGCATCATTGAGCTAAGCATTAACATAATTATGTCTTACAACTACATTTCACATGGATTGAAAACATAGTTTATTTTAATATTACATAATAAGAGCATATTTTCTAGTTTAACAATTACGATAATTGTTACAAAAATAACACTAGCTTCCTTTTCACCCCCCTCAATGTTAGAGCACCATCATCTATGGAAAGGACCCTGAGTTCTATCTCACATACTCTAGCCTCTGCACAGCGAAAGTTTTTCACAACGAAGTTGTGTCAATTATTGCATCATTGAACAGTGTCACAACACTCACTATGCAAAGGACTTGTGTTCTCCCACACATACTCCATCCTCTATAGAAGGAAATATAATAATATTAATTTGATATGTGTTCAGCCCCAAAAAACCTGGAACCACATCACTTCTCGCATAATTGAGCAGAGCAATAACATAACAGTGTCCTGCAACTGCATCATTGAGCAAAGTGATAAAATAATAGTGTTAGTGTCAGAGCACTTGCTAATGCAATGGACACTCATTTCTTTTATTTCAATTTTAAAATGAATTTCCAAGCACATGAAAAAACTGAAAACAAAATGCCCTCCATCGGGTGAATTATGTCCCATCAAAGCTTCCTCATCCAATGGGAAATTAGAAATAAAATTTACTAAAAATTCGAAAAGTATTTTTGAATTTATGAAAAAATATAAATATTAAGAATTTTCCTGAAATGCTGGTTAAAATTGAAAAAACACAGCCCAATAATGCACAATCAATGCAACTTGACTACAAGGTGAATGCTATAGTCCTTGGCGAGGAAGGTAGAATTGAATAGCTTAATGAATTTGAACTTGTATAGGGCACCCACACTGTAAGGCATAGCATCAGAAAAACTATTATTCTATAAATAAATTCTAATATAATAAATTTTAAGTCAATAGTTATTTTTTTATATAGGCTATCAAGTTTTTCAAGTTACCCAACTCACTAGATATCACATTTTTAAATGCAAGGAAATTGATTTTCTACAACTCTAATGCATTTTGTGACAAACATTACTATAGAAAATAGATACTTATTATAAGTTATTAATATTACTTATGTTTGGAGTAATTCTAACTTGAAAATAATTGAAGCACAACTCCATATTTTTAATAAGAAAAATGTATATCTAAAACTACAAAAAATATTAACATGATAATTCAAAGTAGTTCTTAAAATAGCAAAACCATATATTGTCATGAAAATTAAGTGATTTTGATAGCCCAAACATTCAAAAATTCACTTTAAAAGAGGGAATATTCTTTACATTGAAGGCACTATTATGTCAACATTGGAATGGACAAGAAAGATTATTTGTGGATTTTTTTGTTTTTGTTTTTTTTTGTAACCAGAGGATTTGAAAATTAGGTCAGTCTCGTACTCATATGACACGAGGTCAATTTTGACCGATACTAGTATACCTTTTGGGGTTATGAGCTATCCTCATCTCTGTAAATCAGGTTACTTCTAGGGGATTGAACCTTAGATCTCTTAGTTTACATGATTTTGTATCACTTCGATCACCAATTGAGTTGGCCCCGAGGACTATTTTGTGGGTTTTGATCCTAATACCAACAAGGAAAAATAAACAATAAGCTTCATTTTCCTCATTAGTAAAGGTGTCCAAAAAACAAAAAAAGATATTGTTATAAGGTATGAATTCACCTTAGTTTGGTCATTGACCTACAAACAAACTTGACCTCTAGCAGCTTGAGGTTTAACAAATTTTGCATTCAAAATTCTATTTGGACTATATTTTTTAGCTGATTTATCTGAATTGAAATTGATAACAAAAGCCAAATACAAAGATTGTGGAAGTTGATGGGATGTTCATAAGGATTACAGGAATGAAAATTCCACTTAAAACTACCCAATTGAAATGAGCTTTTAGGTTTTTCATTAAACATACTAGTTTAAGTACAATGTTTAGCTATTATTGTGGGAAATTTAGATAAGATAACTACAAGATTTTAACAATATACATACCAAAAAATTGTAGTAAAAATAAACTTAGGAGTAAATTTTAGTTAACATAATTATTATATGTAGATATGTGTCCTAAGCTCTAGAAAAATATCACTTTGTTTTATGTGCCCTTTGTGCCATGAAGCAAACCTTTTAATTTTTTAAATAAATAACATTTTCCTATCAATTTTTCCATTGATCACAAATTACTAATCATATCAACCCTTTGATTAGAAATCTGATATTGAAACGAAAAATTGTTTCTTTTATTTGTTAGCCTATGACTCCTATACAATCATGATGTCCTAGTATACCAGCTTTGTATATTTCACATTATGGGATATAGTTTATATCATAAGTGTGTTCTAGATTCCTATTTTTCCTCCTCCTTATCTGATCTCATGATGAGATGCTAATTTTTAATTTTTGTAAATAGAGTCAATTTTCACCTTGGATAGCTCAGATGACCAAGATCATGATCTCATTAAATTCCTATTTTTGAGAGGACCAAAATAAACCTAAATACCACCCTATTTGGTTAAGAGAAAGTTGATTTTTGAATTATTTTATTTATTAATGTATAATGGAATGGGTCGAACCTAAGCACATGTGAAATTGTTTAGGTTGGCCTCAACCCCAAGTGGACACTCATGAAAGCCTATAAATAGAAGAAACATCAATATCATTTTTGCACATTGATCAAGATATCTTATATTCTTCTATTTGGTATTGGTTCGCACAGGTCTAACAGAAGGAGTTCGCGCAACGATATGAAATCATAGGAGTGAAGCTCGCACTGATCTAGGGTTTTCTGGTTCTTAAGGTCAGGCACATAACATGGTATTTTTTCACCAGACGCTGGCACGTAGTGGTTCTGCGAGCATATAGGAAGCACTAGACACTAGAACATAAGCTTAAGGGTGTGTCTAGGGCCTCAGAGGTAGATCAGGTTGTATTAGTCTTTGGAAGCTCGCACAGAGTGGTCCTAGGTGCATCCAGATAGTCACAGATGCACACACAGTAACCAGAAGGGAGCATCTATGGGGTTTGGAGTGGATCTGGGTAAGTTTGACCTCGGACGTACACACAAATTCTTCCCGGTAGCATCTGAGCAGTCACAAATTCACACACAGTAATTGGAAGGGAGCTTCCAAGGAGTTTTAGATGCACACACTCAGTCTTTCTGGTACTGTCCTAGATTTTAATCTAGGTTCTATCATTTATCCTCATTTGGCTTCAGTGATATGATACATCAAGGTTTCTCTTTGTAGATTTGTAGATATGTAGATCTATTCTGAATATTTCTGCTACAAATTTATGTACTGAGCTCATTGTACTCTCTGCTTAAAATTTTTTATGACAATATGTTAAAGAATAATATTTGAAAGGATTTCCCTCTTGTGGGGTTTTTCCCTAGTCTTGGACCAATTTTTTGTCTCTTATGGTTGTGTTTTATTATTGTTTGTCAATGCATATATTTTTTGATATTCAGCTACAAATTATGATTGGTTACATTGTTAATAATTGGATGCATTGTTAATGAAGAAGTAAATTGGGCTAAAGTAATTGATACACCATAGAACAATCTAAAAAATTAACATGCTATCATATTTGAGGTGAAGGACAAGTCAAAAAGAATACAAGCATTGAAGCCCTCATTATCAAAAATAATATTTCCTAGCCAAGGTCAATATGCCTTCCTCTACCTTCAAAGAGACTGAAAAGTTGGGTGACAGATCAAACTTTGCGGCATGGAAATTTGGGTTAGAGATCATAGCTTACTACAATGATGTGCTGGAATATATTCAAGGAAGGATTCCCGAGCCTCCATAAAATGCTTTCACTTCCCTCAAAAATCGGTACAAGAAAGGTGAGTCCAAGGTAAATAAAATTATAGTTGATGGTTTACAAGATCATTTACTTTCATATGTTGGGAATTTAATAAAGTCTAAAGACATGTATGACCAGATAGTCAGCATGTCTGAAATAAACAATCTAAATGAGATCATCACCTTGAAATATCAACTCAAGGAAATCAATATGAACAAAGGAGAAGTTTTTAAATCCTACATTATGAGGATTTATCTTCTTAGAGATCAACTACAAAGAGTTGGAGAAAATGTCCCTAATAGGGAACTAGTAGTTGTGACTCTTAGAGGTCTCCCTCCTATTTGAGAAACCTTCATTACTACATTCATCAACAACAATGTCCTCTCGTCATTTGATGATTTTTTTGGGAAACTTACTCAAGAAGAATCGAGGATGATAGCAAGAGGTAGGATTAAAAATCATGAAGAGGGAGAGCCCAATGAATATATCACTCGTGAAAAATGGAAGAAGGAAAAAGGAGGTCCATCAAGGAAGCCTCCTTCTCAAAATAAAAAAGGAAGGAATGACACATCGTTATCTCATATTGAATGTTACAACAGTCGCAAGAAAAGTCATTATGCATGAGATTTCCCCGAGAAGAAATAAAGGCCACATTAAAACACTGGAAGAAACAACAATAATAAAAGAAGAAAATACAATCAAAGGAAAAGACATGATAGAATATATGAAAGAGTAAGGAGAGATTCATCAAGAGATCATGAAGAATAAAACCCTCATTTGCAGAAACCGGATTACCCATAGTATCATAAAACAATTGTCGACATTTCGAATCCCAACGGGAATCCATCTTCAGGACGAGAAATGAATGAAGAATGAAAGAAGGTTGCAAGAGTTCAAGATATAAATAGTGAAGGCTAATGATGATGAGAGGAGCCGACAATAAATTATGCTAATTAATTTAAAATAATTTTTTTTTTAAAGCTTTTTATTATAATGTAATTTAAATAATAAATATTTAAAAAAAAATTAATAAATATTTAAAATTTTAATAGATATTTAAAATAAATTATTTAGAATTAATACTAATTCTAAAATAAAAACCCTAAAATAAATTCTAATTTATTATAAATTTATTATTTAATGTCTAAAATTAATTTTAATTTCTAAATTTTTATTTAACTTCTAGAGTAACTAAACTTGATAAATTATAACGTAAAATAATGTAATTAATTTTTTTTTTTTTCTAAATAAGTCTAAATTCTATTAATGTAACATAAAAATACAAGGAGGCTTAGGCCTCTGCAGTTCTAGCCCATGTCACGGGCATAATTCTTCAAAATAGCAGAAAAAATGACTGTTCTTGAAAGGGAAACCAGTCCATTGGGAAGTGTTATCGCTACCCACACAGGGGAAACTAGCATGGCATAGAGAAAAAAGAACAACGTTTGAAATATCCAAAAACAAAAAACATTACTACCCAAAATCTTAAAAACAAGCCCAAAAGACTCAGGGCCAAAGACCAAAAACTAGATTGAACCTAAGGGTCTAAGTATCATTTGGTGAAGGAGGGGGCTCTTCCACTATTAGGCATCTGTACTCGTCGATAGCATCCTCAGGTGCACACTTTGCACATGTGGCATCCTCAGCTACACACTTTGCAGAGGTGGCATCCCCAATACAGGTGGCATCTTTAGCTGTCGTGATGGCGTTGGAGTGGTGAGCTTTGTTGCGTTCCTATTCTCCACCCGACCATTCCTCACTGCTGCTTTCCTAAACTTTGCTTCTGCGACTAGGGGCAGGGCCACCTTTCGCAATTACCGTGGGAGCACCATGACACACTGCACTCTTCTGCATTTTGGTGGGTCAAATACCATTGGAGTTGGAAGGTTCCTCCCTAAAGGACACAGTTATAATTGCAGTAATACGGAGTTTTTCCATGGTACATGTATAATGGAACTGAGCTAAATGGTCTAGTTGCTTGGAGATGACAAAATTGGCTGGCTACGGAGAGACAGCTACTTCTAGATGAGGCAGCGTCGACGAGCTAGTGGTGGGTTGGGAAGTCAAAGGCAGAGAATGATGCCGACCGCGCCCACTGCGATTTTTCGGATAGTGGCCATAGGAATGCTCCGGTGAAGGGGAAGAGGAATTAGTGTGGGGCAAAGGAGACAAGAGAGTGGCTCTTCCACGGCTGTTGTCATGGCAACAACACACTCGATGTCGCAAGAGGGGCATGTTGAATCAGGGAGGATTGGAATGATGGTGAAGCTCAAGCTCAGGAGAATTAGGGACCCAGGGAGCCGAAAACTCAGGGTTTAAAGTCTCACAAGCAAGATGCGGACTGAAAAACAAGCTGTACGAAAAATGAAAACCAGGCATCACCTCTATGCAGCAAATAAGATTGCAACGCCTCCCTGTAGGCATTCAGGAACTCAGGTCCAAGAATCCAGGGGGGAAATTATAGCTTAGCAGCATAGGAGGAGGAGAAAGATGACCCTAAGAGCCCATTTTAAAGAGACGAGGAGGGCATCGACAGAAGAGTTTTATAAATGAGCCATTAGGGTCGCTGGTGGATCCATTTAATGCTCCCTGCGTGAGCTTATGGGAAGCCATGTGGCTATGGCACTTGCCATTCTATAAGCCCTGCTGTAAGCCCGCCTTAACACCTTCCTTAATTAACACCCGCATCCGGGAAGTGTAATTAAATTATTAATGTAAGGGAATGTATTAAATAACACTAATATGATATGTTTTTTAATCTTAAATAATATACCTAAATATATGTTAATAAATGAATTTTAATGAATTTTCATTAATTAAACCCTAATAAATTTTTAAATTTTAAATTTCATATTAATTAATACCTAATAAATTTTAATTCTAAAACCTTTTTAAATAAGTTATATTTGAATTTTAATTAGCTTCCATTTACTCATAATAAATATTAATTAATTAATTTTTATTAATAGAATAAAATTAATAAATGAAAATAATTATTATGAGTGAGTGGAATAATAAGAGTTTTTGTACTGACATGACCCTAAACTAGTTTAGTAAAAAGGAAGATAAGCAAACCTACAAAATTATACCTTGGATGAGGACGAACCTAAGGAGAAAATTTGTCTAATAAGAGGTCACCAACTATCACTAATCTCGTATCCTCCGTCCCTATTGATGTTATGTGGGTGTTTTATAATCTCCAACTCTTCTCTAATATTACGTCTCTGATAGTTTTCCTCCCCTGCAATGATTCTAGCATCCTCAAGACGTAAGTGATGTTTTGTTTTCGAGGAGTGATTAGCAAGAGCCGAGGTTCATGATCGCTCATTTTTAATATCGGCACCATGCTCTTTAACACGCTTCTCTCATTTATTTTCGGCTCCTCTCATCATCATTAGCCTTCACTATTTATACCTTGACCTCTTGCGACCTTCTTTTATTCTTCATTCATTTCTTGTCCAGAATATGGATCCCCATTGGGATTCGAAATGTCGACAATTGTTTTATGATACTGTAGATAATCCAGTTTCTGCAAATAACGACAACCACAGAAGTTTGAGAACCATAATAAAATCCTCCTCAAAATAAGTCAAGGGCTCTCATGTATGAAAGAATGTTGTAAATAAATCTGAATACATTCTTATTTCTACCCTTGCTAGTTATTCTCCACCTAATTCGTGGGATATTTTGTTGGTTGATAGTGGTGCCACTAATCATTTCTTGGATACAAGGAAGTCCTCTCTCATAAGGTAGAGAGGGAGACTAAGTTGAAGATAATTCTTGGAGACAACTCCACTCATCCTGTGAAAGGCTTCAGATCTGTCAAATTTCAGTTGAATTATGGGGAATCAGTTTTTTTGCATGATGTTATGTATGTGTCAGGGTCAATGAAGAACTTGGTATCTATATCTGCATTGGAAGAGAAAAGGATGAGGGTTTCCTTCATCAACGGAAAAAAAATTACTTGGTCTTTTGATACACCCACCAAAGATGCATTCACATTAGGATCAATATTTGAAGGACTTTATAAAGTCAGTGGAAGGATACTTCTAGCATTGGTTCATAATACCAATCATCTGAGTGAATTTTGGCACTGCAAACTGACTCATTTACACTATGATTCTCTTCCAAAATTAAATAAACTGGTCTTAGGTATTCCCAATATTCAATCTCGTCATGATGGAGTGTGTCCAGGTTGTGCGAGTGGAAAGAAAACAAGGGGACACTTCCCCTATAGTGAGAACAAGACAAATGGCATCCTCCATCTCATTCATTCAGATATATGTGATATGATGCCTGTGCATTATTTTCGTGGTCATATCCACTATATCACCTTCATTTACTACCTCTTAAGAAAGGCATGGATCAATACCTTAAGAACAAGGATGAAACCTTGAAAAGTTCAAGGAATTGAAAGCCTTGATCGAAAATAAAATAGGGAAGATAATCAAAGTGTTCAGGTCTGAAAATGGAGTGGAATACATGTCAAATGAATTCATAGAATTTTACAAGAAAGAAGGAAACAATTTTGCCATATATTGCTGAACATAATGGCTTAGCATAAAGGAAGAACAATTTTATATTAGAAGTTTCTTGTGCCATGCTCCATGATCAAAAGGTGCTAAAGTTTCTTTGGGTTGAAGACGTGCATGTTGTGGTATATGTTAAAAACTGGGTGCCTCATGAAGAATTAGAAAAAAAGTCCCCCCAGTGAAATATTCATTGGTTTCAAGCCTGATATTAGCCATATTTGTGTATTTGGATGCCCCGTATAATTTCATGTGTTGAAGGACAAAAGGAACAAGTTGAAATCTACAGGAAGAAAAGGTAAATTTTTGGGTTATTGTGAAAATTATAATGCATATAGAATATATATTCTTCATCAAAGGAAGGTAGAAATTAGCAAGGACATAACATTTTATGAAGATGCATCTCTTGGAAAATCAAGAGAGCTTCCTCTGCCTCCTTCTCCCAAGAAGAAAAATGATGACTTGGATATTCTAGATGGCCCTTCCATGCCCAAGTATGATATTTTTGGTGATCCCATGGAGCCTATGGATCCTTTAGATCCTCCTCCAAGTGATCCTCCTACTAGGAAGAGACCGCTTTGGCTCTGTGACACTCTACAGAAAGATGATAGAATGTTCCCATCCGTAGATCATTCAGAGAAAGGAAGAATCCATGCAAGTATTAGGGATATTTTTCTTCCATGAGCACTATGATCCAATTCGAAACATCCTCATTCGAAGAAGCTATAGAAGAAAAAGGTTGGAACAATGCTATGGCCGATGAATATGAATCGATTGTTAAAAAATATGTATGGGATTTTGTGCCTAGACCGAATGGGAAGTCTATTGTGACTTCAAAGTGGCTATTCAAGATCAAACATGGAATATATGGCAGCATTAATAAATTCAAAGAAAGGTTCATAGCTTGAGGATTCTCTCAGAAATAGGGAGAAGATTAGGATTACATAATTTCTCTTGTTGATCAATATACAACCATTCATTCGATAGTTTCCCTTACTACTAGTCAAGGATGGACTCTTCATCAGATGGGCGTAAATACTTATTTCCTTCATGGCATGTTACAGGAATAAGTATATGTTGAAAAACCACAGGGATTTGAAGTTGAATATCACAAAATTTATGTTTTCAGGTTGAAGAAGGTATTGTATGGTTTGAAGCAAGTTCATCGAACTTGGTATGCTCGCATTGACAGTTATTTAATGAAGTTGGGATTCACAAGAATCAATGTTGATCCCAACCTCTATTTCAAGGTATTCAAAGATATGCCATTGATTTTGGTTTTATATGTTTACAATATCTTATTGACAGGTAGTGAGCCTCTGATGATCGAGTGTAAGAGGTATCTAGCCTCTGAATTCAAGACCAAGAACCTTGGACTCATGCAGTATTTTCTAGGACTTGAGGTGTGGCAAAGGCCTGGCGATATTTTCCTTTCACAAGGAAAATATGTTCTAAACCTACAGGAAATATTTGGTATTACTGATTGAAAATCCATGACTACTCTGATGGAAATGAACTTCAAGAAGTTTTCTGGAAAATAAGCAGTACCCGATCTAGAAAATCCATCGAATTATAGATAATAATTGGGGATCTGATGTTCCTTGTGAACACCCTTCGAGACATATGCTATGCAATAAAAACATTGAGTAAATTCATGACCGAGCCACTCCATGCACATTGGATCACTGCCAAACATGTATTGAGATATTTACATGGTTCACTCACACTTGGTCTGAGATATTCTGTCGTAGATGTTCAACTTCATTGATACACAGATGCTAACTAGGAAAAAAATGTTACCGATAGAAAGAGTACATCTCGATGTTTCTTTAGCCTTGGATATTCCATGATATTCTGGATGAGCATGAAATAGAAATTTGTATCCTTAAGCATCACCGAAGCAAAATACATTGTTGATTGCATGGCTAGTTTCGAAGTAGTGTGGTTGAGGAGCTATTTGTAGAGGTATTTTAGAAGGTCCTAGACACTACATGGATATATTGCAACAACAAGAGCGAGATCCATTTGGTATAGAATCTAGTGTTTCATGAAAAGTCCAAGCACATCGAGATTCAATATCACTTTATTTGAGACATGTTGCAAATAGGATTTGTTAGACTCCATCACATATCAATGGATCAACATATTATAGATATTCTCACTAAGGAATTACCAAAAGGAAAGTTCTTGGTATTCAGATAACAACTCGGACTGATTGATGTAGCCCCTCCGGATAAGGGGCAACGTTGATTGAAGACACTGAGCCAACTCTTCGTAGCCTTCTTGAGCTCCCAGGGTGAGGAATTGAGATAGAGGGCTCATGGGGTTGAGGGATCTCTGGACGATAAGGTACCCCCTTATCTGTTACCCATAGGGTTGAAGATGTTGCTCCCCTATCTACATAGGGTCAAAGAATGTTGCTCCCATGTTTGGTATTTTTAGAGTATACCCCAATTGGCATCATACCCTAAAGTAAGGCTTGTTTGGAATACCACTCCTCATTTGGCCAACGTGTTGAGAGTGTATTTGGGGTGTACAACACAAATGATTATGATTCAGGTGTTATACCACATGACTATTGATGGGAATATTGGTAGGAAATAGGATTGGGTTGAGATTTTATCCCCTCTTGATATTTCATGTTGATAATGAGCTCCCCGATGATATTATAGTGTCAAATAAGTGCTCCCCTATATGATGAGTTATTTTATTTCTCTATATGGGTGGAATCTATTGCTGGCCTATTATTCTTGATCTGAGAAAGTTTCAGAAGAGAGTTGAGTAGAGACAATTATTGGCAGGTGTAATTATTCCTAGTTGAGAGGGAGTGTTAATTTTTTTAAACTAGAGTCAAATTCCACCTTGGACAGCTCGGATGAATGATATCATGATTTTATTAATTTCCTATTTTGGAGAGGAGCAAAATCAACCTAAAGATCACCCTATTTGGTTAAGAAGAAGTTGATTTTTGAATTATTTTATTTATTAATGTATAATGGAATGGGTCAGCCCTAAGAAACATGTGAAATTGATTAGTTCTACCTCAACCCCAAGTGGACCCTCATGAAAGCCTTTAAATAGAAGTGACCTCAAAAATCAACATCTGCTTAACCAAATAGGGTGATCTTTAGGTTTATTTTGGTCCTCTTGAAAAGATGAATTTAATACAATAATGATATCGGTCATCTAAGTTGCCCAAGGTGGAATTTGACTCCAGTTTTAAAAATTAACACTCCCTCTCAACTAGGGAGAATTCCACCTGCCAAAAATGAAGCTCATTTTCGTACATTGATCAATTTACCTTCTATTCTTCTATTTTTTCTTGGTTCGCATAGCTTTGGCAGAAGGAGTTTGTGAAAGGTTCTAAAATCACAGGAGTGAAGCTCACACTGATCTAAGGTTTTTTGGTTCTAAGATGCAGCCATGTAACTGGGTATTTTCATCCCCAAACAATGGCACTCAGTGGTTCTGGGAGTGTCCCGAAAGCCCTAGACGCTCACATAGAAGATTAAGGGTGTGTCCAATGCCTCATAGGCAGATCAGGATGTATTAGTCTTTGAAAAATTGCATAGAGTGGTCCTGATTATTTCAAGGTATTCAAAGAATCATGCACATTAATTGGAAGAGAGCCTCTGAGGGGTTTCAAGCATATCTAGGTAAGTGTGAACTTGGACGCATGCACATAGCCTTCCTAGTAGAATTTGATCAGTCATAGGCGCATGAATAGTAACTGGAAGGGAGCATCCAAGGAGTTTCAGATACATGTAGTCATTCTTTCCGTTAGTGTCCTAGATTTTGATCTAGGGTTTGAAAGTTATCCTCCATTGGCTTCAGTGATCTGACGGATCAGGGTTTCTCTTTGTAGATATGTAGATCTGTAGATCTATTCTTAATATTTTTGCTGCAAATTTATGTATTTTCCTAATTGTACTCTCTGCTGAATTTTTTATATGAAAATCTATTAAAGAATAAGGTTTTAAAGGGTTTCCCACTTGTGGGGTTTTTCCCTGGTCTTAGACCAATTTTTTGTCTCTTATGGTTGTGTTGTTGTCTTCTTTTTCACTGCATATATTTTTCTATCTTCAGTTACAGTTTATGTTTGGTTACATTGCTAATAATTGAATGCATTGTTAATGAAGAAGTAAATTAGGCTAAATTAATTGATACAACATAGAAAAATCTGAAAAATTAACATGGTAACAAAGCTAAGGTGAAGGAAAAGCCCAAAAGAAGACAAGCATTGAATCCATCATTATCAGAAAAAATATTTCCTAGACAAGGTCAAGATTTCTTCCTCTACCTTTAAAGAGCATGAAATTTGGGTGACGCATCAAATTTTGTTGCATGGAAAGTTAGGTTAGAGATCATAGTTGAATACAATGATGTGCTGGAATAAATTCAAGGAAGGATGCCTAAGCTTCCAGAAAATGCTTCTGCTTCCCTCAAGAACAGGTATAAAAATTTTGAGTTCAAAGAAAAGAAAATTAACGTTGATGGTTTACAAGATCATTTACTTGCATATGTTGGGAATTTAAGAAAGTCTAAAGACATCTATGACAAGATAGACGGAATGTATGAAAACAATAATATGAATGAGATCATCACCTTGAAAGATCAACTCAAGGAAATCAATATGAACAAAGAATAAGTTTTTCAATCCTACATTATGAGGATTTCTCTTCTTATAGATCAACTACAGAGAGTTGGAGAAAATGTGTATAATAGATAACTAGTAGTTGTAAATATTAGATGTCGCCCTCCTATTTGGGAAACCTTCATTAGTACAATCATTAATAGCAATGTCCTCCCATCATTTAATGATATTTTTGTGAAACTTACTCAAGAATAATCAAGGATGATAGTAAGAGGAAGGATTCAAAAGCATGAAGAGGGAGAGCCTGTTGCATATATTGCTCATGAAAAAAGGAAGTCCATAAAGGAAGCATCCTTCTCAAAATACAAAAGGAAGGAATGAAAAATATTTATCTCATATTGAATACTACAATTGTCACAAGAGAGGTCATTATGCACGAGGTTGTCTCGAGAAGAGAAAAAGGCCACATTACAGCCCCAAAAGAAACAACAATAATAAAAGAATAAAATACAATCAAAGAACAACCATGATAGAAGATATGAAAGAAGAAGGATAGATTCCTCAAGTGATCGTGAAGAAGAACATCCTTTGCTAAAGAATTTTAGGGCTCTCAGGTATGAAATTAATGTTGTAAATAAATCTGAATACATTCATATTTCTACCCTTACTAGTTCTCCACCGGATTCATGGGATAGTTCATTAGTTGATAGTGGGGCCACTCATAATTTCTCTGGATATAAGGAAGTCCTCTCTAATCTGGTAGAGAGGGAGACTAAGATGAAGATCGTTCTTGGAGAAAACTCCACTCATCCCATTAAAGGCTTCAGATTCATCAAATTTTAGTTGAATTTTAGGGAATCAATTTTGTTGCATGATGTTATGTATGTGTCGGGGTTAATGAAGAACTAGGTATCTATATCTGCATTGGAAGATAAAGGGATGAGGGTTTCCTACATCAATGTAAAAGTTTTGACTAGGTCTTCTGATACACCTATGAGAGATGCATTCACATTAGGATCAAGATTTGAAGGACTCTATAAATTCACTAGAAGGCCACTTCTAGCATTGGTTCATAATACCATTCATCTGAGTGAATTGTGGCACTGCGAACTGGCTCCTCTACACTATGATGCTCTTTCGAAATTGAAGAAACTGGTCTAAGGTGTTTCGAATGTTCAATCTCATCATGATGGAATTTTTACAGGTTGTGCAAGTGGAAAGAAAATAAGGGAACCATTCCCTTCTAGTGAGAACAAGACAAATGACATCCTCCGTGTCATTCATTTAGATATATGTGGTTTGATGTCTGTGCATTCTATCAGTGGTCGTCTCTACTACATAACCTTCATTGACGACTTCTCAAGAAATACATGGATATAATACCTTAAGCACAAGGATGAATCCTTTGAAATTTTCAAGGGAATCAAAGCCTTGTTCGAAAATCAAACAGGGAAGAGAATCAAAGTGTCTAGGTCTAACAATGGAGGGGAATACATTTCAAATGAATTTATAGTATTTTTCAAGAAAGAAGTGATCAAGAAGGAAACAATTGTTTCATATACTCCTTAACATAATGGCTTAGCAGAAAGGAAGAACGGGTTTATATTACAAGTTTCTTGTACCATGCTCCATGATCAAAAGGTGCCAAAGTTTCTTTGGGCTGAAGCCACACATGTTGTTGTATATGTTCAAAATCGGGTGCCTCATCAAGAATTACAAAACAAGATGCCCAATGAAATATTCATGGGTGTCAAGCCTGATATTGCCCATCTTCATGTATTTGGATGCCCCGCATACTTTTTCATGTGTCGAAGGACAAAAGGAATGATTTGGAAGCTACAGGAAGAAAATTTACGTTTGTTTGTTATTATGAAAATTCTAAAGCATGTATAATATATATTCCTTATCAAAGAAAGGTTGAAATTAGTAGGGACATATCTTTCGATGATGATGCAGCTCTTGGAAAAGTAATAGACCTTCCTCTGCCTCCTTCTCCGAAGAAGGAAAATGATGACTGGGATATTTTAGATGGCCCTTCCATGCCTGAGTCTGATATTTTTGATGGTCTCATGGAGCCTATGGATCCTTTAGATCCTCCTCCAAGTGATCCTCCTACTAGGAAGATACCACTTTGCCTCTGTGACACTCTAGAGAAAGATGAAATAAATGTTCCCATCCATATATCATTTAGAGAAAGGAAGTAACGATGTAGGTATCAGGGATATGTTGTTGTCTTGAGAACTATGATACAAGCCAAACCATCCTAATTTGAAGAAGTTGTAAAAGAAAAATTTTGGAAGGATGTTATGGTCAAGGAATATGAATCGATTTTGAAAAATGATGTATGGGATGTTGTGCCTATCCCGAATGGGGCATTTTTCATGACTTCAAAGTGGCTATTCAAGACCAAACATGGAATTGATGGCATCATTGGGAAATTCAAATCAAGGTTTGTAGCTTGAGGTTTCTCTCAAAAAGAGGGAGAATATTTTGATGACATATTTGATCTTGTGGCTCGATATACAACCATCCGTTTGATAGTTTCCCTTACTTCTAGTCAAGGATTAACTCTTCATCTGATGGACGTAAAGATTTTTTTTCCTTCATGGCATGATACAGGAAGAAGTATATGTTGAAAAAATACATATATTTGAAGTGGAAGATCACAGACCTCATGCTTACAGGTTGAACAAGAAATTTTTTGGTTTGAAGAAATCTCCTTGAGCTTGGTATTCTTGCATTGATAGTTATTTAACGAAGTTGGGATTCACAAGAAACAATATTGATCCCAACCTATATTTCAAGGTAGTCCAAGGTATTCCATTGATTTTGGTTTTATATGTTTAAAATCAATTCTTGTCATGTAGTGAGCCTCTGATGATCGAGTGTAAGAGGGATCTAGCCTCTGAATTCGATATGATGGACCTTTGACTCATGCACTATTTTCTAGGCCTTGAGGTGTGGCAAAGGCCTAGAGAGATTTTCCTTTCATAAGGAAAATACATTGTCAAGCTACTAGAAATATTTGGTATGACTGACTGAAAATCCATGACTACTCCGATGGAAATTAACTTCAAGAAGTTGTGTGGAAATGCAACAAGATGCGATCTAGAAAATTCATCCGAGTATAGACAACTGATTGGGGCTCTAATGTTCCTAGTGAACACCCATATAGACATACAATATGAAGTAAACACATTGAGTCAATTCATGACCGAGCCACTCCATGCACATTGGATCATAGTCAAACATGTATTTAGATATTTAAATGGGTCAATCACACTTGGTCTAATATATTCTGTCAGAGATGTTTAGGTCAATCACACTTGGTCTATAATTACACTAATGCTAGCTGGGTAGGAAATGATACTGATAGAAAGTGTACATCTAGATTTTTCTTTAGCCTTGGATCTTATATGATATCATGGGTGAGAAGGAAACAAAAATATGTATCATTAAGCACCACCAAAGTAGAATACATTATCGCTAATACGGATAGTTTCGAAACAATTTGGTTGAGGAAGCTCTTTGGAGAGCTATTTGAGCTGGTCCTAGACACTATTGTGATATATTTTGATAACAAGAGAAGGATCCATTTGTAGAGAATCTCATGTTTCATGACAAGTCCAAGCACATCGAGATTTGATATCACTTTATTTGAGACATGGTGCAGAAAGGATATGTTAGAATCCATCACATATCGACGAATGAGAAAATTACATATAATATCACCAAGGCATTACCAAAAGTAAATTTCATGGTCTTCAAAAATTAGCTTGGACTAATGGATGCAGCCCCTTCGAATAAGGGGCAGCGCTGATCGAAGACACTAAGCCGACTCTTCCTACCTTTCTTGAGCTACTAGGGTGAGGAACTAAGATAGAGGGCTCCTGGGGCTAAGGGACCTCTCGGAAATAGGATACTCCCCAATATATTACACATAGGGTTGAATATGTTTCTCCCCTATCTACATAGGGTCAGATAATGTTGCTCCCATGTTTGGTATTTGCAGAGTATACCCTAATTGGTATCATACCCTCAAGTAAGGCTTTTTGGGAATATTGCTCCTTGTTTAGCCAAAAATTTGAGAGTGTACTTGGGGTGTACAACCAAAGAAGATTATGATGTAGGTGTTCTACCACATGACTATTGATGGGAATATTGGTAGGTAATAGGAATGGGTTGAGATTTTATCCCCTCTTGAGATTTTAGGTTGAGAATGAGCTCCCTGATGAGATTAAAAGGTCAAATATGTGCTCCCCTATATGATGAGTTATCCTATTGCTCGATATGGGTGGAAGCTATTTCTCCCCTATTCTTCTTCTTTTAGATCCAAGAATTTTAGGTCACTATATTACTAGTGTAATCCCTTATTTTTGTTAGTGTAGCCCCCTTATTATTATTGTGGTACCCATCTAACCCCCATATTGCTATTATTATGCCATTACATTATTATTATTATGTTCGCTAGGATTATATAGTGACCCCATGGACTCCTATATATGGAAAGGAGGTTTTTTCATTTGTATCATCCAAGAATTGTTCATTTATGTAATGTAAAGGAGGTTTCCCCCTCGAACTGGCTGAATTATAAGGCGTTGATCTTTATTTTCTTCTATTTTTGGGGCCGATTCCATAACATTTGGAATCACAGCTTTGGATTCTAGGGTTTCGCTGCTCCAAACAGGCCATCGTGGAATTTTCACTATAAATATTTTTCTACGAAGGTTCAAAAGTGGAAATTTTTACCACACAAATCTGAAATCCTGAGGCACTTCGTGTAAAAATTTCATATCTTGTTTCGCAATATTTTCAGAGATATGATCTGTGGAAGTTAGGGTTTTTGAAGGTTTCTGAATTTCATCTAAAAGCAGTGACCTTGGGAAAATCGCCATAACTCTCTCTCTGAGCATTAAATTGGAATTTTGTAAGAATTTTCCAAAATCACACGGACTTTAGTTTCCTATGTATCAATTTCAAAGTCAAAGGAGAAAACACTGACACGTGACACACCGTACAAGTTCGCTCTACTAAACCAGTCCATAATTAGGTCATTGTCAGATATTGGGCATAACTTTGTCTTGAAGCATCCAAATCAGGTCAGACCTATGGAATTCGAAAATAGATTTAGAAGGATACTATAGGACTGAATTTTAGATATTGATGATCTTAAATTACATAGATAATTCAATTTCAATATTGATCTCCTCAAAAGAAATAAAAAGGTGTGTTATTTTTTTTCAAATTGCATGTCTTGTTTGAAAAATCAGTTTGAAGTGATTCCAAGGGCATATTGAAAAGCATAGATATTAGTATTTGGTTCTAAAATGACACCTAAAAATAGTTCAAAACCCATTAAGCCCTCAGAATACTCTACTATGACTCATGAAGATGAAGAAGTGCAACATGATATATCAAAATTACAAGAGCAAGTGCACAAAATTTCGCTCTCACAAAGAGCAACAAAAAATGAAATGGAAGTTTTGAAGAAAATCATGGAAGCTAATATGGACGGTTTGAAGAAAGCCATGGAAGCTAAGATGGATGGTTTGAATAATGGCATGGAAGACATGGAAGATAAGATCAATGGTATAGAAGAAAAAATGAAAGACAACATGGAAGACATGAAGAATGATCTAAAAGCAAACATGGAAGGTTTGAAAATTTTGATACAAGAAATGATTCCTAATAGCGAAAAGATATTAGAGGAAACTCATGATGAGAACAAAATAAATGTTAATCGTGATTTCATAAACTTTAATGTTGGATTGAAGACCTACCATATTCCAAAGATCGATATGAGAAATTTTAATGGCAAAGATCCCATAACATGGATACTACAGATGGAGCAATATTTTGATCTCAAGAATGTGCAAAACACACAAAAGGTGCATATTGAAACTTAATATTTAGAACAAAATACATTTGTATGGTATCGATGGCTTTGCTCCTGTAAAAAAATTGTCACTTGGTCAATTTTTACGGAGGAAATGATAGCACATTATGAGGATACAAAGAGCAACACCTTCTTTAGCCAATTGATAAATCTCAAACAAAAGGGTTCAATGGTGGATCACATTGAGGACTTCCAAAAATTGAATATAAGGGTAATTGATATTCCAGAGGAAAACAGGATTGATCTCTTCACAGGGACTTTAAAGGATAACATCCAACGTGAGGTTCACCTTTGGGAACCTGATTCATTGGAGAAGGAATTAAGGTTGGCAAGAGAAATTGAATGTAAAATTATGGCGACAAGAAATCCTACCATTCAATCTATAAATATGGAAGTGTTGCTACTCATAGACTTCCACAACCTACAAGGTTTACACCAAAACAATTGGAAGAAAAAATATAAAAAGGACTTTGCTACATTTGTGATAAAAAATACACTAAAGGTCATGTAGAAATTTAATACAATTATGTATTGCCTAGATTCTCCTGATCTAACATTTATATGCCACTGTTAAATACAAAATCCTTCTACTTAAATATTTGCGGAAATTTAGTCACCAATTGCAAACACATGAAGAAATATCAATCACACATAACACAGATGTTTTTACCGGGAAAGCATAAAGCTAAAAACCCCACTATCAGATATTGTGTATATATCATGGATCGTGAAACAATATCATAAAAAAATCTAATCCAAGACCTCTCAATACAATATAAAATCGTTTCACACTGTCATACAAAAATTGGCAAATACATGCGCCAATTTACTGCCCCGTGACAGCCTCCCTCCAATGCGCAATCCCTGCTGATCACAATCCCTGAATGAATTATATATTGCCTTGCCTTTACTACGCAATCCTCATTGGCATCTCCAATGTGTGTTTGGTTGCAAGTGTGCACCCACTAATGTAACAACTGATATTCAAACTATCCCTTTCACCTATCTCTCAACTGTGTCTCCATTGGATCTAACATGCATGTAGTTAACAGTAGTAAATCTTCAGTTGCATGTGAGATCACTCAATGTGAATTAATTTAATATTTAATTCATTGATCTCTCACTAGTGTATCTTTAGTTACAACTAGCACAACTGAGTTAAACTAATTTACAACTCACATAACTACACATCCAACTCTGTTACAACTTTGTATCACTCAATTACAACGAAGTCCACTTGCATGTCCCACCAACCAACTTTAGAACTCGTAATTCCTTCAGTCAACTAGTTTTCCACATTAGTTAACTGAAATTGAGTGCTTCAAGAGAATAGACTATTATTTATTGTCTAATTATTATTAAGAGATAATAATAATCGACATGCATTCTATTTTTAGACATGTGATCTATGAACAAACTTCGCACATGCATTCCAAAAATAGAACCCCATCCATAAATAGAATTTTTTCAACCATCTATAAATAGACTCCCTCTATAAACAGAATATTCTCACCATTCTAAAAATAGACATACACCTAAAAATATCCTGTGGGCCCCACCTAGTGTAGGTGCTTAATTTTCACTAGGATCATCATCTTGTTGAATCTCAACACTCCCTCTAAAAAAGAAATGGATTATCCTTCACCCCGATCCCGTCTCTATGGTATTTGAATTTTCTCCTGGTGAGCGCCTTCATCAGAATATCTACATCCTAATCTTATGTAGGAATGTACTGAAGAAACACGATCTTCCTCTGCACAAAATATCTGATATGATGATACCGGATATCTATATTCTTAGATCTATTATGAAACACAGGATTAATCGAGAGCTTAATGCAACTCTGATTATCACAATGAATCACTGTAGGATCTAAATGAGAACCAAACAAGCCAACCAAGATCTTCCTCATCCAGATAGCCTCACATGCAGCTTGACTTGTTGCCATGTATTTCGCTTCCACTAAAATGAGTGCCACGGATCTCTATTTCCTACTGTACTAAGAAACAACTATAGATCTGATACTGAATACCCCTCCTAATGTGCTCTTTCTATCTGCTGGGCTGCCTACCCAATCTGCATCCGTGAAGCCATGTAACTTCACCTCATCCGTCTGTCTCTACCATAAGCCATACTCATATCTTCCCCTTAGATATCTCAGGACATGCTTGCCCACCTTCCAAAAGAGCTTGGTAAGCTTAACCATCGCTTGACTAAGCTGGTTCACCACATAGCATATGTACACTCTTGTATTAACTAAATACATCAGAGAACCCACCAACTATTGATAGACAGTAGCATCCACTACCTCTCCATATGTAGCATCCTCTTTCCTCCAATTTCCTAGAAGAGGAGTATCCATGGGTTTACAACCCTCCATGTGAAACTTACCAAGTATCTCCCTTGAGTACTTGCCTTGAGACACAAAAACTTCACCTTCTCTCTGCTATATTTCCAATCCAAGGAAATAATGAAGGAGGCCCATATCCTTCATCTCAAACTCCTTTGCAAGGTCCTCCTTGCATGACTATATCAGTTTCTCATCACCTGTCAGTATTAAATCATCAACATAAAGAACAATGATTAAAATCTTACCCTCCACCACAATTTGGTATAGGTTTGCATCCATCTCACTCTTGGTTAAGCTGAGTCTGGTGAGATAGCTATCGATCTGAGTGTACTAAGCATGGGGTGCTTGCTTCATCCCATACAACGCTCTTTTGAGTCTGCACACATGTGACTCACTGCTGAAGATCTCAAATCCTTTAGGCTACTCAATTTACACTTATTCCTCAATGATCCCATTAAGGAACATAGTATTCACATCCATCTGATGAATGTGCCAACCCATCTGCGCTGAGAGAGAAAGGATGGTCCTTATGGAAGAATACTGTGTGACAGGTGCAAAGGTTTTTTCATAATCAGTCCCCTCGATCTGTGAGAAGCCCCCGGCCACAAATCTGGCCTTTTATTTCTCAACACTCCCATAAGTAGCTTGCTTTACCTTGTAGATCCATCTTGAACCTACCACTGATTTATAAACTGGTCTTGGAACAATTTCCCAAGAACTATTTCTAAAAATGGAGTCATACTCCTCCACCATTGCATCTACCCATGTGGGCTCTTGCATTTCTTCCTGAAAGAAAATGGCTCAGTCACAATACATTTTCTCATGATAGCCATGTATCCAATGAATCAGTCAGGAGACAGTCTCTGTCTGCGCTGTGAAGTAGGGACTCCTACATTCTGTTCCGCATCAAGCTTCATCCTCTCAGTTTCTGTGGTACGCCTTCTGCCAGTTCTGATGTTTGGCTCTGTGTGAGTGGACTCCTCCACTCCATGAAACTCCTCCTGTGGTTGATCCTCATCTAGAGACTCATCTTTGGGAACCACAAGTTCCTCCTCTGCATGTAAGTCTAGCTCCCTCTCAAGCGACAACTTCATGCTTTCTCCTCATTGAATTTTATATTTCGTCACACCACAGTCATTTGACTGTTTGGAAAATACACACGATAATTATGGGGTGTTTCTGTGTACCCCAAAAATATCCTAACTTCAATAGTCGACTCCAACTTCTTTCAAGCGTTCTTGGTCACATGCACATAAATAGATGAAGCAAAAATCTTAAAGTGAGAAACATCTAGTTTCTTACTAGTAAAATATTCTTCAGGTGTACTCATGCTAATTACTCTATGAGGACAACGATTTTTCACATAAACAATAGTGTTGCATGCTTCCACCCACAAATTCATTGGTAGGCCCTGATCATACAACATAGCTTGTGCAGCACCCTCGATCGTTCTGTTCTTCCTCTCTGTGACCCCATTTTTTTGTGGGTTATGAGGCGCTATGAGTTCTCTCTGAATTCCTTCTTTTCTATAGAAGTCTTTGAATTCATTCGAGATGTATTCTTCATCATTATCGCTCTGCAGAGCCTTCACTTGCTTCCCCGACTCTTTCTCAACCAATGCCTTAAACTCACAAAACTTTGATAATGTTTGATCCTTCTTCTGCATGAAGAATATCCAACATTTATGAGAAAATTCGTCAACAAAAATAACATAATACCTATGTTTTGTTGTTGAAGCAACTAAGAATGGTCCACACACATTTGTTTGAACTCTCTCTAGGATCACTGAAGCACGGTTCTCCTTTTCATGAAAGGTGGACTTGACAAACTTACCCATAGTACATCACTTGCACTAATCTAACTACACAAGTGTACCCTTGGGAAGTCCAGTAGAAATCTGTGGCAAAATTTTCAGGGCGCCATGGTGAAGATGACCCAATCTCCTATGCCATAATTCGCCCTCATCCCAACTCACCAATTCTTCTTCTTTGCCCACCATTTTAGCGCAACCATCTACCTCTAGCTTGTAGATATTATTGACTCGAATCCCTATCCTCTTGGCTTGACCCATTATTCTATGTCGCAGGAAATATTTTCCATCGCTGAAAACAACGTCGTAACCTTTGTCCTCCAACATTGTGACTGAGACCAAGTTTTTCTTTAGACCTGTAACATGCATAACATCTTTCAACATAAATGGTTTACCTAACTCTCTCTCAAAGGAAATGGTACCAATGTCGGTCGCACTGTATCGTCCATTGTCGCCCATCTCTATATGCATTTGGAGATCTTTCTCCTCCAAGTCACTGAAAAGCTCCTTATCTCCCGTCATGTCAAAGGAAGCACCAATATCAAGATACCACATTGATCCCATTGCACTTGAAACCTATCATGCGGTCAAAGGGAAATCAAGTTCAAATTGCAGGGCAAGGGCCTCACCAGCTACAGCTCCAGTAGCCTTCTTGTTCTTCTTTTTATGTGGGTAGTTAGTGGCAATATGCCCATGTTCGTGACAGTGAAAACACTTCACCTCGGACAAATCTAGCTTCTTTCCTTTAGACTCAGATTTTGAATGGAATTTCTTCCCCTTCCCTTTCCTTGCCTTGGCAGCCAAAGCACAATCCTCTTCCATTAGGGGAATTTTTAGGTCTAAAATGGGCCTCCTAAGGAAATTATAAAATAATAGTGGAAAAAATCTAATAAGATTTGATGACATCATCAAATTAAAGGAAAAAATGAAAAAACGACTTTTTCAATTCATATTTTCAACTTATCTTTCAAATTTTTTACTCAAATTTCGAGCAGGAGTACTCATTGGATGCGGAATTTAATTCCCCATCCAAGGAGTACCCATTTTGCATACTTTCGATGGGTCCTACTACACGAAAAATGATAAATACATAAAAAACGTGATTACAATCACGTTTTTTATGTATTTCTCATTTTTTGTGTAGAAGAGTTCATCGAAAGTATGCAACATGGGTACTCCTTGGATGAGGAATTAAATTCCGCATCCAACGAGTACTCCCGCTCGAAATTTGAGTAAAAATTTTGGGAGATAAGTTTAAAATACGAGTTGAAAAAGTAGTTTTATTATTTTATTAGTTTTTAATATTTTTACTTTTTTACTCCAAAAATGGTGAATCATCCATTATGGATGACATCATCATCTTGAATCCTATTGGTTGTTATAAAGTTTATTTTTGTTGTACATTTTTCTTATGAGGCCCATTTTAGACCTCAAAATTCCCCTAATGATCATCATGCTTTGATGAAGAGCCATCTCTGGTGTTCTGCCTGAACTCCTCCTACACTAGATCTTACCACAGTCATTCCCAATCCGACAGTTTTTCCCGTCCGTTGACAGAGTCTTGATAACTGTACCAACTCTTAGGAAGTCCCAAGAGAGCCAAAATCACCAAATCATCGTCAACAACTATGATTCCCACACTCCCTAGTTCATCCCAACATTGGACAAACTGTGTGAGATACTTATGAATATTGTCGCCCTTATCCATCTTGATCTTTCTGAGTTTATCCTTCAGCGCCAATTTCCTATCGTCAATGCTATTTTGGAAAAGATCCATCATAGCCTTCCACATTTCAAATGAAGTGGCTTTCCCATGAAGGCTTGAGACAATATGGTTTCGCACACCTTCCAACAGAATCCTTCTTGTCTGCGCTACTTTCTTTTTCCAGGCATCAAGTAATGCAGTATCCATCGAATTAGGCTTAGGAACATCACTGTCGATGAATTCCTTCAAGCCATTATCTTCAAGAACTATCTCCATCCTATCCTTCCAGGCAATTTAGTTTGAGTTTCCCTTGAGTGCATACTTTAACCACACACCATTGAAAGCCATTTCGATGTTTACTCAATTGTCGCACCAAGAAATTCTTGCAGCAAATTCGAATTGTTTCCACCAACAAACTCAGCTACTGCTTCAATATTGCAATATTATTTTCTCTGATACCATGTAGAAATTTGAATACAAATATTTATTTCCTGGATTCTCCTAATTTAAAAATTATATGCCATTGTTAAATACATAATCCTTCTACTTAAATATTTGCGGAAATTTAATCGCCGATTGCAAACACGAAGAAAGATCAATCACACTCTAATCCAAGAGCTCTTAGTACAATATACAATTGTCTCACATTGTCATACAAAAATTGGCAAATACATGCGCCAATTTACTGCCTCCTAACAACCTGCCTCTGTTGTGCAATCCCTGTTGATCACAATCCCTAAATGAATTCAATCTTGCCTTGCCTTGACTGTGCAATCCTCATTGGCATCTCCAATGTGTGTTTGGTTGCAAGTGTGCACCCAATAATGTCACAACTGATAGTCAAATTTTTCCTTTCACCTATCTCTCAACTGGGTCTCCACTGGATCTTACATGCATGTAGTTAACAGTAGTAAGTATTCAATTGCATGTGAGATCACTCCATGTGAATTAATTTAATATTTAATTCATTGATCTCTCACTAGTGTATCTTTAGTTACAACTAGTTACAACTAGCATAATTGAGTTTACCTCACTTAAATAAGTTAAACTAATTTACAACTCACATAACTACACATCCAACTCTGTTACAACTTTGTATCACTCAGTTACAATGAGTTGCACTTGCATGTCCCACCAACCAACCTTAGAACTCGTAATTCCTTCAGTCAACTGGTTTTCCACATCAGTTAACTGAAATCAAGTGCTTCAAGAGAATAGATTATTATTTATTGTCATATTATTAAGAGATAATAATAATCGACATGCATTAAATTTTTAGACATGCAATCTATGAACAAAATTTGCACATGCATTCCAAAAATAGAACCCTATCCACAAACAAAATTTACTCAACCATCTATAAATAGACTCCCACTATAAAAACAATTTTCTCACCATTCTAAAAATAGACATACACCTAAAAATAGCCTGTGGGCCACACCTATTGTAGGTGCTTAATTTTCACTAGGATCAACATCTTGTTGAATCTCAACAGGTCGTAAGTGTGTTGAGAAGAAATTATTTTACATAGATTGTGAAGAGGAGGAAGAAAATGAACAAGAAACTTCAAAAGAAGAGGATATACACTAGGAACCAACCCTAGAAAAAGAAGAAATAATTTTTACCATATCATGTAGTGCATTGGCACGAATTACCACTCCTCAAACTCTCAATATAGAAGGACATATCAAGAAGAAAAAGGTAATATTGTTTATTGATTCCAGTAGTACCCATAATTTTATTCATTGTAAGGTAGCCAAAGAATTGAATTGCTTCCTATACCCAGCACCAGAATGTCAAGTGATAGTTGCAAATGGGGGAACTATAAATTTCTCCGGAAAATGCCATAATATGAAGCTAACCATGGGGGAATATTTATTTAATATTCTAATTCTTTCCATTCCAATGAGAGGTGTGGATGTTGTACTAGGAGTACAATGGTTACAATCTTTGGGGACGGTAGCTTTTAATTTTCAAGACTTTTCTTGAAATTTTTTCGGAATGAAAGGAAGTTGAATTATGGGGTATCACAAGGAATCTAGGAAAGATAAGAAGCTCTAATCTCATGACAATTCTTCTGAAGAAACAACAACGAGGCGTAACTTCTCAATTATGCTCACTACAAGTTACAACATCAAAATAATCTATTTCTCTAGATCTCCAAAAAGTCTTGGAAAATCATTCCAAGGTATTTGAAACTCCCAAAGGAATCCCACCTATTCGTGATCATGATCATGCTATTCATTTGATTCCAGGAAGTGTTCCTCCAAACATCAGGCCTTACATATATCCTTATGTCCAAAAGAGTGAAATTGAACATATGATTGCAAAAATGTTAGAGGCTAGTATAATTAAACCTAATCAAAGTTCTTTCTCTGCTCCAATAGTATTGGTGCACAAGAAGGATGGATCATGGCATTTGTGTCCAGATTATAGGGAGCTCAATAAGCTCACTATTAAAGATAAATTTCCCTTTCCTGTGATTTATGAATTATTTGATGAATTACATGGAGAAATTTATTTTACCAACTTGAATTTTTGTTCAGGATATCATCAAATTAGAATGAAGACTGAAGATATTCCAAAAATAGCATTTCAAACTCATGAGGGTCATTATGTATTATTTTTCATGCCTTCAGGACTTACAAATGCACCTTCTACATTTCAAGGGTTGATGAATTCCATTTTCAAACCCTTCCTTAGAAAATTTGTGTTAGTAGTTGTTGGGAAAAATACTGAGAGGGGGGGGTGAATCAGTATTTAGGGAAAACTAAAACTTTTTACTTTTTCATGCTCTAAAACCCATACGCTACTTTTCTGAAGCCAACTAGCGTATACACGCGGATACCCTTCATAAAACTCGCGTATACACAGAGATCTAATTATGCCATTAGTTCTTCACTTATATCATTCCATCATTCATTCATTAGATGTTCTATAAACAGTAAACATGTGCAGTAAGAACACAATAAACCATCACACAAAGCATCACACATGAACACCAGGATTTTTAGGTGGAAACCCAAGTTGGGAGAAAACCACCGCTGCAGTTGCTCAGCCTTCAATATTTTATTATAGAGAAACATCTTACAACATATGTGCCGGTGCGTACTCTACCAAAGACGTTGTGCACCCACCTCGCGCTCGCTACCAGCCTCTCCCCGGAAGGGAGCTCCAACCCCCCGACTCGTTTACCAGCCTCTCCCCGGAAGGGAGCTACGACCCCCTCGTCTCGTTTACCAGCCTCACCGGAAGGGAGCTACAACTTCGACCGAAGGCTACAACCTTCGAAAGACCACCTGGACCACGTTTTCATCAATTTTCACACCGGATCCAACAACTTTCTATAACACCACTTGCAAGCCACATTTCATCATATACGTACCGGACCTTTCATACTTTTAAGCACAAACATACATCCTCAACAGATACATACCAATTCAGACAACCCAGATCAGATAGCAGTAATACAGCAGAACAGATCAGATGTTTCATACCCCTTGCTTCAGCAAACCCTAGTTTTCATACGCGCTTTCCCTTCACTGATGTTGCGTATATACGCGCTTCCGTCCACACAAACCAGCGTATACCTCTCGTACATATTTCATTGCGCATACGCGCTTTCTCTTCGGGGCCGAAGTCGCGTATATACGCGCTTTCTCGCGGCGAACTAGCGTATAGATCTTCAATTATTATAGAGCTAAAGATACTTCTTCGCATCGATATTCATTTGTATTTATCCTTTTACTTCGCATGTATGTTCGCCCATCTCGCATCTAAGCTCTTCCATAAACAGATCTAGCGTATACAAATACATTCCATCTAGATATTCCGCTTCATCATTTCTTCATAGGTGCATCATAGATTCGCATCTATTATCAAACATTTACCCCTTCCATACAAACATATACTTCATAGAGAAATATTCATTCAAGCTCTCGTATATCTTGTTCCCACACTCATGATTTGCACAATGAATTTCTTCTCCTTATATAGGTTTACCCTTTTTCAATACCATGAGCCCCTTTTTCAATACCATGAGCCAAAACAATACCATGAGCCAAAACCACATTACTTCCGATGGTATTCCTGGACGGGGTCATTTAGACAAGTCAATACCCAATACAATGGGTCAATACCATGGTGGTTACCCCCGGTTTTTCCCTTTATGAGCGCTTTTGCCCATATGCGACTTGGAACGTTATTTACCACGTGCATAGCGACTTCTCCTAGGCAAATCCGTGTATGCCTTGAGACATACTCTTTTCATCATACATCTAGCACATACTGAATTCCTTTCTTCATTACCTTCTGTACTCACTGTAGATACATCAGATTTACATCATTTAACAGGTTCATCAAGACATATTCTATCAAGCACAACTTCATCAAGTAAGTTGCCATTCAAGGGCAACACTCAGCATCATATTGCCAACAGACATCATATCACATCAGATTTACATCATTTACCAAGTCCATTAAGTCAAGAATAACTTCATCAGGTGGATTTCCATCAAGGACAACACATGCCAACAATCTCATGTCTTCATCTTCATTCAGTGGGTTGCCATCAAGGACAACACTCTGCATCATATTTCCAACAGTAGTTTTTGGTGATATACTGATCTACAACAAGTCTTGGAAGGATCATATTCAACATGTTGACATGGTGCTCAAACTATTGGAAGAGAAACAATTATATGCAGAAACCTCAAAATGTTTCTTTGGAGTACAAGAGGTGGAATATATGGGTCATATTGTATCTCACAAGGGTGTAAAGGTAGATCCTAACAAAATTACAGCCATTAAGGAATGGAACGTCCCCACAATGACAAAGAAGTTGCAAGGATTTCTCGGGTTAACAGGGTATTATAATAAGTTTGTTAAGAATTATGCGAGAATAGCAGCAGAGTCTAACAACATTATTGAAGAAAGATACATTTTCATGGACTCCGAAAGAAACTAAGGTCCTACAAGGTGTTGCAAAATATTGGTACTATGGCTTAAAAATTGGAGCTTCCTACTTCTTCTCAAGTGGACCTTTTTTCCATGTTTCATGGTTAAAGAAGGTTATAGGTGAAAATATTCCAGTTCAAACAATATTGCTAGAACTTGATGAGGAAGGAAAAATCATATTGGAACCTGAAGCGGTCACGGAAACAAGAACTCGAAAACTACGAAATCGATCAATTTCAGAGTATCTCATCAAGTGGAAGAACTTACCCACTGAAGATTCTACATGGGAGGATGAGAATTTTATACAGAAGCACCCAAAGCTACTCAAGCATTGAGGACAACACTTTTTTGAAGGGGAGGGGCATGTTAGGTCCCTATATTACTAGTATAGTCCCTTATTGTTGTTAGTGTAACCCCCTTATTGTTATTATTGTACCCCTATAACCCCCATATTTTTATTATTGTGCCCTTAAATTATTATTGTTAGGTCGGCTAGGATTACATTGTGGCCCACTAGGATTACATTATGGCCCCATGGACTCCTATATATAGAATGGAGGTTTTGTAAATTGTATCATCCAAGAATTGTTCATTTATGTAATGTATTGGAGGTTGCCCCCTCGAAGTGGCTTATTTCTAAGGCGTTCATATCTCTTTTATTCTATTTTTGGAGCTCGTTTCATAACAAAGAAAGTTTCAGTAGATATAGTTGAGCAGAGACAATTATTGGCAGGTGGAATTCTTCCTAGTTGAGAGGGAGTGTTAATTTTTGCAACTAGGGTAAAATTCCACCTTGGACAGCTCAGATGATAGAGATCATGATTGCATTAAATTCCTCTTTTTGAGAGGTCAAAATTGACCTAAAGATCATCCTATTTGGTTAAGCGGAAGTTAATTTTTGAATTATTTTATTTATTAATGTATAATGGAATGGGTAGGTCCTAAGCACCTGTGAAATTGATTAGGTTGGCTTCAACCCCAAGTGAACCCTCATGAAATCCTATAAATAGAAGCAACCTCAAGATCATTTCACACATTCATCAAGCTATATTCTATTCTTGTATTTTTTATTGGTTTGCACAGTTATGATGGAAGGAGTCTGTGCAAGGGTCTGAAATCACAAGAGTGAAGCTCGCATTGATCTAGGTTTTCTTAGTTCTCAAACACAGGCATATAAATGGGTATTTTTTTCCTCGAACGGTTGTATGCAGTGGTTTTGTGAGTGTCTAGGAAGCCCTAGACACTGGCACAGAAGCTTAAGGGTGCGTCCAAGGCCTCAGAGGAATATCAGGTTGTATTAATATTTGGAAACTCGCACAGAGTGGTCCTAGGTGCGTCTAGGAAGTCATGGATGCACACAAAAAAACTAGAAGGGAGAATCTAAGGGGGTTGGAGGGGATCTAGGTAATTGTGACCTCGGACACACACACACAGATCCTTCCGGGTAGCTTCCAAGCAGTCATAGATTCACACATAGTAATTATAAGGGAGCGTTCAAGGAGTTTCAGATGCACATAGTGAGCCTTGTTAATAGCTTCTTGGATTTTGATCTGGGGTTTGGCTACTATCCTTAATTGGATTCAATGATCTGATGGATACCTTTTTATCTCTATAGATCTATAGATATTTTATGCATATTCCAACTAAAAATTTATGTATTGGGCTCATTCTAATCTCTGCTAAAAAAAATTTATGACGATATAATAAAGAAGAATATATGAAATGGTTTCCCCTTTGTGGGGTTTTTCCCTAGTCTTTGACCAATTTTTTGTCTCTTATGGCTATGTTGTTGTATTCTTTGTCACTACTATATTTTTCTATATTCACTTATAGTTTATGATTAGTTACATTGCTAATAATTCGATGCATTGTTAATGAATAATAAAATTGGGCTAAAGTAATTCATACAACATAGAACAACTGAAAAAATAACACTAATGTGAGAGAAAATGATGTGGATTAACTTATTTATTGTATATTTGTATCGTTGAAATAAATACTGATCAGGAGTTCATGAATTTTTTTCAAAATTGAAAGTGATCGAAAATGTACCAAACCTGAGCGACCAGGTAGATCTCCTCATTCTGATTCTGGCGCCGTGAACGGTTCGAAAAATTGATGTCGTATGAGGGAGATATCGCATTATGATCGTTTTCCCAAACAGCATGTAGGTGTACAGTCAACAAAAGTGGAATATTTTGGGAATATTTTGTTTTCTCTAAACCAATGATGTTTTGCCACGTGGCACATTCTAGTTCATTGATCAGTTGTACAAAGAATTTTTTTGGACCTATGGATGGGTGACACATGGCCAACCCTGAGGCTGCCATGTGTCCCTCATACAATTCAGTAAAATTTTGTAAGGGTCCAGGGGGTTCGACCCCATGACCTATGACACGCCTACAAAATCTTCCACCAACTCCTCTATGCTTTGGAACTTAACCTATAAGCAATCCACATTATTTTATGTTTTAATGAAATATATGTTGCGAGGGGGGGAACCGTCGGCGGTCCCAACTCGCTAGTGGCCCCGTTTGTATGTTAACATGTTAAAGCACTTAAACCACGACATAATTTCTTACCTCCTATGGTTCCAAAAACTGTTACTCCTATGGCTAACCATTTACCATATCACATGTGCAGTTTCGATGTTTGTTGCAGTCGACGGTTCCATAACTGTAACACCCAGCGAAAATGAAAGCATTGATCACATGCACGGTTTTCATGTTATACGCCGACAGTTTCGAAATGGTGGTTAGGATCGGATATTAGCCTAACTGTAGGGTTCAGGGGATCAGCATGTGGCCACCCCCGCCCCTTAACCATGAAAACTTAATGTTACAGCTTGATTTTCGATGGAAGGTTTAGTGCACCTCTAATTCCGAAGGTTCGAAGGTTATGCTGGAATTAACTGCAATTAACTGCAGTCCTCCAATTTTAGTTGATCTAAAATGTGAGAACTTCTTATTTATAATACAGAGATTGAATGTAGGGGAATTTACTGGATATGTCACCTTTAAAGAAAGGATGAGATCCAGAAGCTATCTGGCCCTTTATAGACTCTGCCTAAAGAAATAATAGAAGCAATCACTAATGATCTGGAAATGAAACTACTTTTTTGTTGGTGCAAGTTATTCATTATCCATAAACTTATGTGTCCAAACTATTTAATATGTTTTGCAATTGGAACAAAATGCTTTTGGTGAATTTATGAGTCTTTTTGTGTGTATCAGGCTTGTTTCTTTTTACTATTTAACATCTTTAACTCTGGAAAAACACAACGAATAAATCACAGAATATAACACAACATATGATAAGGCAGCTCACCCCTCCTAGGCTACATCTGCCGGGTCCAAGGCCCCCAAATGGGCATGTCCTTACTCTTATTATGCTCAGAAAATGGTTATACAGTGTGAAGAAAGCCTAAACAGGAAAAAATAGCTGTATAAATGAGTTCAAAACATATAAAATAGTAAGGAATGACTATAGTTTCACCTCCAATGGTAAACCATAATCCAATACAACTCTCTAATCCCCAAGCCTTGATGGCTCTTCAAGCTTCCTCGCTAATAAAGTACCTACTTTTTTGAATCTACAACCTGCTCTATTGGCTCTGGAATGCTCAAATTACCCAAAATCAAAAAAAAAATTCGCTCCAAAAGGTTTTCCCTAGCAAAAGTTATGAGCAAAACCACTTTTGCCCAATCAGGCCTAGAAAACCTCCACCAAAAGTGGGAGGACTGCAGATAACTCGACTATTTTTGGAAAACGTCCCCTATAATGGTGCACTCTACCAGTTTCATCGAAACTGTAACAATAACCATTAAACATGGCATAAATATTTACGAAACCTCCGCCACTTGACATGTGACCTATCCATATATAACCGCAACTGTTAACCGCCATCGAAGTTAGAGCCAATGTTGTTAGCTAAAGGTTCTTTGTAGAGGGGGTTGCCCCTTAGGTGCTAGCCCCCTTTCAGCCCCACCCATTTGTAGTTTAAACCTTAAATATATGTGGTGACCCATAAGAGTTAAGTCTCATCGTCCAGCCCGAGCGGTCGGTCCGTGGGGCTGCCACCCGCTTGACCCGCGGTCGGCTTCAGCCATTGCCATATAAATTTTGCCACAAACAATTTTGCAAACTTGGGGCCATGTGGCGGCCTCCAGGCAGGCCACGTGGCACCCATTGATTGGTCCAAATTGTATACAATCACCCACATATCCAACCACCAAATGCCAATTGTCGACCTCTGATTGGTTGACAAAGAATATTCTATGGAATATTCTATGGAATATTCATTTTTTAATATTTTTTTATTCAAAGTCAAACCAAGTCAAACTAGACTTTTACATGAAATTATGAAATTTCAAACTTGAATATCTTTCACATACAGTATCGGATTTGAGTGTCGTTCACGGCATCAGGATCATTTTGATGAGGCATTTCCTGTCGTTCTTGTTTGAACCAATTATGAGAAAATAAAATTTTGAGCTTTTTTTTTCAATTAGAACATGATCACCTGATCACACCTCCAAAATGGGAAGCTTTTGGACCCCAAAAGCTCTCTGATTACTGAAATTGAAGATGAGGAGACCTATTCTCCACTCTTCCACCCTTGAATAATTGAAATCTTCCCGATTTCATCAAATTGAGCTTTTCATAAAATGATAAATTGTCTCTTGAATTCACTGATCGACCGTTGCTAAAACTGACTGAGTCATGATGAAAATTCTTAAATTTTGCAGAACAACAACTATATTTTGCAGAAAGCATATTGTTTCTACAATGATCAAACTTCAAAGAAGACTTAAAATAAATTTCACCTTGCCAACTGTTCACATGGCAAATTCTTGTTGAATGAACTCTGTACTTGTGCCGAATCCCAACCAAATTTTCTCGCCATACAAATTTTCCATCCTGAAACCAACATTGACCCATGCTAAACTGTGTGCCCTCTTTTATTACATGCCTTTCCACCTCATGGACTCTTGCACTGCTTTGCACTGACACTTCATTCTCTGCATCGATCGACACCAAAGGTACCTTGTGCAACATAATGTCATCTTCTTTCAAAGACGAACTGTTATCAGACTGAGACATATCATTAGCAATATCATGAAAAGGTAAATGTACAAAATCTTGTCATTTAATCATTAACAAAGTCAGATTTTGACTTGCATTAACTAGCCTTTTCAATTGCCCTGCATGGACTAAAGAAGATTCTAGCTTCTTCTTATGTGCTCTCACAATGTACTCTTTTCCATCCTTGAACAAGTGATACTTATTTTCATGGCGATGGAAGATGGCCTTTATGTCATATAAATATGGAATACCCAACACAACACCTATAATGTTAAGCGGTACTACATCCAGTTCAACCCAATCAACATAATGAGCTGTTATGGGGAAGCACAAGATACACTTCTTTGAGACTTGTAAGTTTACATCCTTGCATATCCACCCAAGTGGATAAGGCTTTGGATGTGGAATTGTCTCAAGTTTCAACTGTTTTACCAAGTCTTCTGAGATGAGATTAGCTTGAGACTCACTATCAAAAAGAGTGTCTATCTTTGTGTGGTTTGATATTATCCTCACATGAAATAGCTCTATCCTCCTCTTTTCATTTTGAGTTTCTTTGTGACAATTTAATGAGCTAGAACTGGGATTTTTGTCTTGTACAACCTCTTTCCCTTTGTTGTTCTTTAATACCATGGCGATGCTTTTTGTCTCATCACCTGATTCTGACCCTAAGTCTTGTTCAACAATTGCTACAGTTTTCCCCTTTTCTTTGGGTTTGTCTTTGTTTTTATATTTCTCTGGTTTCTACTCCGGATGAAGCTTCCAATAGTGGTCTTCATCGTGGCTTGTTTTTGAACAGTTTTTGCAAAATAATTTCCCTTTTTCCTTTCTACAGTTTGCAATCCTTTTTCTCCCTTTTCCTTTAAAATCACTACCCTCATTCAGTGCATCAAAGGTGTTTTTCACTATAGCCTCTAAATGTGTAGCTTGTACACAAAATTCATCTAGACTAGTGGGATTAAAAATAAGGATAGTATGTATAAGGTAATTATGCAAACCACCTATATACTTCAGCAAAGTATCTTGACTTTGTAATTCTACTCCTAACAACAGTGCTCTTCTCCTAAACTCTTGAGTGTATTCTTGAACACTTTGTCCTTTAAGCTATCTAAAGTTTTTCCAATTCATTATAGCCTTTTGTAGATGAGCAAGAGGATAAAATTTCTTCTTAATTGCGGAAATAAATTCAACCCATGATAAATTAAGCTTACCATGTTTTCTAATTTCCTCTTTTGTCTTGGCTTCCCACCATACCAAAGCTAATCCTTCCATCCTTAGCGAGGCTAGTTGTATTTTAGTGTCGTCATCATGCAGATTTTGAATCCTTAAATAGAATTCTAACTGTCTGATCCAATTATCTAATTTCTCTGCATTAACTTCACCATTAAACATTGGCAACTCAAATTTGACATCAAGCTTTAAAAAATTATTTTTACCAGTGGTTTTGACTTATGTAACTGATTTACCGAAGTCGAGGAAGACAATGTCGAGGAAGAGGATGAAGATGGAGATGGTGGATCACCATTTCCTCTATGTCCTTTCTTAGAATGATCATTACTCTTCTTTCCTCCTGAGGAACCCTCTCCTTCTTTTTGGTTTTTAGACCCTTCTCCAACAATTCTATCATTTCTTTCTTGATAGAGGATCCTTACCATTTTAGTCATATCCAAGAAAGCTTTCTGAAATACCCTTTCTTCTTCCTTGGGATCCATCTCTTCATGAGCTTCTTCTTCTCTTGAAGAAATGCTTATAGCTGCTACTAGGGCTCTTGGAGGTGGTTCTCTGACCCTTCTTGGTTGTGGATTAGTTTGTGCACTAACCAAGTTTCCTTCACCTCTGTTGAGTTTTAACCTAGTCAGCATCAAAACTTACAAAACAGTAAAATATTTCTTTGCACAAAACTCAACCTAAGCTCCGATACCAATCTGATTTGAAATGTGAGAACTTCTTATTTCTAATACAGAGATTGACTATAGGGTCATTTACTAGATATGTCACCTTTAAAGAAAGGATGAGATCCAAAAGCTATCTGGCCCTTTACAGACTATGCCTAAAGAAATAATAGAAGCAATCAATAATGATCTGGAAATGAAACTACTTGTTTTCTGGTGCAAGGTATTCATTATCCATAAACTTATGTGTGCAAATTTTTTAATATGTTTTGCAATTAGAACAAAATGCTTTTTGTGAATTTATGAGTCTTTTTGTGTGTAGGAGGCTTATTTATTTTTACTGTTCAACATCTTTAACTCTGGAAAAACACAGCAAATAAATCACAGAATATAACACAACATATGATAAGGCAGTTCACCCCTCCTGGGCTACATCTGTCAGGTCCAAGGCCCCCAAATGGGCATGTCCTTACTCTTATTATGCTCATAAAATGGTTATACAGTGTGAAGAAAGCCTAAACAGGAAAAAATAGCTGTATAAATGAGTTCATAACACAGAAAACAGTAAGGAATGTCTATAGTTTCACCTCCAATGGTAAACCATAATCCAATACAGCTCTCTAATCCCCAAGCCCTGATGGCTCTTCAAGCTTCCTCGCTGATAAAGTACCTAAAGAACTGATCTATTGACTCTGAAACCTACTCCAATGGCTCTGGAATGCTCAAATTACCCAAAATCAAAAACAATTTCACTCCAAAAGGTTTTCCCTAGCAAAAGTTATGAGCAAAACCACTTTTTCCCAATCAGGCCTAGAAAACCTTCACCAAAAGTGGGAGGATTGCAGATAACTCGACTATTTTTGGAAAATGCCACCCAGAATGGCGTGCTCCACCAGTTTCCTCAGAACTGTTGGATTAAGCATTTATTGTTAGGTGGAGTGGTCACATGGACCAACTCCACTGCTGCGGAACTGTAACAATAACCATTAAATGTGGCAGAAATCTTTACGAAACCTCGGCTTCTTAACATGTGACCTATCCATATATAACCGCAACTGTTAACCATCATCGGAGTTAGAGCCAAGGTTCTTAGCTGAAGGTTCTTTATAGAGGGGGTCGGCCCTTAGGGGCTAGCCCCCTTTCGGCCCCGCCCATTTGTAGTTTAAACCTTAAATATATGTGGTGACCCATAAGAGTTAAGTCTCATCGTGCAACCCGGGCGGTCAGGTCATGGGGCTACCACCCGCTTGACCCATGGTCGAATCCGGCCATTACCATATAAATTTTTCCACAAACAATTCTGCAGACTTGGGGCCATGTGGCGGCCTCCGGGTAAGTCACGCGGCGCCCATTAATTGGTCCACATTGTATATGGTCACCCACATATCCAACCACCGAATTCCAATTGTCGAATTCTGACTGGTTGAAAAAGAATATTCTATGGAATATTCTGTGGAATATTCTTGGAATATTCTATGGAATATTCCTTTTTAAAAAAAAATTATTCAAAGTCAAACCAAGTCAAGCTGGACTTTTACATGAAATTGTGAAATTTCAAACTTGAATATCTTTCACATATAGTATCGGATTTGAGTTTCATTCACGGCATCAGGATCGTTTCGACGAGGCCTTTCCTGTCGTTCTGGTTTCAACCAATTCTAAGCAAACAAATTTTTGAGCATTTTTTTTCAATTAGGACCTAATCACTTGATCATTAGTGGAGGTTTTGTAGGGGAAATTTGACAAAACCTTAGCCAGGTCAATTTTGGACCAATTTGGGGTGAAACAAGAGTCTACCTAGACTAATTTGAGAATTTTGGAGCCATTCTTGCAGAGAAAACAACCATTAGAGGCTTGTAAACACATGTATTTGTAAAATTTTGAGCATAATGAAAGATGGACATGTTATTAGGAACTGGACCAATAGATGTAGCCCAGGAGGGGTGAAATGCTTCGGCATGCTTGCTGTGTAAATCTTATGTGTGATTTTATTTGTCTATTATACATTGTTGTTCATTGTTATTTAGGCTTATTTACATGCTTTAAATTTACAATTTCATGTATGTACATGTTTTATAACTGAAAAGACACTTAGCATAGAAAACTAATACAGTCCTTTCAAATCAGGTTGGTATCAGAGCTAGAGTTTACTCTCTGGTGTTTTTATGTGCAAGATTTGTTTAGATGTTTGTAATTTTTCACATGCTTACTAGGCTCAAGCTTAAGAGAGGAGAAGGAAAATTAGTGGAAGCAAGAGGGTCTCAAAGTGAGCCACAACAAAGGAGGGAAATATTTCCACATTCTCCACCACCTAGTTCACCTCCAAAAGAAGAAAAAGAAACATTAAGTATGCCTCCAAGAGAAGGATAAATCCATGAAGAGGTGGATCCCAAAGAAGAAGAAAGAGTGTCCAGGAAAGCATTTATTGACATGACTGCGATGGTGAGAATCCCTTATCAATAAATGAATGAGAGACTAGAAGGAGAAGGATCCAACCTTCACAAGTAAGGATAGGGATCATCAGGAGGTCAAAATGATGAAAATAATTCAAGGGAGGGAAATGGAAGAAATGGAGGTAGTGGAAAGTCACCATCTTCACCCTCATCATCATCATCCTCTACTTCATCTTCAATACATCAGCCACACAAGAACATTAGTAAAAGTCCCTTTCTAAAACTTGATGTTAAGTTTGAATTCCCAATTTTTAATGGTGAAGTCAATGCAGAAAAGCTTGATAATTACTTTAGGCAATTGCAGGTCTATTTGAGAATTTAGAACCTTCATGATGATGATACCAAAATCCAATTAGCCTTATTGAGAATGGAAGGTGTGGCACTTGTTGGGTGGGAAGCCAAGACAAAGGAAGAGATCAAGAAGAATGGTAATATTATCCTATCATAAACTAATTTCATTACTGTGATAAAACAACAGTTTTATCCATTAGCTCATATGCAGAAAGCCATAATGAACTGGAAAGATTTTAGACAATTGAAGGGACATGATGTGCAAGAATACACCCAAGAATTTAGGAGAAGAGCTCTCTTATTAGGGGTAGATTTGTAGAGCCAAGATACTTTGCTCAATTACATGCTACCTAAAACATACAATCCTCATTCTTAACCCTACAATTCTAGATAAATTTTGTGTTGAGGTCACACATCTAGAAGCTAGAGGGAAAAATATTACTGATGAGGGTAGGAAGAAACCTTTTAAGGCAAAAAACAAAGAGAAGACCTCAAAAGGTAAGGGAAAAAAGAATACATCTGTCAATAAAGAGGGAGAAAAAGTGGTCTATAAACATTGTTCAAGAGAAGGCCATGATGAGAATCATTGTTGGAAATTACATCCTAAAAAGAGGCCCAAACATCAGAACAACAAAGGGAAATAGAAAACCAAAACTACAACTCAACATGATTTAGGAGAGGATTTAGGTGATGAATCTAAAATTATATCCATGGGATTGAAGAACATGAAGGGGAAATAAATTGAAACTAAACCCAGTACTATTACATCAAACTTCCATATACAAGCTCCAAATGAAGAAGAGAGAATTGAATTGTTTCATGTGAGGTTCATATCCAAACATACCAAGATTGACACACTATTTGACAGTGGGTCACAAGAAAACTTAATCTCTGAAGACTTGGTCAAGAAAATTAATCTTGAGACCATTCCACATCCAAAACCATATACACTTGGTTGGATTTTTAAGGATGAAAATTTACAGGTTTCAAAGAAGTGCATATTGCAGTTTGCAATAATTGCACATTTTGTTGACACGATTGAATTAGATGTGGTTCCTCTTTATATTACAGGTATTATGTTGGGAATTCCTTACTTGTGCGATAGGAAATAAATCTTCCATCGCCATGATAACAAATACCATTTATTCAAATATGGCAAGGAGTACATTGTTAGAGCACATCGCAAGAAGACAAATATTGATATGGTAAATGTTGGACATGTAAAGAGGCTGGTGAATTCAAGTAAGAATTTTGTTCTTCTAATGATTAAGCCTAAAGATGATGTTAATCATGAATAATTTGAGGATTGTGATCTTAATTTGAAATAAGATTTATATGATGTAGTTTATGCACATCATGAGATGTTTTAGGAGCCAACAAGATTGCCTCCAAAAATGGAGATTCAACATGAGATTCAGTTGCAACAAGATTGTCCTCTTCCAAACTTCGGCATGTATTGCATGTCGATAATGGAGAATTTTAAATAAAGAGGAAAATCAAGCACATGTTGGACAGGGGACTCATAAGGCCAAGCACTTCACCATGCGTTTCACCCATAGTCTTGATTCCGAAGAAACATGGTACTTGGCACATGTGTGTATACTTTAGAGCATTGAACAAGATAACAGTAAAGAATCGATACTTGCTCCCAAGGATAGATGATTTGATTAATCAACTAAAAGAAGAAATTTTTTTCACTAATTTAGAGTTATGAAGTGGATATCATCAAGTAATAATTGCAAAAAGTGATATATGGAAGACTACATTCAAAACTAAACAAGGACTCTTTGAGTGGTTGGTTATGCCATTTGGTTTGTGTAATGCACCGGAAACTTTCATACGTGTAATGGATAATGTTTTGCATCCATTTCTTGATGAATTTTTTATTGTGTATTTCGATGATATACTGATTTTCAGAAAAACAAGAGAAGAACATGTCTTTCATGTGAAAAGGGTACTTGATGTTTTGAAGAAAGAGAAATTATTTCTTAAGATGTCAAAGTGTGAGTTCGGATAGACTTCTTTGGTTTATTTGGGACACATTGTACGAGGAGGCGAGTTGAGAATTGATCCTTCTAAAGTGGAAGCCATTTTGAATTTGCCCACTCCCAAAATAGTAACCGAGGTAAGAAGTTTCTTGGGTGTAGCTCAGTATTGGAGAAATTTTATTGCTAACTTTTCTGCCATAGTAGCTCTTATGCATGCAGTGACAAGTGTGAAGAAAGGCTTCCAACGGGGAGGAAAATAGCAGAAATCTTTCGAATCTATAAAACACAAGATCAGTTCTACTCCAGTCCTTGCATTACCAAATTTGAGATAGCTATTTGAGATACAAACCAATGCTAGTGATTATGCCATGGGTGCAGCACTTTTGCAGCCAGGTAAGCCTACCAATTTTCATTCTGAAATAGTTAATGGTGTTGTAACTAATTATCCTACATATGAAAAAGAGTTGTATGCATTGGTAGAACTCATCAAGAAGTGGAAACACTACTTTATGGGTAAAGAGATGATTATACATACCGATAACCAACCATTATAGTACTTGCAGTCACAAACAAAATTGCAGCAATCACGACATTTAGTGTGGATGGGTTTCCTTCAACAGTTTCACTTGGTTATAAGGTACAACAAAGGTATTTTCAATAAAATTGTTGATATTCTTTCAAGGCTGATTATATGTGATTCTACTTTACATAAAAATGATTCTATTGTACATAAGAGTTACATAGAACAATATGCACATGATGTTGATTTTCAAGATGTGTATGCTAGTTTGAGTGAAGGGAATCAAGTTGAGGAAAATGATTATCACATGCATGAAAATTTGTTGTTTCATTTGGGCAAGCTATGTATACCACAAGGAGAGAGGCTTAGTGTCATGAGAGAGGCTCATTCGTCTCTTACTTCTACACACTTTGGGGTAAGGAAAACAATGGCGCATCTACAGAGGTATTGCTATTGGCCTCGCATGATAGATAGTGTTTCGCATTTTATAAGAGGTTGTTCTATGTATGCAACAAGAAATCCTAGCAATAGGAAGCTTGGGTTGTACATGCCACTACCGGTACAATCAAGGCCATGGGAGAGTGTCTCCATGGACTTTTTTGGAGGTATACCTATATCAAGAAAACAACATGATTATCTTTATGTAATTGTGGATAGATTCAGTAAAATGTGTATACTTATGCATGTAAGAAAACCATAACTGCTGCAAAAAGAAATGAAATTTATTCTCAACATGTATGGGTTCATTATGGATTTCAAACTTCTATTATTAGTGATAGGGATTCCAGGTTCATTGGGAATTTTTGGTGCAATATTTGGAAGATGATAGACACAAAGTTGAAAAGAGTATTGCTTTTCATCCGCAAAATGATGGCCAAACTGAGGTGGTGAACAGAACCGTTGTGCATCGATTGAGAGGATATTGCAACAAACATCCCAAGTTATGGGATGAACAACTGCATTACATTCAACATGCTTACAATCAGGCAAAGCACTCTTCTATAAATACTTCACCTTTTGAAGCATGCTTTGGGTATTTTCCAAAATTGCCATTAGACTTCATCTTTGAGAAGGATGTTTCAATTGATGGGCATAGTGATATTCACAAGGCTTGAAATTTCATTGAGAAAATTAAGATTATTCATCAACAAGTTTAATAACAGCTTGAGAAGAGTCAAAGAAAATACAAGGAAAGGCATGACAAGCATAGAGTTGATCACAAGTTTCAAGAAGGAGATGAGGTATGGTTGCACATAAGCAAAGACAGGATGCAAGGAGAAGGTAAAAATCTCAAGCCCATTCATTATGGTCCATTCAAGATCATAAAGAAAATTGGTAGCAATGCATTTCAACTTGACTTGCCTTCATATATGCAAATGTATTCAGTTTTTAATGTTGAAAAATTACATTTGTATGAGCCACCTTTGATCGATGATCAAGGAAGTGATGTTCAACTGACTTCTATTGAATATTTCTTGCCATAATTTTTGAATGAGCTCAAGGAGGATACCATTCTTGACAGGAGGACAAGAGCATCTGAGAGGGGAAGTGTCGACTACCTTCGAGTTGGGCTCAAGGGTAGTAAGCCAAGCAAGGAAAACTGGATGGAATTTGGAAAGGTGAGGGAGTTGTACCCTCATCTACTGAATAAGTAATCAAATTCTTTTGGGGTCCATAAGCTTCCCAATGGGGAGGTGTGATCAGGAGTTCATGAATTTTTCTCAAAATTGAAAGTGCTTGAAACTGTACTAAACCTAAGTGATCGGGTAGATCTCGTCGTTCTGATTTTGGTGCCATGAATGGTTCTAAAAATGATTTCGTATGAGGGAGATATCATGTTCTTATCATTTTCCCAAACAACTAAAATTGCGACAGGTTTGATTGGGATGCCCCGTCAACATGCAGGTGTACAGTTAGCAAAGTGGAATATTTTGGGAACAATATGTTTTCTCTAAACCAATGATGTTTTGCCACATGGCACATTTTGGATCCTTTATGAGTTGTACAAAGAATATTTTTGGACCTATGGATGGGTGACACGTGGCCAACCCTGAGGCTACCATGTGTCCCATGTACGATTTAGTAAAATTTTGTTAGGGTCTGGGGTGTTCAACCTCGTGACCTCTGATGCACCCGCAAAGTCTTCCACCAACTCCTCTACACTTTGGAACTTAATCTATAAGCACTCCACATTATTTTATGTTGTAATAAAATGCACACTGGGGGGGGGACCGCCAACGATCCCAACCCATCGGCGACCTCGTTTGAATGTTCACATGTTATAGCACTTAAACCGTGACAGAAGTTGTTACTTCCAACAATTCCAAAAACCGTTACTCTGGCTGCTAACCATTTACCATAGCACATGTGCGGTTCCGACTTTTGTTGCGGTCGATGGTTCCATAACTGTAACACCTGGTAGCACAGAAAGCATTGATCACATGCACAGTTTTCATGTTATACGTTGACAATTCTGAATGGGTGATTAGGCTCGACGGTTAGGCTAACCATGAGGTTCGGGGGGTTGCCATGTGGCCACCCCCGCCCCTTAACCATGAAAATTTAATGTTGCGGTTTGATTTTCGACGGAAGTTTTAGTGCACCTCTAATTTCACAGGTTATGCCGAAATTAACTGAAATTAACTGCAATCCTCCAAATTTAGTGGAGGTTTTGTAGCGCACATTGGGAAAAAGCTTAGCTAGGTCAATTTTTGACTAATTTGGGGTGAAACAAGAGTTTACCTAGACTAATTTGAGCATTCTGCAGCCATTGGTGCAGAGAAAACAACCATTGGAGGCTTTTAACATACATATTTGCAAAATTTTGAGCATAATGAAATATGGACATGTCTTTGGGAGCTGGACCGCCAGATGCAACCAAGGAGTGGTGAACTGATTCATCATGTCTACTGTGTAAATCTTACATGTGATGTTATTTTTCTATTATATATTATTTTTCAGTGTTATTTAGGCTTATTTACATGCTTAAAATTCACAATTTTATCTATTTTTCATGGTTAAATTCCTCAATCTTTAAGAAAAAAAATGGAGACAAATATGTATATGTTTTATAACTGAAAAGACACTTAGCACAACAAACTAATACAATATTTTTAGATCAGGTTGGTATCAGAGCTAGATTTTATTCTCTGGTGTTTTTGTGCGCAAATATTTTTTTAACTCTTTGCAATTTTTTGCATGCTTACTAGGCTCAAGCTTAAGAGAGGAGAAGGAAAATTGGTGGAAGAAAGTGGGTCTCAAAGCGAGCCATAGCAAAGGAGGGCAATATTTCCACATTCTCCACCACCTAGTTTACCTCCAAAAGAAGCAGAAGCAGCATTAAGCATGCCTCCAGGAGAAGGATAAATCCATGAAGAAGTGGATCCCAAAGAAGAAGAAAGAGTGTTTAGGAAAGAATTACTTGACATTACTGAGATGGTGAGAATCCTTTATCAAGAAAGGAATGATATACTAGAAGGAGAAGGATCCAAACTTCACAAAGAAAGATAAGGATCATTAGGAGGTCAAAATGATGAAGATAAGTCAAAGAAGGGCAATGGAGAAAATGGAGGCAGTAGAAAGTCACCATCCTCACCCTCATCATCATCATCCTCTACTTCATCTTAAGTACATCAACCACACAAGTCAAGGAACACTAGTAAAAGTCCTTTTATAAAACTTGATGTTAAGTTTGAATTTCCAATGTTTAATGGTGAAGTCAATGCAGAAAATCTTGATAATTGGATTAGGCAATAGGAGGTCTATTTGAGAATTTAGAACCTTCATGATGATGATACCAAAATCCAATTAACCTCATTGAGAATGGAATGTGTAGCACTTGTTTGGTGGGAAGCCAAGATAAATGAGGAGATCAAGAAGCATGGTAAGATTATCCTATGATGGATTGATTTCATTACTACAATAAAACAATAGTTTTATCCATTAGCTCATATGCAGAAAGCCATAATGAACTGGAAAAATTTTAGACAATTGAAAGGAAAAAATGTGCAAGAACACCCAAGAATTTAGGAGAAGAGCTTTCTAATTAGGGGTGGATTTGCAGAGCCAAGATACTTTGCTCAAGTACATAGGAGGCTTACATAGCTACATAAAACATACTATCCTCATGTTTAACCCTACAAGTGTAGCTAAAGTTTGTGTTCAGGCCACACATCTAGAAGCTAGAGGGAAAAATATTACTGATGAGGGTAGGAAGAAACCTTTTAAGGTGAAAAACAAAGAGAAGACCTCAAAAGGTAAGGGCAAAAAGAATGCATCTATCAAGAAATAGGGAGAAAAAGTGGTTTGTAAACATTATTCAAGAGAAGGCCATGATGAGAATCATTGTTGGAAATTACATCCTGAAAAGAGGCCCAAACATTAGAACAACAAAGGGAAACATAAAACTCCAGCTACAACTCAACATGATTTAGGAGAGGATTCAAGTAATGAACTTAAAATTACAGCCATGGGATTGAATAACATGAAGGGGAAATAAATTGAAACTAAACCGAGTACTAGTACATTAAACTATCACATACAAGCTCCAAATGAAGAAGAGATAATTGAACTGTTTCATGTGAGGGTCATATCCAAACATACCAATATTGACACATAATTTGACAGTGGGTCACAAGAAAACTTAATATTTGAAGACTTGGTAAAGAAACTAATCTTGAGACCGTTCAACATCCAAAACCATATCCACTTGGTTGGATTTGTAAGGATGCAAATTTATAGGTTTGAAAGAAGTGCATATTGTGGTTTGCAATAACTGCACATTTTGTTGACACAGATTAATTATATGTGGTTCCACTTGATAATACAGATATTGTGTTGGGAAATCCTTACTTGTATGACAGGAAAGCAATCTTCCATTTCCGTGAGAACAAATACCATTTATTCAATGATGGCAAGGAGTACATTGTTAGAGCACATAACAAGAAGACAAACATTGCTATGGTAAATGCTTGACAGGTAAAGAGGCTGGTGAATTCAAGTAAGAATTTTGTTCTTCTAATGATTAAGCCTAAAGTTGATGTTAATCATGAATCATATGAGGATTGTGATCCTAATTTGAAATCATATTTATATGATGTAATTGATGCACATCATGAGATGTCTCAGGAGCCAATAGGATTGCCTCCAAAAAGGGAGATTCAACATGGGATTCAGTTGCAACAAGATTTACCTCTTCCAAACATCGGCATGTATCGCATGTTGATAATGGAGAATGCGGAAATAAAGAGGAGAATCAAGGAAATGTTGGACAAGGGACTCATAAGGCCAAGCATTTCGCCATGCATTTCACCCATAGTCTTGATTCCGAAGAAAGATAGGACTTGGCACATGTGTGTAGACTTCGAAGCTTTGAACAAGGTAATGGTAAAGAATCGATATGCACTCCCAAGGATAGATGATTTGCTTGACAAGCTAAAATAAGAAAAAAAATTCACTAAGTTAGATTTACAAAGTGGATATCATCAAGTAAGAATTGTGGAAAGTGATATATGGAAGACTACATTCAAAACCAAACAAGGAACCTTTGATTGGTTGGTTATGCCATTTGGTTTGTATAATGCACCGGTAACTTTCATGTGTGTAATGGATAATGTTTTTCATCCATTTCTTGATGACTTTGTTACTATGTGTTTAGATGATATACTGATTTTCAGAAAAACAAGAGAAGAACATGTCTTGCATGTGAAAAGGATGCTTGATGTTTTGAAGAAAGAGAATTTATTTCTTAAGATGTCAAAGTGTGAGTTCAGATAGACTTATTTGGTTTATTTGGGACACATTGTAGGAGGATTTTTGTTGAGAATTGAACCTTCTAAAGTGGAATCCATTTTGAATTGACTCACTCCAAAAATATTAACCGAGGTAAGAAGTTTCTTAGGCGCAGCTCAGTATTGGAGAAAGTTTATTTCTAACTTTTCTTTCCATAGTAGCTCCTATGCATGCAGTGACAAGTGTAAAGAAAGGCTTCCAATGGGAAGGAAAATAGCAGAAATATTTTGAAGCTCTAAAAGACAAGATTAGTTCAACTCCAGTCCTTGCATTACCAAATTTGAGACAGCCATTCGAGATACAAACCGATGCTAGTGATTATGCCATGGGTGCAGTACTTTTGTAGCATGGTAAGCCTATCGCTTTTCATTCTGAAACATTCAACGATGTTGTAACTAATTATCCTAAATATGACAAAGAGTTGTATGCGTTGGTACAAAGCGTCAAGAAGTGGAAACACTACTTGATGGGTAAAGAGACGATTATACATACCGATCACCAACCATTACAGTACTTGCAGTCGCAAACAAAATTGTAGCAATCACGAAATTTCAGGTGGATGGGTTTCCTTCAACAGTATCACTTCGTTATAAGGTACAGAAAAGGTATTTTCAATAAAGTTGGTGATATGCTTTCAAGGCCGAAAATAAGTGATTCTAATTTACTTAAAAATGATTCTATTGTACATGAGATTTACATTAAATAATATGCACATGATGTTGATTTTCAAGATTTGTATGGTAGTTTGAGTGAAGGGAATCAAGTTGAGGAAGACAATTATCACATGCATAACAATTTGTTGTTTCATTTTGGCAAGATGTGTATACCACAAGAAGAGAGGCTCATTTGTCTCTTATTGTTGGACACTTTGGGGTAAGCAAAACTGTGGCGCATCTACAGAGGTATTGCTATTGGCCTCACATGATAGATAGTGTGTCATGTTTTATAAGAGGTTGTTCTATGTGTGCAACAAGTAAGCATGGTAATAGGAAGCTTGGGTTGTACTCGTCACTACTGGTACCATCAAGGACATTGGAGAGTGTCTCCATGGACTTTGTTGGAGGTCTACCTATGTCAAGAAAACAACATGATTACCTTTATGTGGTTGTGGATATATTCAGTAAAATGTGTATACTTATGCCATGTAAGAAAACCATAACTGCTGAACAAACTGCTAAACTTTATTTTCAACATGTATGGGTTCATTATGGATTGCCAACTTCTATTGTTAGTGATAGGGATGCCAAGTTCATTGGGAAATTTTGGTCCAATATTTGGAAGATGATGGACACAAAGTTGAAAAAGGGTATTGCTTTTCATCCGCAAAATTATGGCCAAACCAAGATGGTGAATGTAACCATTGTGCATCTATTGAGAGGATATTACAACAAAAATCCTAATTTGTGGGGTGGACAACTTCATTACATTTAGCATGCTTAGAACAGAGCAAAGCACTCTTCTACAAGTACTTCACTTTTTGAAGCATGATTTGGGTATTTGAGTATTTGCCGAAATCGCCATTAGACTTCATTTTTTACAAGGATGTTGCAATTGATCAGCATAGTGATATTGACAAGGCTCGAAATTTAACTGAGAAAACTCACATTATTCATCAAGAAGTTCAATAACAACTTGAGAAGAGTCAAAGCAAATATAAGGAGAGGCCTGACAAGAATAGAGTTGATCACAAGTTTCAAGAAGTAGATGAGGTATGGTTGCACATAAGCAAAGAAAGGATGCAAGGAGAAGGTAAAAAGCTCAAGCCCATTCGCTGTGGTCCATTAAAGATCATAAAGAAAGTTGGTAACAATGCATTCAACTTGACTTGCCTTCATATGTGCAAATGTATTCAATTGTTAATGTTGAAAATTTATGTTTGTATGAGCCACCTTTGATCGATGATCAAGGAAGTGATGTTCAACTACCTTCTATTGAAGATTTATCACCAGAATTTCTAGATGATCTCAAGGAGGATACCGTTCCTGACAGGAGGACAAGAGCATCTAAGAGGGGAAGTGTCGACTACCTTTGAGTTGGGATCAAAGGCAGTAAGCCAAGCAAGAAAAAGTGGATGGAAGTTGGAACGGTGAGGGAATTGTACCCTCATCTACTTAATAGGTAATCAAAGCATTTTCGGGTCCAAAATCTTCCCAATGGGGAGGTGTGATCAAGAGTTCATGAATTTTTCTTAAAATTGAAAGTGCTCGAAACTGTACCAAACCTACACGACAGGGTAGATTTCATCATTATGATTCTGGTACCTCGAACGGTTCAAAAAAATGATGTCGTATGAGGGAGATATCGTGTTTTGATCGTTTTCCTAAACATCTAAAATTCCAACAGGTTTGACTGGGATGCCCAGTCAACATGTAGGTGTACAGTCAGAAAAAGTGGAATATTCTGGGAATAGTCTATTTTCTCTAAACCAATGATGTTTCACCACGTGGCACATTCTAGATCGTTGATGGCTTGTACGAAGGATTTTTTTGGACCTATGGATGGGTGACACGTGGCTAGCCCTGAGGCTGCCATGTGTCCCCTATATGATTCAATAAAATTTTGTTAGGGTCTGGGGGATTCGACCCCGTGACCTCTGGTGCACCCACAAAGTCTTCCACCATCATCTCTACGCTTTGGAACTTAACCTATAAGTGCTCCACATTATTTTATGTTGTAATGAAATTCACATTGGGGGGGGGGGGGGTGAGAACCGTCGGCGGTCCCAACCCGTCGGCGACCCCGTTTGAATGTTTACATGTTAAAGCACTTAAACCGCAAAAAAAATTGTTACTTCTGACAGTTCTGAAAATCGTTACTCCGGTGGCTAACCATTTACCATATCATATGTGTGGCTCCAATGTTTGTTGCGGTTGATGGTTCCATAACTATAACACTCGATGGCACTGAAAGCATTGATCACATGCGCGGTTTTCACGTTATACACCGATAGTTCTGAATGGGTAGTTGGGCTAGGTGGTTAGCCTAACCACGGGGTTCGGGGGATCAACATGTGGCTACCCCCTCCCCTTAACCACGAAACTTTAATGTTACGGCTTGATTTTCAGCAAAAGGTTTAGCACGCCTCTAATTTTGGAGGTTATGACAAAATTAACTGCAATTAACTACAATCCTCCAATTTTAGTGGATGTTTTGTACAGGACATTGGGAAAAATCTTATCCAGGTCAATTTTCGACAAATTTGAGGTGAAACAAGAGTCTACCTAGACTAATTTGAGCATTCTTGAGCCATTGGTACAGAGAAATTACCCATCAAAGGCTTGTAAACACATGTATTAGCAAAATTTTGAGCATAATGAAATATGGACATGCAATTGGGAGTTGGACCAGCAAATGTATCCCAGGAGGGGTGAACTGCTTCATCATGCTTGCTGTGTAAATCTTATGTGTGATGTTATTTCTCTATTATACACTGATTTTCAGTGTTATTTAGGCTTATTTACATGCTTAAAATTCACAGTTTCATCTATGTTTCATGGTTAAATTCCTCAATCCTCAAGAAAAAAAATGGAGACAAATATGTACATGTTTTATAACTGAAAATACACTTAGCACATCAAACTAATATAGTCCTTTATGATGATATATTAAAGAAGAATATTTTAAAGGTTTTCCCCCTTGTGGGGTTTTTCCCTGTTCTTGGACCAATTTTTTGTCTCTTATGGTTGTGTTGTTGTATTCTTTGTCATTGATATATTTTTCTATATTCAATTGCAGTTTATGATTGGTTACATTTCTAATAACAGGATGCATTGTTAATGAATAAGAAATTTGGGCTAAAGTAATTGATACAACATAGAACAACTGAAAAATTAACAATAGTGTGAGAGAAAATCACATGGATTCACTTATGTATTGTATATTTGTATCGTTGAAATAAATACAGTTCATTGAATATCACTCAAATCCTTTTTAATGATTTCTTGTCTTTTATCCCATATTATGTGTTTCATTTGCAATCCTTTGGTAATTGTAGTCAACCTAATGGTTGAGAGTATTGTAATAAATTTTTCCTTTAGAGGAAAAGCCCTTAGATGTTTTCCTATACATCCTTAGTTTGGAGGATACATTTCCCAATGTAATTTGTAATAAATAATTCAAAAAAGCTAAGAAGAAGCACAAGAAGAAATGAGAAATTAAATTTTCAAATTTTATAAGCCAAATTTGTTGATTAGCTTAGTGAAAGCATATGTTGTAAAAGGGACCATTACAAGGGTTCACATTTATCATTTAATGTATACCACATTTTTTTAAATAAAAAAATAAATTGTTTGGTGGTGTTTTGTACTAGATCCACTTTCAACAATGAATAAGGGGATCTTAGGTACATATTTTTTAGTGTGTGATGATGCAATTTTCATGGATTCTTATACCTAGTTTTGACATAATCACTTGCAATTCATAATTAAACGCAACACACACAAAACTAGAGTTTATTCTTTGGTGTTTTTGTGTGCAAATATTTGTTTAACTGTCTGCAAGTTTTCACATGCTTACTAGGCTCAAGCTTAAGAGAGGAGAAGGAAAATTGGTGGAAGAAAGTGGGTCCCAAAGCGAGCCATAGAAAAGGAGGGAAATATTTCCACATTATCCACCACCTAATTCACCTCCAAAAGAAGCAGAAGTAGCATTAAGCATGCCTCCAGGAGAAGGAGAAATCAATGAAGAAGTGGATCCCAAAGAAGAAGAAAGAGTGTTCAGGAAAGCATTCCTTGACATGACTGAGATAGTGATCAGGTGATCTGTTAAGACACTCCTTGATGTGAAGTCATTGGTTTAATTCCCTGACCCAATCGAGGTGATATATTGAACATGTTGAAGATGTATTCCTGCCAAGCTTACAAAAAAAAAAGGATCAATTATCATTTTTTTTATGTACATTGCATAGATATAACTACAAGAGCATTTAGTTTTTCATTTTACTAATTAATTAACATTGGCTATCAAATTTCTGAAGTTGCCTAATTTTTCCAACATAAGTATTATACTGAATTTAATATTTTCCAAGACATTAAAGAAATCCTAACAACATAAGTCTCCAAAGTTATTATTGTAGTAGATATTTAATTATTGAAATACGTTTTAAGGTTATCTATATATATTTTTCTTTTGTAAGCTTAGGTTGTTCCTTCTTTAAGGTTATCTATATATAAAGGAATGATCACTACAAATTAATTGAAGAATTAGTCCATAATTTTAACTAGAGCCATGTGGTGGCATGTCACTACCCACTTGTTCGCGTGAATTTAGTTTTTAGTCTATGTAGTTATAAAGTTATTTGTGTAAAAGGTAAAATTATAGCTAAATTCCATATATACAAGGAAAATCTAGTACTAACTAATTTCTAAAAAACAAAAATAAAATAACCTCAAATATTTTGAAACTAATTCCAAAATATTTCATTTCAATTTATAATTTCAAAATATTAAAATTTAATTTCTATTTTTTATTTTGTAGAGTATTCTTAATTAAAGAAAAAAACATGAGATTTTGATTACATACATACATACATACATACATACATACATACATACATACATACATACATACATACATACATACATACATATATATATATATATATATATATATATATATATATATATATTTGAATTCAAGCTATTTTTGTTGGTATATTTTTTTTTTCTTTAAAAATTTACTTTTAACTAGTTTTTTATAAAATGGCATTTGTGACTTTGTTTTTTTTATTTAAATAGGAGACAACATTGCATGAATTTTTTTGGTTGATATAAAATACATTTCTTAAAACAAATCAGTAAACAACTAGAGTTGTTTGACATTTGTTTCACTTTGCATTAGATCAGTGAACAAGAATAGATAGTCGAAAATGTTTTTTCTTGATTATTAGTGTTCATGAGTTTTACTGTATATGTGACATATGTTGTAATATTTGGAACAAAAAAAAAAAGGGACACCAAGTCTGAGGACATGGATTGTGAAACAAGGAATTCAGGATTTGTGGTGAGGATGATATAGTTTATCATGCAAAGAAGAGAATTGAGCTTGACAATAGGAATTAAAGGCTAATTGGTTCATGGTGTAAAGAAGATGGTTATTGATATTTAGTGGTATGAGGAAAATATTTAGGGACATGTTTATTTGAGATAATACAAAGAGAAAATGGGAACATAATTTATGGAGTAATTGCCAGATTAGGGATGAAGTAGTAAAGTATGGATAGGAAAGTATGTCTATTGTTTTGAATTAATGCGTTATGTTGCATTTATGTTGTAGTTGATATGGATAAATAGCACATTTGCTTTATGTTTATATGTGTACTCATATTCTATAAAATCAATTCTCACGAACTCTTATCGAGCTAGAAAAGAAACATATGTTCTAAAAACACCTATTTTGTTAGAACAATATCCTGATGACTCTTCATTCCCTAGTTACTGTTGTAATCAGAGTTAAATACTTGACAGAATTGAATACAAAAACATAGTAATTGATGGAGTAGATTTCAAAAAAATGTTCAAGTATTTGGTCAACTTCTTCTGTTATGTTTTTGTATAATAACTCTTCTGCTGGAAATGTGGGCACACCGAGTGTGGAATCAAGGCTTAACATGGAATTTATTGTGATGTTGTGCTTGATATTATAGGCATAATTGTTTCCATATTTACAATGGAATACATATTGTTGGGAAAAATACTGAGAGGGGGGGTGAATCAATATTTAGGACTTACTCAAAACTTTTTACTTTTTCTTACTTCAAAACACATACACGAATTTCCTGAAGCCAACTCGCGTATACACGCGGATATACTTAATAAAACATGTGTATGTCTAGCAATCTTATTATGCAGATAATTCTTCACTTATATCATTCCATCATTCATTCATTATATGTTCAATAAATAGTAAGCATGTGAAGTAATAACAGAATAAACCATCACACATAAGCAACACACATGAACACCAAGATTTTAGGTTGAAACCCAAGTCGGGAGAAAACCACCGCTGCCGTTGTCTCAGCCTTCAATATTTTATTATAGAGAAAACATCTTACAACCATGTACTAGCGCAGACTCATACCAGCACGCAGGCACCCACCTGCAGAAGGCTACAACCTTCTCTCGTTTACCAACCCTGGCCTGAAGGGAGCTAAACCCCAATGGAGGCTACAACCCTTAGCACCACCATGGAACACGTTTCATCAATTTTCGTACTGGTTCCAACCCATACAATTAAGCTCAAGGAACTTTCATCAAACCAACAACTTGCTCTATAGTAGCATAATCAATATTCGAACAACCTAGATCATCATTGATAGATAGCAGTAAAACAACAGAACAGATCAGACATTTCATACCATATACTTCAGCAAACCCTAGTTTTCATACATGCCTTTTATTCACTGATCCTGTGTATATGCGCGCTTTCACAAATACCAACCTGCGTATACATCTACACACATTTTAGAGCTGATTTCAATTCCCATACGCGCTTTCGCTGAATTCAAGCCGCGTATATACGCACTTTCTCCTTGACGAACCTGCGTCTAGATCTTCAGACATTTTAGGGCAGTGCAGCTCTCCAGAACAAATAAACAGCTCAGATCTTCATTCTTTACTTCAGCACAGATTCGCCAGATCACAGATCTAATCATTCCATAAACAGATCCAGAAGATACATATACATTTCAGATCTAGAGATCCCTCTTTCATCATTTTCTTCATAGGTGCATCATAGATTCAGATCTATCATCAAACTGTTACCCTTTCCATTCAGATATACTTCAGAGAGAAGTATTCATTCAAACCTTGACACATTACACACCCTAGCACACTGATCTTCTTCTCCTTATATAGATTATCCATTTTTTAATACCATGAGCCAAAACCACATCTCTTCGATGGTATTCCTGCATCAGATCAACACAAACCAACGCCAATACAATGGGTCAATACTCATGGTAGTAACCCCCGGTTTTACACATTTAGAGCGTAATTAGGCATACGTTGACTCTGGGCACGTACTTTTCCGTGCATACGCTACTTCTCCTACACAAACCCGCGTATGCCTTGAGACACACAATTTTCATTTTTGTTCTAGCACATACTGAAATTCCTTTCATCATTACATTCAAGTTGCTCTGTGGACTCATCATATCACATCAGATTTACATCATTACCAAGTCCATCAAGTCAAGAATAACTTCATCAAGTAGGTTGCCATCATCTTCATCAAGTGGGTTGCCATCAAGGACAACACATTGCATCATATTGCCAACAATCTCCCCCTTTGGACTTGATGGCAACCATGATGGTGTTTGATCACTATAACAGATAGATACATGAAACATAACCATTATTCAAATACCATGACATTATTTCCCCTTATTCAAACACCATGTTAATTATAATGATATTCTTCCCTTATTCAAACACCATTTCACTCTCCCCCTTTGACATCAAGGGCAAAGGGCGGATCAAAACCAACACAAGGTTTTTCCCTTCATGTAGAAAGAAGAGCGATGTAGATCTGATGTGCACTGAAGTTACCATGCTCCCCCTGAGTTCATGCTGAATGTACATGACTCTTTGACCTTCCTATCACCAGGGACTCATACTTATATAAAAAAACCAATCAAGTGGATTTACATATGAGACTCAAGTACCCAACCAAGTGGGTTTACACATTTTGACTCAACTACCCAACCAAGTGGGTTTACACATTTGAACAAGTCCTTACATGACTGAATATTACAATTTTACATCATAGGTCTCATCATGACCTTTTCATCAAATTACAAATATGACTTTTTATGACCACTACCAAAAAGACCTCAATAAAGATCATATTTCAGAATCATCATAATGCCAACAATGCATTATGCTCAGCAAGGCTAATGCTCCCCCTGAAACTGTGCATCCACGAATCCTTTCCATATGACCAAGGCTCTTCCTTAGCTTGTGCAACCTGAACACCTTCAACAGCAAGTCATCAACAACAATCTCTGCATGATCTATCCTTATCTCTAAATCATAAGACTTCCATCTCATCCATGTGTGAAAGCAAGGAATACTTTTCAGCAAAAAGCAAACAGGGCTCATTCATAATCTCATCATATTAAACCATGTATCATGTCAAGATTATTTAGAACTGAGAAATAAGCAGATATAGTGCCAATAATATAATCATTAGCAGTTCGATAGATGCTCCCCCTGAATCTGTACTCCTGATCTTCAGCTGCCATACTAATTTTCTCATCATAAATGCATACGCGACTGTCTCCACTGGAACTCGCATGTATACGCGGATTTAGTTCACAGAACCCGCGTATGGAAAGTGAAATATGGAAAACTTTCACATTCCTTCTTCTCCCCCTGATGTTGTATCACCTGTACCTGTCTTCTTCACATCAGATGCTCTGTCAGAAATAAACATACCCAGAATAACCAAACCAACCATGAGAATCATCATACATTTCTCCCCCTGTGATGATACATTAATGATCCATATAATGTATCTCACATCATCCCTACAGTCATTATGAGAAGTAAGCTTTAGAAGCGGATGACTGCAGCAGGGTCAATATTCCCTACGTTTCTGACAGGTCTTCCTTCTTTTTCCAGATTTGCTTGAAATTTCTTATTGTGTGCTGGAAGTTCTCCAATTTCTCAGGTCTATTCATCCTGCATTATTTTTCTACATGTCCATACTTGTTACAAGTATAGCATCTTATGTGACCAGAAAAGTAAGCATAAGGATCATAATGTGTTCTTCTATTATTTCTTCTATTGCAATCAGCTTCTTTATGAACAAACTTGCTGCATGAAAAACAATATCCCTTAAAGAGACCACAGTACCATTCTGTGTAGAATCTGCTTGTTTGTGACTGAAACAATCTGCTCTTGCAACTGGCTGCAACATGCCCATAATTATGACATTTAACACATTCAACATTATTGAATGATTTCCTTTGAGTGTTCATGATTGTCGGTTGACTTCTTGTTTCTTTCAACTCCTCAGGTTTTGTATTGACATCTTTTGAGTCTTTAGCACTTCCTTGTGAACTAGATTCTCCTTTAACAGTTTCATGAAAACCAAGACCAAGTTTAATAGCAGGAGATCTTTGATTACTAAGAATATTGTCCAAAATCTTAGTACTATCTTGAAACCTCAAGAGTTTATCCTTTTCTTCTAATTTAACTTTGATAATGTTTACCTCAACCTCCAATTTTTGGCATTTCTTCTTCATGCTTTCTTCGACCCTTCTTCCTTCTTCTACTTGATCATTCAAATTTAAGATATCTTCTTTCAACCCATTTTCTTGCTCTTCAAATATTTGTAAAAGTTCTTCATTCTTCTTATTTGATTTTTCCAGATCTGTTTTGAGCGAGATGATTTCTGCTTCACGTCCTTCCTTTTCAGATGATTGTAGAAGTTCTTCATTCTTCTTATTTGATGCTTCAAGGTCTGCTTTCAGAGAGATGATTTATGCTTCAAGTCCTTCACTGTGATTGGTTACTTTGTCCTGCAGTCTTTGAAACATTTCTATCTATCCCTTCATTGTTTCTATCTGTTCATTCAATCTAGAGATCACATCCTTGAGGATAGATTCCCTCATTTTAAATTGATCCCAAAAATTACTTTCATCATTGATCTTGAGATTTGCTTCTAGACTTATACTGTTACTTGCACTATCTTCATCATTGCATTCACAAGTGAGAGGATTACAAGAACAACAATCAATACCTATTTCCTCTTCTTCATTTTCTGCTGCACATGTTTTCTGAGATATCTTCTTTCCTTGAGTAGCCTTCTTCTTTTGCTTCTTTGTCATGAGCACTAGCAGATCTTGGTCAGAATCTTCTTCATCTTTACTTGACATTTCATTATTATCTTCATTTGCATAATAACTCTTTCCCTTTTCAAATTGTTTCCCTTTATTATGATTTTATTTATAAGGACATTTAGCAGCATAATGACCCACTCTTCCACAATCAAAACATTTGAAGGGAAGCTTACCTCTGAATCTTCCAGTACCTAGTTGGAGTCTTCTCACAAAGTTTGCTTCTTCTTCTTCTGATATATAACTTGATTCCTTGACAACTTCCTTTTCTTTTCCTTTTGCACACGCCTTAAAAGAAGCTTCTTTGGTTTGAGAGGGACCTCCTTGTCTCATTTCATAAGTAGTCAGAATACCATGTAGTTGAACAATAGTAAGAGTTTGCAGATCTTGCCTTTCTTCAATAGCTGATACTTTTGACTCAAATTTTGAAGTTAAAGATCTTAAGACTTTTTCCACCAGAGTATTATCGGTTATGGTTTCACCCAAACTTCTCATATGATTTACAATATCATCTAGACATAAAAAGAAATTGGCAATATTCTCATCACTATGCATCCTTAAATTTTCATATTCAATTCTGAGAGTTTGGAGTTTTTCACTTTTTACCTTTGTATCTCCTTCATAGCTCAGAATGATTTTGTCCCATATTTCTTTTGCTGAATTTAGCTGCATCACTTTAGCAAATTCTAGTTCAGACATGCTTCCTAATAAGACATTGATGGCTTTGGCATTGATTTCATATTTCTTCCTTTCTGCTGCATTAGTAGGAATACTTGCCGGATACTGATAACCTCCTTCCACGATTGCCCATACTTCTGCACCAAGACTTTGTAGATATGCTTTTGTTCGTATCTTCCAGAATAACAGATTATTTCCATTGAATAGAGGTGGCCTTATAGACATTAACCCTTCATGACTTCCCATTTCGACGGATCTCCTTCAAGCGATCAAGCTTCTGCAGAAGGACCGGCTCTGATACCAATTGTTGGGAAAAATACTGAGAGGGGGTGGTGAATCAGTATTTAGGGCATACTCAAGAATTTTTACTTTTTCTTACTTGAAAACACATACGCGACTTTCATGTAGCCAACTCGCGTATACACACGGATATACTTAATAAAACATGCGTATGTCCAGCAATCTTATTATGCAGATAATTCTTCACTTATATCATTCCATCATTCATTCATTAGATGTTCAATAAATAGTAAGCATGTGCAGTAATAACAGAATAAACCATCACACATAAGCAACACACATGAACACCAAGATTTTAGGTGGAAACCCAAGTCGGGAGAAAACCACTGCTGCCGTTGTCTCAGCCTTCAATATTTTATTATAGAGAAAACATCTTACAACCATGTACTAGCGCAAACTCATACCAGCACGTAGGCACCCACCTGCAGAAGGCTACAACCTTCTCTCGTTTACCAGCCTCTCCTGGAAGGGAGCTACAACCCCCTGCTCTCGTTTACCAGCCTCTCCTAGAAGGGAGCTACAACCCCCTGATCTCGTTTACCAACCTCTCCTGGAAGGGAGCTACAACCCCCTTACTGAAGGCTACAACCCTCAGCACCACCATGGACCACGTTTCATCAATTTTCATACTGGATCAAACCCATACAATTAAGCTCAAGGAACTTTCATAAAACCAACAACTTGCCCTATAGCAGCATAATCAATATTCGAACAACCTAGATCATCATTGACAGATAGCAGTAAAACAACAGAACAGATCAGACATTTCATACCATATACTTCAGCAAACCCTAGCTTTCATACGCGCCTTTTATTCATTGATCCTACGTATATACGCGCTTTCAAAAATACCAACCCGCGTATACATCTGCACACATTTCAGAGCTGATTTCAATTCCCATACGCGCTTTCACTAAATTCAAGCCACGTATATACGCGCTTTCTCCTTGACGAACCTGCATATAGATCTTCAGACATTTTAGGGCAGTACAGCTCTCCAGAACAGATAAACAGCTCAGATCTTCATTCTTTACTTCAGCACAGATTCTCCAGATCACAGATCTAATCATTCCATAAACAGATCCAGAAGATACATATACATTTCAGATCTAGAGATCCCTCTTTCATCATTTTCTTCATAGGTGCATCATAGATTCATATCTATAATCAAACTGTTACCCTTTCCATTCAGATATACTTCAGAGATAAGTATTCATTCAAACCCAGACACATTGCACACCCTAGCACACTGATCTTCTTCTCCTTATATAGATTATCCCTTTTTTAATACCATGAGCCAAAACCACATCTCTTCTGATGGTATTCCTGGACGGGATCAAATAGACAAACCAGTGCTCAATACAATGGGTCAATACCATGGTAGTAACCCCTGGTTTTACACATTTAGAGCGCAATTAGGCATACGTGACTTGGCACGTACTTTTCCGCGTGCATACGCTACTTATCCTAGACAAACCCGCGTATGCCTTGAGACACACACTTTTCATCATTGTTCTAGCACATATTAGAATTCCTTTCATCATTACATCTGAGTTGCTCTATAGACACATCAGATCTCATCAAATTTACATCTTTACCAAGTCCATCAAGTCAAGAATAACTTCATCAAGTAGGTTGCCATCATCTTCATCAAGTGGGTTGCCATCAAGGACAACACATTGCATCATATTGCCAACACATATATTACAAGAAACAATAGTGCAACAAAACTTCAGTGGAATGTATTTTCTTGAGGAAACTTGTACAATAGTGCCCATAAGAACATTAACTTTACTTTGCCATAATAAATCATAAAAATCTAATAGGAAATAGATGACTCTTCCATATTGTAAGAATTATGAATATGGACAAAGATCAGGGTGGAACTAAAACTGCAATAATTGATATGATTGTATTTAATTTACACTCAATAGGTGACAAGAATCCTCTTATGACAAGTTTGTGTGTGGTCAATCAAAGTTCCATCTACATTTATTTTTCTGGGTGTGTTATGGTTGTATATAATTTATAAAAAAAGGTCCCCGTTATGGTTGGTGTTATGATTATGCATGGATATATGTGTCATATGCTTGTATGCAAAATTAAATAAGTTAATAGAGTAATAGTAATTATAGAGTGTATGAAGTTAAGAGTGAAAAGGAGTCTTATAAAAATTATTCCTAAATGCTCAATGATATCATCAGTAATTCTATAAGTGAAATTAAGCACCTCAAGAATTTTTTTCAAAAAAAATATCTCTTAGAAGAACTGAGTTATGAGACTATTGTATTAGTGCACAAATCCATAACAGAGTCAGTCTGTTTGGAAAATTGAGTCAATGTGTACATGAAGATATATGTTTACAAAAATAATATCCTAACATGGGAAATTATATGAGAGGTGAAGAAAATTTTCTCATCTAGATTATGTCTTATTGTTGAACTTGCATAGGCTTTAGCCTTTTTTGTGTACGAACCTCCATTCCCGCCATAGGGAACATGGAAATGGGGGTCACAAGCCCTTGTCAATAGCCAAATACTTTGGTTACTCATGAGCAATCTCAACAAGTTGCTGAGAAAGTTCAAGAGAATATTTGAGTAGTCGGTGTGTGGCATTAATGTGCAGGCCCGCTATCAAGTGATGGCACGCTTCTGTCAAATAAGAGTTGCAAGAGCATCTACTCCATCATGCCAGGAATTTGCTATCAGAAGGTAGAGAAGCGCCTCGAGATATTAAATTCCTCAATGTAGCTATCACCCAAGCTCAGAAGGGGTAACACCATGGAATGTCTTAGTATGTCTTCTACGGAGTGGCGAAGTTCTCGTCTAGATCTACAAGAAAAAACAATCCCTGAGAAAAGGCATAAATTGAGATGACCAACTGGAGGTATTTCATGTATTAGCACACTTTGTATTTCAAAAAAATACAAAAATGTTGAATAAAGGCTCTAAGTGTTGCAGAGCCAAAGATACATGACACAACCATGCTTGAATAATAAGAAGATATGTTTATTGTGCAGCAATGGGGTGAAACGTTGAATTTATAGAAAGAATTGGATAAGGTTTATCCTGTTGGAGTTAGAACCATGGGCGGGAAACATCTAATTGGCACAACAAGATTTCCATTTTGTACCATTGAACATTGTAGATGGGATATCTGCAGGGTTCAAGGAAGTAGGTTGGTAATGGAGAGTTGGGGGCACGGTGTAATAGTTGCATAATAGCATAAGAAAAGTGGTGGAAAAAGTCATTTGGTGAAATGTTGGTACGTCAGAAAATTTGTGTTTGTACTCAACCCATGTTGTAGTCATGTGGTTGGAAGGTTGAGTAGTCGGGAGGGCACATTTTTTTGTAAATGATCTTTGGATATGATCTCTGACTCAATTGTTGAAAAAAAAATTGTTTAGTTTTTTTTTTTTTGTGCACATTTTATTAATCACAAAAGAGAAATTATTTTTGCACAACTGATAATGAGAATGAAAATTATTATGTGAATTTTTAGATTATATGTTTCATGTAAAAAAATTATAGAACGTATAAATAAATAAGACTTGATTTTCAATAACTGGTTCTCAAATCACAAAAACTATAGAATTATAGTCCATAATGCCTATGAATTTTTTATTTTTTATTTATAAATATTGTGTCAATCGCAGAGTCGGGAGGTTGGATAGTCGAGTGTTTTTTGTTTCATAATTCATTTAGAATATGGGTGATATATGTGTGTGTGTGTGTGTGTGTGTGTGTGTGTGTGTGTGTGTGCGTGTGTGTGTACTGGTTCTCAAATCACAAAAACTATAAAATTACAGTCCATAATTTCTATGCATTTTTTATTTTTTATTTTTAAATATTTTGTCAATAGCAGAGTCGGGAGGTCGGATAGTTGAGTGTTTTTTGTTTCATAATTCATTTAGAATATGGGCGATATATATATATATATATATATATATATATATATATATATATATATATTGTCGATCGCAAATTCAGGAGGTTATATAGTAGGGAGATTGGACATTCAAGTGTTTTTTGTTTCATAATTTGTTTATTCTATGGTGAACCTAACTATAATATAGTCAGTTGGTTTCATTAGGTCTGGTATTTTGATTGTCGAAAATGTTGAGGTTGAGTGGTCGGTATTTTGAGAGTCACGAATGATGAGGTCGGGAGCTCAATTACTTTGACATTCAGGAAATCACGAGATCAGGAGGTCGGGTCAATTATTTATAATAAAATTCTAGTGACTCTGTGTTGTAAGTCATGTGATCAAAAGGTCAGGTAGTCGGAAAGCACAATAGGGGATTTTTTTTTTTATTATTGGGTCTATTGAACAGTTGAAAGATCAGACATTGGATTATTTTTATGGTTTATGATTGGTTGATATCATTTCAAACTTGACTACACCACAGATGAGTGGTTTCATTAGCTCAGGAAGTTTGATTGTCAAGAATAATGAGGTTAGGAGGATTATTTATAAAAAAAAACATAGTTACTATGTGTTCTTAGTCGAGTGGTTGAGAGGTCATCTAATCGGAAGTTTCTATTTTTCTTTCTCAAAATGTTTCTAGATCCAAATTTCATCTTAATTTTCAAAAAATAAAAATAAAAAATTGTTAAAGGATTTTGTGTTTCATTCATTTCGTGATGTATAAAAGAAAAAAAGGCCTCTTGCAAACTTGATGTCAGTGATGCAAATTATTCTTTGAATTCTTAATTTATATGTTTCATATAAAAATACTACAGAACAAGAAAATAAATGACGCTAATTTTTCAACAACCGATTCTCAAAGAAAAAAAGAGTACAAGAATGATAATGTGATTGCAACTTTTTTCTTTAATTTTTACATTTTTATTTTCGAGGTAATCGTACAATCACGAGATCCGATAGGCCGATGTTTTTTTTTTGTGATTTCATTTATTCTATTGCAAATTTGGCTAGATAATAGTCGATTGAAATCATTATGGCTGGTATTTCCAGAGTGTGGAAATGATGAGGTCGAGAGGTCAGGAGGTTGAGAATAATTTTTACAAAAAATAAAAAATATGCACTCAATTGCACTTGCTACTCATGTAATCGAAAACTCTTGTATTGAACAGCGTGTATTTTTTTACAAAAAAAAAAAAATTGGATCCAATGTGTGAATTAAGTTTTAAAAATTGAAAGAATTTTTTAAATACTTTTATATTATTTATTTTTTTATGCACAAAAGAAAAAAAAATCATGTTGTAAACCTCATAACAAGAATGAAAACTATTCAATGTATATTTAGAATATAAGTTCTATACTGAAATATTAGAGAACAAATAAATATATAAGACTATATTTTTTGTTGCCCTAGAGTCTATGAAAAGAGTTTACTGTGTGCACACTACAAATTATTTTCATTATTCTCGAGTCAGTTATTGAAACCATGAGTTTGTATATAATAGGACACTATAAATTGTTTCTATAATTTTAGTAATTGATCATCAAATACCATATTTTATTTGTGTTCATCTCTACATTTATATCTAGAAATACATTTTCACAATTTTATCTGGTATCAATAGGATTAAATTACATGATTTCTTTAGTTACAGTCATATTCATAGTTAAAAATTTGAGGCGGGTGAATACAAGAACATAGTATGACAAAGAAACAGTTATTCTCAATTTGTTTCGGATACCTATGCTACAGCAACATATTGAATTTTTTATATCACTAAAATGGATTTCTCTATGTGTTACATAGCATTTTGTCAGTGTCCCTACAATCCCCATCCGAAACATTGGAGGACCATTTCTGTGACTTATGTGTAGTATCATGCCTTGCAAAAAGTGTCATTGCATCCCTTGCCATGAGAAGAACATTTCCTCTGTTGACTATTCCTCGAGTAGAATTTCAAAAACATATGATTTTAGGTCGGTGCTAGCAGGCAGTTATGGCCTCGTGCCCATAAAGAAATTAGCATTGGGCCTCATGCCCATTGGCACTTTGTCTCAGTGGACTGCCCACACTGAGCTGTTTTTGGAAAAAAATTTAAAATAGAAGCGAAGTTTCCATTCCCAACCACTACGTGAGTGGAGTCGGCATGGGTTGTTCAACTCAATAACGTTGAACACCTTCCTTTGGCTTCTTGTTTCCTAAATTTGAGCAACCTCCCAAAGGATAAGGCCTCCCTTCCACCATTTGAGGGATGTAGGAATTTACAGGTTAAGTTCTGTAGATCAAGAACCAAAGGTCACCACTCACAAACAGATCAAAAATTAGTACACCAGTATAATCACGTGGTTAAAACCCTCAAAGAGGGAAATAGTCCATAGCCTGAGCTAATGTGGCCACTTCAGGAAATTTATTAATATAAAAATAAAAGTTACATATGTTTCTCTCATAAATGGTTACTGAAAAAATGACCCTCCATGCTCTTTAAATAGAGGTCATGGACCAATCGGGTGTTAAGGCACGGATCAAGTGTCATCAATACTAAGGTGAGAGATAACTGTCAGATCACTACAAATCGTTTCCGTCAGATTATAAGTTACAAATGTACATGGTAAAGAAACACACTTTACCTAACTCTACACTAGACTAAGTTATTCTTAACTATTTCCTATGTGTCGGAATATCCTAACATCCTCCCTTAAGAACAACTTGGGATAGGATTGAAGGATTTACAAAGGTGACATAAAAGGAGCTTATTTCCTATGTGTCGAAATATCATATCATCCCCCCTTAAGAAAAAATTGGGATAAGATTGGAGGATTTACAAAAGTGACACAATAGGAGAAGGAAGGAGGCATTAGAGCCTATCCCCCCTTAATGAAAACTTTCTTGAACTCCAATCATGGATCGAAGTTTGGTAAACTTTGCTTCCATGAGAGACTTTGTAAAGATATCGGCTACTTGATCATTGGTTGGACAATACTACACTTCAAGAACACGATCATGAATGAGCTTTTTGATGAAGTGTATGTGGAGTTCAATGTGTTTCATACACTGATGCTGAACTGGATATTTACATAGTTGAATGGCACTCTAATTATCACACCAAAGCATAGTTGGATGCCGCTGTTGAAGACCAAATTCAAAGAGGATCTGACGAAGCCACATGGCTTCCTTTTTGGCTTCACCTGCACCATGATACTTTTCTTCTGTTGAAGAAAGAGAGATGGCAATTTTTTTCTTACAATACCAAGTAATAGGTCCTGAACCAAGAGTGAATACATATCCTGTTGTAGACTTTCGATCATCAGGGTCACCAGCCCAATCAGAATCAGTGAAACCAATCAACAATGGATATGCTCCTGCACTGTAATGAATCCCAAACTAAATTGTACCTCTAATATATCGAAGTATTCTCTTAGCTACTTTCCAATGACTTTCATGAGGTTGGTGCATAAACCAAGCGACAAGACCAACGGAAAATGAAAGGTCAGGACGGGTATGGGTTAGATATAGAAATTTACCAAAAATTTGACGATACAAGGTATCATCAACTTCAGCGGTAGTACAAGCAACTGAAATCTTGACTCCAGACTAAAAGGGAGAAGGGGCTGGCTTACATTCTTCCATGTGAAAGTGGTGTAGAAGATCATATGAATACTTGGAATGAGAGAGGGTAATGCCTTCCTTGGATTGCAAGACTTAAATACCAAGGAAATAATGCAAGTGTCCTAATTTTGTAATTTCAAACTTCTTTTTGAGGCTAGACTTCACATGGTTTATATGGTTTGGATCACTACCAGTAAGGATGAGATCATCAAGATAAAGAACAAGGATGGTGAAGGACTTACCCACTTTCTTGTTGTAGACAATGTTGTCAGAATGACACCTAGAAAAGCCTTTATCTAATAGAAATCTATCAATTTTGGTATACTAAGCCTGAGGAGCTTGTTTGAGACCATAGAGAGACTTCCTAAGGCAAAAAACAAGGCTAAGTCGTTTTGGATAAATCCAGGGGGTTGTTCCATGTAGATTTCTTCACATAAATCTCCATGTAAGAAGCCGGATTTAACATCCATATGATGGACTTCCCATTTAAAGGAGGCAGCAATGGAAAGAACAAGGCGGATTTAATTCATTTTGGCAACCGAGGAGAAGGTTTCAGTATAGTCAATGCCTTAAACTTGTGAAAATCCTTTAGCAACGAGCCGATCTTCATGTCTATCCACTTTTCGATCTGGTCCACATTTTTTTTTGTAAACCCATCTGCATCTGACAAGTTTTCTTCTTTTTGGAAGAGGAATAAGATCCCAAGTATCATTCGCCAATAAGGAACAATATTCTTCATTCATAGCTTCATCCCAAGCTAGATGATCGGAAGCTTCTTCAAAGGTTTCTGGATTAGGATTTTCTGGAACTTGAGCCAATAAGGAAGAAGCTGTTTCGAACTAAGAACGTGTACATCATCGGTCAGCAAGGTCACCTGCAAGAGACCCTGCTGCATCCCGAGTAGAGCAGACCCATATTAGAAGCGGTGGAGTAAAAGGAACAATTGCAAGAGGTGGAGGATGATTGTCATCCTCCCTATCATCATTTGAACTAGAAAGAATTCTATTAAAAATATAAGAGAGAGAGAGAGGTGGCACATATGCCGAATCAGGCTCGCAAGCCAAAGGTGGCACACCCACCGAACTAGGCTCACAGGCCAATATATTTTCATCAAATTTTACATCTCTTCTAATGATTATATTTTTGGATTTTGGTTGAAGAAGTCTATATCCTTTGACATATTCAGAATATCCAACAAAAATTCATTTTTCACTCTTAGGTTCTAAGGCTTTATGTTTCACATCTAGAATATGGGCCCAAGCATCACTTCCAAAAACATGAAAGTAACTTACATCTGGTTTGATTGAGCTCCAAGCTTCTTTTGGAGTTATATTCTTTAAAACCTTAGTAGGAGTGCAATTTACTATGTAATTTGCATAGTTAATAGCTTCTTCCCAAAAATTGAGACTAAGTCCTTTAGATTAAAGAATACAATTAGCCATTTATTTTAAGGTGTGATTCTTCCTTTGAGCTACACCATTTTGATATGGAATATATGGAATGGTATGTTGCAATTGAATTCCATGCTCAGTGTAGAAGTTGATAAAAAAAAATTTAACATATTCTCCTCCATTGTCTGATCTTAACTTAAGAATTTTATGTCCATATTGTTTCTCAATAAAGGCCTTAAAGGCCAAGAACATGTTAAAAACTTCACTCTTGAGTTTTAAGAAGTATACCCAAGTGCGTCTAGAAAAATCATCAATGAAATTTAAGAAGTACTTGCAACCAGAGAAAGAAACAACAGGAAGTGGACCACATAAATCACTATGCACAAGATGCAAAGGGGTTGAAGCGTCCCAAGAGGCACATTTGTCAAAACTATCCTGATGATGTTTTCCGAGTACACATCTGGAGCAAACACCATCTCAGCAAGATACCATAGGAAGGCCCTTCAACATATTTTCCTTACATAGAGTTTGAAGAGAGAGATAGTTTAAGTGACCAAATATCTCATGCCAAAGTTTGCTCACATCATCATTATGAACAACAGAAACAGAGGGAAGGCATGATGAACCAAATTTTTCAAACTTATACAACCTTGTGGAATCATTAGCAATGCCAGTATCTAAAATATGTTGAGGATCTTTGAGGTCCTTGATTACAACATCATGAGGTGAGAATTCTACTATTTTCCCTTCACCTAAATGAGTTATCTGATAAACAGAGAGAAGGTTGCATGACAAGTTAGGAACACATAATACATCATGAAACTTACCATTATCTAGATGAATGGTTCTAGATCCTACAACACTAAGGATCTATCATCACCAACATAAATATGTTTGGTGTTACAATCATTTAAAGAAGAAAACATGGCTTGATTTTTGGCCATGTGGTAAGAAGCTCGAGAATCAATGAGCCACTCATGAGAATGAGAAGAAGAAGATACATTTAATGCATAACTAGATCTTGATGCTTGAAAAACACGAGCAGAAAGTGCCATTCCTAAAGATGAAGGTGAAGAGTGCTCCAAATTGATGTTGTGCTTCTTCATTGCTGCTTCTAAGGCTTCCATCTTCTTAAAACATTTGGACTCTAAATGGCCATCATGATTGCAAAAGTTGCAATGTATATTTGTCTTCTTTCCTTTGTTTTTATATTCCTTATCATTTTTGTGAGTTTCTTTTTTAGTTTGCGGCTAAAATTTCTTAGGACCCTTGTCTGGTTTCAGACCATACTTTTAGGATACTGCTTCTTGGGATTATTTTTATATGATTGATGTTGGACTGCTAAGGCTTTCTTAGAAGCATTTCCATAAGTGATAAGACCAAGGTGTAAGATCTTTTCTTGTTCTCTTATCAAAGAATCACAAAAGGAATCAAAAGAGGGATTTTTGTAGGTAGTTCCTGAAGAAATAATGGCTTCTCTAGTGGAATGGAAGGTGGAAAAAAATATAGAGTATGCAAGGCCAAGCTTAGCAATAATTCAATAAATGAGGCTACCATATTCCTTTTTTACCTTACAACCTTCTAAAAGAATTCTAAGGGTCTTGAATTTGGACAAAAAATCCTCAATAGAGGAGAAATTATTGGGGTCCAAAGTAAGCAACTCATTTTCAAGCTGATGGGCCCTGATTTGATTTTGAATGCCAAATACATTATTTAGCTTGTCCAGGGCTTCATGAGGGGTGTTAATGCAAGGATATGAAATCAAATATCTTGAGCAATGGAAATTCCTATCAACCCTCGTGTTTGATCTTGTTTATTTTCCCATTTAGAGACTTTATCATCATTAGAAGGTTTAGTTTCTAGCCCTGTGGCTATTCTATAAATCCCTTTACTTCTAATTATATCTACCATGTGAGGTAGCCATTGGAAATAATTGGTGCTGTTAAGAATAATCGGGCATGCACTTTCCCTTTTTTTGAAAACAATTGAAGATGATAAAAGCTAAAAATAACTTCTCCAATGGAAAGATATCAAAAAATTAGGCCTTTAAAAAAAAAAACGGCTCAAAAAATGGCTTCCGAATGAAGAAGTTATGCCTTTTGAAAAATATGAGTTGTAGATGTCGAATAGTTATGGGAACGGTTTGAAATTTGGTGATGAAGTTCAACTAGAAAAAATCCCAACCCTTTTAACAAAAATTTTTTTACAAAAAGAAGCTTGAGAAAGAGATTCGAACCCAAGACCTCTATTCTCATAAACTAACTCCTCACCAAGTGAGATAGTAAAAGAATTCTGTTATTGTTAGAAAGGAGGAAGTGGTTTTTTGTTTTTTTTTTTTACTCTTTGGTGTGTGTGCCTTTTCCTGCAAAAATAAAACACAAAAATCGAGCAAAAAAAACAAAATGCAAGCCTTACGGCAGAATGTTAGATTTTCGGTTAGCCTTACCGGCAACTATCAATTTTTTCACTATTTCTGACTTCTCGAGATCGCACAAAAACACGGGGAAAGAGCAAACATAGCAAAAAAAATCCCTTTTTCTGTTTCTGATTTTCCGAGATCACACGCAGAACACAAGAAAGAGCATACACAGAGAATAGGGTATAGATCTGGCAAATAAATAAAAACTAAAAACCGAAAATAAATAGAGGGAACCGAAATAAGTAGAACTATTAACAAATATAACTGCAAAACAGATGCTTTATACCTCTAGATCTAAACTATCATAACTTGGGCAGCTGTAAACCTTTTTGGATAAAATGAAAGGTGTTCCTCACTGTAACAGACGATATGGACACAACAGAGTAGTTCTCCTAGCCCAAAAAAGTTCAAAAATAGTACATCTACAAAACGGCATTCGCATGCAATCAAACTGGCTTCGCATTTTGGTCAACAACGGAGGCGGCCCTCAAAATAGCTTTGATACCATGTAGGAATTTTTCAGGGTAATATCCGTAGATAAAGAACCAAAGGTCACCACTAAAATATATCACAAATTAGTACACCAGTATAATCACATGGTCAAAACCCTCAAAGAGGGAAACAGTCCACAGCCTGAGCCAACGCAACCACTTCAGGAAATTTATTAATATAAAAAGAAAAGTTACATATGTTTCTCTCATAAACGGTTACTGGAAAAATAACCCTCCATGATTTTTAAAAAGAGATCATGGACCAATCGGGTGTTAAGCCACGGATCAAGTGTCGTTAATATCGAGGTGAGAGATAACCGTCAGATCACTAAATATCATGACCGTCGGATTATAAGTTACAAATGTACATGGTAAAGAAACACACTTTACCTAACTCTACACTAGACTAAGTTATTCTTAACTATTTCCTATGTGTCAGAATATCCTAACAAGGGATCCCAACCTCCTCCTCCTCTCCTATAAATACATCTCTCTCACATAGTTGCAGCTAGCTGAACATTTTTTACAACAGCTGAAATGGTTGAATAGCTGAACAGTCTGATATCGGTGTGAGATAGAGCAGAGAGAGACCTATTGTCGAGAAATATTCTAGGCTTATTGCCTCGCCAAGTCCAATTCCCTGACGAATGCTTGATACACGTTTTGAATGGACCATCTAAAGGAGGCTGCAACATCAAGGCTCTTTTGGTTATAAAATCTTTGTCTCTTCTTATTAAAACATGACTAATGTTTGGTTCTTGTTTTGCGTTTGATATGTTGAATCTTGTGCAATACGTTTAGTTCTCCTTGAGAAATTAAATAGTTATGAATGCAAGTATTGTTTTGGTATGTTTCTATCATTCTTTGATCCTTGTGCAAGCACCTGAGTACCACCGTTGAAGGACCATAATGTGTAACGATGAAGATCAGGAGACTACTATCACAGCTATGACAACTGCGTTGGAACAAAGGTAGGACATCTATCCCGACTCAATTTCAATCATAAACTAGGAATCGACAGATTAGCTTGTCCTATTGCTGCTAGACCCACCCTAGGGCTAGAGGGATCACCTATGTCCGCAGAGGGGATTTACCTGCACAAAAAGGTCGTGACTCCCTTAGGGATCAGTGTGTGTTTTCCATCTCTCGTTGTTTGTCTCGCGTTTTTCTTGTCGAGTCGACTTTGGTCGTTTCATCCTTTTTCTGCTTTTTTTGACCTATCTGACTATTTTCAATGATCCTATTGAGTCCCAGAGTGTCAATTCTAACCTCTGATTAGTGGTTTTTATTTTTTCCCATGGTTTTCTAGCTCGACGTTGCTTTTCTTTGAAAAATCGCATTGATTAGCGCATGTTACTTTTGTCACAGGTGCGCCAACCCCTGTTTATCATGGATTACAGCTAAACAATCGCAATGAATCCTATAGGATTGAATTTTGACCTTTTTTTTGAGTTTTTCAGTGTTTCTTGTCTTTGGATTGGGTTTTCACCTTGCAATTGGTCTACTGAGATTATTTTTACTCTATAGTCTTGGTCTTCTGAGCTGTTTTTCCATAATATTATCAGTGGATTTTGTTGCCCTAGGGTTTCTAGGTGCCTTGTGTCTTTGTTCGGCCGTCTCCTCATTGAGCCTTCTGAGTTGAGTTCGAGTCATATTGGTCTTTGTCGTTTCAATTCATTGACTGGTTGTTTTATTCTTTCTTTCGGTTCTTCGCGTCTTTGATTTGTTGAATTATCACCTTTGTTTTCATTTAGATCTCCATTCGTCACTTTGAGCATAGATGACATTGCTCATTGAATCGATTTGAAAGCCCTTTGTTTGCTTGAAAGAGTGAATTCTTATTTTGAGTGCATTCTAAGTTTGTATTGCATTGGTCTCCTTGTTTTATATCGTTACATTTGAAGTGCTCAAAACTAGTGTTCATTTTTCTTTTTAGTGTAACAGTGCATTGTGTTTCTCATTCATCTAAAAAGACAACATTTGCATTCTTTCGCTTAAACTGAAAATTAAAATGTCCTTTTGCATTAGTAGCTATTATCAAACTAGGAAAGAGATTTTCACTTTTCTTTGGTTGTCTTACATGCATTAGGAAAATTCTCTTGTATTCAATGGATTTCTACTTTCTCATAGATTCCTATCTGTCTCCTAGCTAGCATTCATTGAATGGAAATGATTTTATTTTGCATATAGTTTGCATTAAGAATTCGAGATCACATTAGGTAAGGCATTGAAATCACAAAATTAATTCAAGGTCAACTTTAAAATGAATTCAATCAACCTAAGGAAGCATTTAAACATAATGCACATATTTTAGAGGTCTAGGCTAGTGACGTGTTCTGGCGTCGTTAAACCTAGTAGTTGTCATTCGTCATCTGGCATTAGACAGTGCTAGCATGGACTTTTGCTCCCCGTACCATCGCGTATATAAAGGCAGACCCTCATAGGTTACAATTCTTTATCCATAGGAAGTTGAGTCTATCACCCTATAACTGTAATACACCAAACACAGCATTCGGGGAGACTGCATGCACATACATTGAGTCCTGGTTCATTTCTCTTTCATCAGATCACCAAGGTGTATATTATGGTTCATGGAAACTTGGTACACCCTATTGATTAGATTACCTGAGTAGTCATTTTATTATTTTTGTGACTCTCTAAAATTGAAAATATCATCGAGTACTTGTCCTTTCCTACTCATTCAACTTGAAAGTGAATAGAGTCACCTTTTTCCTATTTCTCGGCTCTTAAAATATGAACGTTAGAGTTTTGTTTCAATGTCTTAAAAATTAACTTCCCATGAAATATTCCTGGTTAGAGTTATCTTCCTTAGTGTTTTTTTTAGGGTTGTTCCTGATCGAAAAGTTTCTAGAGTTTACCAACCAAGCAATCCCCTCCGAAGGGAATCTTGGTCCTTTTCCTGCTTTTTAGAATGTTGGTGCCCCTTATATGACAACATTGTCCCTTCCTGGATTAACTGTTGGTTTGCCTATGTAGTTATTTTCGACCTTAGTGGTCTCGACTGCTTCAACCTCTGTTCAACCATCCCCTCCACCTGAACAACATCATTTTGATTCTAAGGTGGACCTCTCACCTTCTTCGCTTATTTTTTCTTCCTCCTCTTCTACTTCACCTAGTGAAAGTTTAGATTCTAGTAACCAGGTGGCTAAGAAGAAGAAGACGAAAAAGAAGAAGTCAAATAAATGAGAGGCCAACCCTGCAGATATTTCTCCTAAGACACCTACCATTGATAAACCATCCAACCTTCCACGAAAATTCTGATTCCCTTGCATGCTATGTAAGGGTGACCACCTTCTTCGAGATTTCCCGAGCATTCCCAAGGTATGGTCTGACGGTTTTCCTCCATTGTCTTTGGCTTCTAGGGGTCATGTTGGTGCCACATCTTCGACTAGTACTAATAAGACTCGTAAGAAATAGGGTAAGATCATGAAGCCATGTAAGTTGTGTGAAGGGCATCATCCCATTCACCTTTGTGTGTACATGGATGAAGCCATGAGAGTATTGGACAACCCTATTATTTCTACATCATGCCTTCCGGTTGGTAACCAAAAGATTTCTTTGAGTCCTCCACTAGTTGATCAAATGATTGGTTAAGCTTCATCTTTGGTCGATCCCACTCCCCTGGAAATTAAAAATCACGAATCTATTCCTGACCAACCATTGGTTGTAGAATCGGTCGATTTGATCCCGCTTATGGTTCATCAGGTCTTTTCCGTCGAGAGTGGATCTCATATCCCTCATGTTCTTCTTGTTTCTTCATATTCCTCAGACTTGGAGAAATATCCTCCTATCCCTATGACTCAAGAGGCTTCTCCTCCTGCCCCCGCATCCGTGGTCCAAGAGGATGCTCCTCTTGCTCCATTAACACTAGGGGCTGACCATTCCATTCCTGTGGTACCCCCTCCAAGTATTTTTTCTTCTTCTTTCAATTGGATTAGGTTCACAGCATATCATCTTCCTTATTATGTGCCTTTTGATGTCATAGTACGTGCCTTGAATATGGTCATACCTAGCATGATTATAGACGAAGGCACGGTTTTTAGTATTTTGTCTTCAACTACTTGGCAAGCTTTTCGTTCTCCATCGCTTATGCCTATGACACAGAATATGTTGGCTTTTGACAGAGGAACCAGTCAACCATTAGGGATCCTTCCAAAGTTTCCTATTACTTTGGGATGTAAAACCATCTATATAGATGTGATGGTTGTCCAAGGCCCCTTGGATTTTAATTTACTCTTGGGGCGCGACTATGCTTATGTCATGGGTGCGCTTGTCTCTTCCCTCTTTCGTGTGATCTATTTTCCACATGAAGGTCAGATCATGACCATAGATTAGCTTTCTTTATTTGGTCCTAATGTGAAATCTGGTCCACCATCATCTCTTCCAGATCTTTATACGTTGGTTGTATCTTCCCCGCCACAGGTTAATTATATGGCCACTTATTAGTTTCCCTCCTCCAGTGACAGTACTATCGAGTACCATCTATTGGGGGAATTTGATCGCGATTTCTAAGATTTCATTCTCCCGTTGGATGAGAAACTCTTGGAAGCCATGAATTCTTATTCGGCATGAGTTGTCATGTGGAGCATAGTTCATTTCTTTGTGTCAAACTCCTTAAAAAATGAAACAAGCTCTTTTGAGGATCATTTTTTTTCTATGTAAACTTCGTTAAAAAATGAATTAGGTCTTGAGGATAGTTATTTTAATGTGCAAACCTTGTTAAAATAATGAAACACGTTCCCATTCAATTCGAGTCTTTGATTCGATCTTGCCAAATCCCAGTCGAGTATTTCTCTTGATCTCGTAATTGAACCTTCACTCCATCCACCTTTCAGTAACTAGCACTCTACTCTGGTGAATGGACTGAAGCTTGGGGGGCATGTACCTCAAATTGAGTCACCATGCTAAGGGCATGCCCACTTTTCACTTTTCAATCATAGTTTATCTGTGTTTCAAGCTTGTGTAAAAATGAAACCAATCCCAAGCATAGTATTTTTTTTTTTCAAGATTGCATCAAAATGAAACCTTTTTGACCATATGTGCTTTGCGAGCACTCTCCTACCTATTGGGTCATTCCTTATTATGCAGATTTTCACTCCTTATATCTTAAGGTTATATTCATGTGTTCATTCACTGGAAATAAACTTTGATTACATTACATATCAACATATTCCTAGATGAATGAATGCATTAACCGATACAGTAGCCAATATTGTATTAGATAGACATTTGTGTAATTTGTAAAAACATCATCATCACATAACAAGATCCATACAGGAAAATAGATGTATGTGTGTGTGTGTGTGTGTGTGTGTATCGACTGTTTGCATCCACGTGCATCATAAGTTCAATGTATGTTTTGGTTACATCCTGAGACATCATATCTCTCAAAAAATATGCAGAAATAAAAGCCTAGGTGTCTAGTCAGCGTGACGCTCATGATAGCACGTCACTTTCTATACAATCCACCTTAATAAGCAATGAACACGGTTCGACACCCCTTCAGTGTGGCTCTGGTACGATGAGGACAATCATCAAATCTCACATAGTCAGGGATTCCACAGGAGATTCCCTCCAAGTTGCATATGATTTCCTCCTCCTCACCTCTCTCACCATGAGGGGCCACATCAAAATAATATGGAATCCTCCGTGCTATTGGAGATATGCCTGGAGTTCTTTCTGGGCCAACGTCTGCAAATACATGGATTAATGTTAGAACATATATAATACAAAAAAAATCATAATACTCATTGTTAGTATGAATCTTAATTCCAAGCGTATGAAGAAAGACCACTTTAGTTGTGCATAAAAAATAGCCCTAAAAACAAATATGGATGCCAATATCCTCAAATATTTAGTTAGGTGATCAAGATAAATGCTGCAAAAATATAGATCTATGCATTAAAAGACATTAAGCAGTAGAAAAAACAAGGTTTACTCCATGCATCCAATAGACAAGACAAGAATATGTTGAATGAATTTTGTATTAATGGCACCTGGGAGGAAAAAACATAAGGGTCTTACCAGTTCTCCTCAATGGGATGGGTTCTTGTAAGTCCTCAGCACTTCAGATCTAAAATCCCTCTCTCTTGATGGTGTAGAAAACCCAAACAAAAATGGTAGCAAAATATGACTATGATGGTGGATCAAAGTCACAAAAAAGGTATAGATCTAGAGTGATCTTTAGGCAACACAAGGTAATGAATGAATGGAAAAACCCTTCTATTTATAGAAAAATATTGAGTTAGTCTAGATATTGGTGCATAGTTAAAATATTATTAACCAAATCAAGATCCAACTTTTATGGAATATTTTATTATATTTATTAGAGGGAAAAGGAATTTGACTTGGGTCAAATCCCTTTATTTGTAAATAATAAATAAACAAATGATTTATTTATCATTTTAAGGATGTAGTTGAGTGATAATCAAATAAATAATGATTTATTTAATTATTTATGGGTGATTTAGTCATATTTAACAAAGAATATTATTTAAATAAGGTTTAAATAATTATTCTTAGAAAATAATAAGATAAATAATGATTTGTCTAATTAATTTCCCTATTTTGGGTTAAATATAACCAGGAATATTAATTAAATTGTTGTTTAACTAATTATTCCTTAAGGAAAATCAAACAAATGTATATTTATTTAATATTTCCTCATGGGGTTTCCTGTTTAGACCATAAACAACTTAATAAAGGTGGTTTACTAAGTTATTTTTCATAGTGAATGCAATTTTACTTAGGGTAGAATTGGTCTTACATGGTGTACTTGGGTCCATCTAATAACAATAGGTTAGATGACCAAAAAAATGGTGTAACACATTGCCCCCCAGCATGCGAGCATTATGAGCTAATCGTATGACTAAAGTACGTTGTAAGAACTCAATCACTAGACACCGAAGGGGAAGTCAGAGAGAGAGAAATATAAGGTAGAGCAAAGTGCTAAGAGGACTAGACCCTGAGGAGGCGAGACTTATAGGTGCGACAAGTCTCTTTTATGAGTGAGTACCTATGCTATAGGCAGCGGGGGAGGCATACCTATGCCCATAGAGACAAAGTACAAAGAATAATGCATCCAGTAAACAAGGGACTGAAAAATATAGTAGATGTTGGCATAAACATGAGCCAGATAAAAACATGATAATGAATCCCACATACATACTGTGCCTGGGATAATAGCCAGGACTTTTACAATAATATCTAAGTACATGAGATACAAATAAAACCCAGATGCCCCTATAAACAGGAAAGCGCTCTGAAAATCTAACTGATACATGTAGTCAAAAAGGTGTTGCAAGCGGTTGAGGCCGACATCATCAAATCTATGGAGTTGCATCGAAGGTTGAAAGGAAGAAGTCATCTAGGCATGTGGGGGACTACCTGTAGGGCCACCCCCTCATGAGGGCTGAGACATCTCACACACACCCGGGAATCACTAGTCCACTCTGCTGCATCATTGAACCATCGAGTATAAGGATCTCGATCATGCTAAAAGGAGTTGGAGCTGAGAAACAATCAAGTCAAAGGACTATAAGGAGTCCCCTTGCCTGATCTGAGACATCGAACAAGAGTGGAAGTTGGAACCAAGGTACCCTCTAGACCTGTATTCTGGAATAAATGATCTAATGTTGACAGAAGGAGGTTTTCCATAGGTGAGGCAATAAGGGGTCCTCAACTATGGAACGAGAGAAAATAGTAAAGCGACTGACAGAAAAACACCAGGGGTGATAATGAAATGGGGGGGGGGCGGGGGGTACTCAGTAGCGGACAAACGACTTCCCTTGATAGAACATAAAGGGAATGGATGACCTAGAAGCGACTGACATAATATCAGGAGGGATAGGGGATAGTGGGACTAGAGACCATAATGTGTGACACGAGAGAGGGACCAAGCAATGACGGGTGGAGGACTATAGCGGGATACAAAGGGACTCGGGATAGACTCCATGAATACGATGATGACTCAACTTGGATGCTCTAAACAAGGGCGACTCGATGGTGCTACCACACAGTAAAGGTCCAATGGGGGACCATAAAAACATGAGTACAAGATGGTAACTCATGAAAAAAATTTACATGAGTGTGGACAAGTATGGAGGCAAAGTGCTGCCCCTAGTACGAGTGTTTCAAGTGAAGAAATTTGATTTTGAGGAGTGGTGAAGTGACGCTTCATGGAAAAAAAATTTCCTGGTGAAGTGTCAAATCCCAAAGAGTTATGAGCTGGCTACCTAAAAGAAATAAAACATGCATTTCATGAGGGAAATTCTAAGGGTAATATTTCTTAAGGTAGAGTGCATTGCGAGGGTTAGGAAGGGGGTGTTCTTCGAAATCCTCTAAGAGGTATGCCCCCTTTCCTAAATCCTTACTAATGATGTAAGGGCTTAGCCATAATGAGTCAAACTTCCCATGACCAAGGACATCATGGGCCTGGTCATATACTAGAACAAGATCACCTTCGTGGAAAGTACGAGGGTGGACTTTTCGGTCATACTGAGCTTTGGTGTGTTCTTAGCCGCTTCAATGGTTTTCAATGCAACACGACGGTCTTCGGAAGCATGCTAAAACATGATAAGTCTTTGTTCTAAAGGTTTAGTGTTTGGGAGAAGTTTGACAGCTAGATGAAGGGAAGGGATTTCACGCTCGATTGGTAAAACTGCCTCCTCTCCAAAAACAAGGTGGAAAGGAGTAAGCCCCGTGGTGGTTTTAACAGAAGTTATATAGGCCCAAAAAGTAGGGAAGAGCATAAGGTGCGAGTTGGTTTTGTGCTTATCCACCATCCGTTGAAGCATGGTTTTCAGAATTTTATTGACTGCTTCAAATTGACCATTACCTTGGGGGTAATAGGAGTAGGAATATTGTTTCTCAAAACCCAATAGCGAGGATAGCTCACGCCATATCTCATCTTCAAAATGTTGGCCATGGTCATAGACCAATTTTTTCGTAACTCTGAATCGATCGATAACATGGTTAAAGAAAAAGAGGGCTGTGGTAGCTGTTGTGTTGTTAAACGTCGGCATGGCCTCAGCCCATTTTGTAAAATATTCAACCGCCACAATGATATACTTGTGGTTACCATCATATGAAGGTCGACACTCCATAAAGTCGATGGCCCACTTACAAAAGGGTCCAGCTGAGATGACAGGATGGAGGGGAGCTGGAGGAGCTCGCGCCTTAGGGGAAAAATGTTGGCAATTGGAACAGTGTTTGACTGCTTCAATGCAATCACCGAAGAGAGAAGGCCAAAAATACCCAGTGCGCATGATTTTTTGGGTAGTGGCAAGACCAAAGAGGTGGCCACCACAACTGCCGCTATGGAATGCATTTAGGACTTGCTCAGCTTCACCATGCATGAGACAACGACGAAGGACAGTATCGACACCGTGACGATAAAGGTCGTCACTGATAAGAATGTAGCGGAGGGGCTGGTGTCGAATACGTCGTTGAACATCACGATCAAGATGGAGGGTGAACTTTTGGGTTCGCAAGTAATTGAGGATGTCACCATACCAAGGATCATTTGTGGTAATGGTGAACAAGTGTTCATCGAGAAAATCATCACTAACTAGAGCATCCTGTGTACCGGTAGGTAATTCGGAAATGAGTTCAGTGAAGGCTAAACCCTTCTTACTTTTAGGTGTGACAAATTCAAGATCAATTTCTTGGAGAATAATGATCCAACGGGCATACTTCCCATTGATGATTCATCAACTCAATAGGAAGGCAATAGGGTTGGAATTAGTCATGACCTTCGTGGAACGCATGAGGATGTAATAACAAAGTTTTTGGACCAAGAACACGATATCCAGTGCTAATTTCTCTTCATGTGAGTAGGATACAGGGGAACCTACAAGGTTCTTACTGGCATAATAGATAACATGCTTGATTCCGTGGTCATATTCCTATATATGGACTCCAGCGACTGAATAGGTGGAAGCGGAGATGTACAGGATGAAGTCCCTATCAAAGTTAGGAAGACGGATCAAGGGAGAGGATGTGAGAGCATGTTTCAAGGCATCGAAAGACTCTTGAGCATGGTCATCCCACACAAATGGAATGTTAGATCGAAGGAGTCTAAGGAACCCATATGCGGTGGTGGCATAGTCAGGGACGATCCGGCAAAGGAAATTAGCTTTGCCTTGTAGGCTTTGTAACTGGCGTAAGGTGCGAGGGATAGGAAGCTCAAGAATGACTTCAACTTTCAATGAGTTGAGTGTTATACCATATTTAGACATAATGAAGCCTAGAAGATGGTTGGTAGGAATGCAAAAGACACATTTCAACAGGTTGAGCCAAATATTATACTTGTGACATCGGAGAAAGAGAGTACGTAAATCGTGGAGGTGTTGCACCCAATGTTTAGAACGTGTAGTGAGGTTGTCTAAATAGCAAGAATAATATGGGCTAGGTCATGGTAACAGTAATACATGGCCCATTGAAATGTGGCACCGGTGTTTTTAAGGCCGAACAACATGACCCGATAGGCAAAGGTTCCCACGGACTAATAAACGCGGTCTTAAGCTAATCAACACGACAAATAACAATTTGGTTGTACCCGGAGAAACCATCCATGAAGGATATAATCTTGTGCCCCACGCACTCATCAATGATTTGGTCAATGAATGGTATGGGGAAGTTGTCTTTAGGAAAATATTTATTCAGGTCACGAAACTCGGTGCAAACACGGATGGTGCCTTGTTTCTTGAGAACGGGAACCGGGTTGGACACCCAAGTGGTGTATTCGATAGGATAGATAAAACTAGCCTGCTTGAGCTTATCGATTTCGGCTTTTATAGCTTCTCATCTGGAAGGATTAATGGGTCTCGAATTTTGACAGGCAAGAATGGCATCAAGCCATGTATCGATATGATGTTCGACAATGGTAGGATCAAGTCCGGGCATTTCTAAATAGGACCAGGTGAAAATATCATGGAATTATTTTTGAATAGCTTGGTGTAAGCTTCAATTTCTTCTGGGGTGCATTGGGCACCCAAGGTGATATTTTCTTCTACCCTTGGTTTGTGAGAAATGTAAATTTTGATGGTAGGAGAGATATTGGCCATATTTCCTTCTTCGAAAGAATTTGGTGTAGGGATGGGATTTCTAAACCAATCGACTTCATTAAGAATGAAGTCTTTAGTTTCCACATCATATTGGTCATGGGACTTCTGTGGGAGGAAGTATGCACGGTGGTGCATATCATCCCATGGAAAATCAAGGATGGTCATGGCTTACATAATTTCTTCATTAGAATGGAAGATGGGGTGACTGGAGGAAGAGAGACCACCTGATGTGGTAGAGCTACCTAACTCATCATCACGTGAAGAAAGGCTCACATGCACAATGTCAATAGGGATGACGAAAGAGTAATCAGATAAAGGATCTACCAATGTTAAGCCCAGGGTGATCGCTGAAGGGAGGTCAAGTGGAACATCAGGGAAAGTCCCCATGGGGGCTTCCACCGAGGGTCTCATGGATGATAATAGGTAGAAAATGGTGGCCAAAGGCTCCATCATGTTGAGATCAAGAGGAGGGATGTCAATGGGAGTATGCAGATCCTATGGTTCTACCGAAGTATAACTCACAAACAAGGAGGGGGTGCACTTCTTACGCTTGGTCTCGAATTGGTGGAAAGCTCCCAAAGAGGAACGATACTCTTTGTAATATTCCCAATTAGCCACTGCTACTTGGAATATTATAACTACTCCATTTTTGAAATAAAGAGAAGGAAGGATAATAAAAACCTATCCCAGTGTGAAAAGGGATTGGATTAGGAGGATATAATAAAGCCACTTGGTGTGAAAGGAGGGAAAAACAATGAACTAGATCCAATTTACCAAGTCAACAGTGTTGTTGCAAGAGGAGAGAGACTAGCTAGGGCAATGCAGTTTTGAAGGAGGAAACTTCTCAAGGAAGTCACATCACCAATGAGTGGGGTCCAGGGTGAGGAAGCTCACCAAGGATAAAGAGGAGGAGATAGCAGCAAGATATTCATTCAATATTCATTCTTGTTTTGGTCTTTTTACTGATTGCAAGCTCCAGCCGTTTAGCCAGAGATGCAGCACTGTTTAGTGCAAGGGATTCTCATGCGGGAATTCTATCTTCACAATTGGTATAGTTGACTGGGAGATCTAAGGAGGAGGTCCTGAGTTCAATTCTCATCATTTATCTTGAGGGGAACCATTATCCATCCCAGACAGCGCAGTCACTTCCAGTGATTGCGTTATTTCTGCAGCAGCTGCAGTAGCTAGGGTTGTATCTTTCCATTTTGTGCTTGTTTCAAAGGAGGAGTCTTTTTCACATCAGAAGATCTATTTAGGAAGGCCTTGGGCCAATTATTGTATTTTTTTTCCATTTCAGATCATATTTGGTACTTCTTAATACATATTTGTTGGGTACAGCGTTATTTTCTGCAGAGCTGCATTTTATGTTGTTATTTTTCTGGAAACCATTGCCGGGGTATTCTGAGGTGCTTGTAAAAGAGGTATAACCTCTCATTTCTGATTCCATGGATTAATGAAAGCTCTAGATCTGTATTAAACTATCTTTTTCTGTATATGCCATGATAAAAATAACGCCGTTGCAGTCTCCGGTATTTCTATTCTATGAAGAAGTGGGATTGGGGTGCTTTTATGCATATATGAGTCGGGGAGATCTGTTTAGTGTAGCTAGAATGATTATTTCTGATGCCATTTCATATTTAAGCTACCTACAACACATATTAGAGGATCCAAGTCCTGGTATACATTTTTATTGCATGGTTTCCTTTATACAGGGTCCTCATTGGAGATATTGCAGAAATTCCTGAAAAGGAATATTACAGTGGTATCAGAGCTCTGCTCTTTGCTCAGCTTGTGGGGGGGAGATTTATCTTCAGCATGGAGGATGAATACATCTCAAAACTCGTACTTCAAACCTTGTAGAACATTGCAAGGGATCTCAATGAGATGAGACATGAAGAGGACTCTTTAAGGTTTTTCCATGAGGCAAACACCGGCACTGCAAATGTTATGGGGCATTCAACTGCATCACAATGCCTCACCATGCCTTAATTTATAACTGAAGGAGATAAGGAGGGCTCTCTGGGGGAATATTTTGAAGAGTATGAACTCCAATCTCAAGGGTTCAAGAAGCACTTGAGCTTTCAAGATTTTTTCCAGATCAAGGATGGGAGGAGGATTAATCCCCATCAAAAGAAGGAGAACTTGATGTAGGGATTAGCGCTACAGCATAGTATGGCAGGATTCTTCTTGTCCACATTTGATGGGACACCTAAGTGCACAGCCATGGCTTGGGTGGAGAAGTTGGACACATACTTCCAGCTCAACAAGGTTTTTGAGAAGGAAGCCATCAAGATAGCTGCGCTGCACCTAGAATGGGAAGCTCAAGAATGGTGGTTTCATGGACTGACCACACTTGGGCATAATTATATCACTTCATACTCAACTTTCACCAAGAATCTAGTGGAGAGGTTTGATCCAAGAGATCCGAAAGCCCACTTTTCCAAGTTGACCAAGCTCAAGCAGGAGGGAGATCTTGAGGATTATATTGCTAAGTATTTGCAAATTTTAGTGATGGTATCCAACCTCACTATGAGTAGGAAGGTATGCATGTTTATGAATGGGATGGCTGAACCATTACAAGGGTTGGTAAAATCCACTAGACCACCCACACTCCTAGAAGTTGTGGATAAAGCTAGAGATCTACAACACATCTTGCCCAGGGCAAGAACCTTTTTTCAGCAAGAGACTCACTCAAGACCTAGGAAGACAATCCATGTTCAAGATTTGGAGGAAGAATGTGTTTCAGGAAGGGCACATCATGTCAAAACCTTCTCCAATAAGGATGCCAGCACTGTACAACCCATGGAAGAATTTGCTCCAAGAAGGGGAGCTATTGCAGCATTAAGATGAGTCCCAAAGTATCTAACCTTGAGGCTGAGAGGAAATATCATGGGGCAAAGAGTTTCTATGTTGATAGATAGTGGAGCCACTCATAATTTCATTGATGCACAACTGGTACAAAGGAGAGGAATCCACATGGAGGATTTTGAGGTATTTTCAGTTTTGGTCCCAGGATCTATGACCCTGCAATGTGCCAAATATGTTCCAGCACTAACCATTACTATGGGCACCTACACATTGAGAGACCACTTCTTTGTGGTAGAAATTCCAGACACCAATGTCATATTGGGAGTCCAGTGGTTAATCACTCTTGGGAGAGTTACCACTAGTTGGAGAACCTTGGAGACGGAATGGACAGGAAGGAAGGATGACTAGCAACAAAATATCAAGGGTATAAACACATACCCCCCTCAAGTTGTTTCAGCACACAAGATGGAGGCAGATCTGCATAGAGGGGATGTTGAATGGGTAGTAGAGCTGCATATATTAGAAGTGAAGGGCAAGGATTCACCAGTGCATCCAGATATTCAGTCTCTCTTGGAACGATATTCTATAGTATTTGGAGATATCCCACCAGGGAGACCTCCCGACCAAGGGTTTGAACACACCATTGAGCTGGAAAAAGTGATCCAAGCAGTAATCACCACTCCTTATAGGCATCCCAAGGCTTATAGGGATGATATTGAGAGGGCCATCCTGGAGCTGCTAGCACTAGGGCACATCCGACCTAGTACCAGCCCATTTGCTTCTTCAGTGGTCTTAGTAAAGAAGAAAGATGGCACATTGAGGATGTGTGTTGACTATAGGACCTTGAACAAGAAGACCATGAAGAACAGGTACCCTATACCTAGGATCGATGAACTCATGGATGAGTTGAGGGGATCTAAATACTTCTCCAATATTGATTTGAGATCAAGGTATCATCAAATCAAGGTGAGGGAGCAAGATATCCCCAAGACAGTTTTCAGATGTCACTATGGGCACTTTGAGTTTCTAGTGATGCTTTTTGGATTGAACAATGCCCCAAAAACTTTCCAATCTTGCATGAACCACATCTTCCGTGATCATTTGAGAAAGTTTGTATTAGTCTTATTTAATGATATTATTATCTACAACCACACTTGTGAGGAGCACTTGCAGCATATTGAGACAATTTTACATATTCTCAAGGAGCAGCAATTCTATGCCAAGCTCTCCAAATGTTAATTTGGCCTCATAGAGATGTTGCATTTGGGGCACATCATAGGATTAGATGGAGTAAGGGTACATGAGGAAAAGATCCAAGCTATCAGAGATTGGTCTGAGCCCAAGAATGTGACAGAACTTAGAGGGTTTGTGGGCATATTCACTTATTACCAGAAGTTTGTGAAAGGGTTTTCACAACTAGCTGCACCACTCACAAACTTGAAAAAGAGAGGAGCTTTCCACTGGAAACCTATAGTGCAGAGGGCTTTTGATAAGCTCAAAGAGGTAATGGGTAGTTGTCCTATTTTGGTTTTTCCTAACTTTTCTCAACCTTTTGTTCTAGAATGTGATGCATCAGGTGAAGGTATTGGGGCAGTCTTGATGCAAGGAGGGCATCCTATAGCCTTTGAGAGCAGGAAGTTGCTCCCTCATGAGAGGTTGTATCCCATCTATGATAAAGAAATGTTGGAAATCATGCATGCATTAGCCAAATTCCAGCAATACTTGGTGGGGAATAAGTTCAAGGTGAATACTGACCATAACAATCTTAGATTCTTCCTTGAACAGAAGAAACTCTGGGAGAGACAATAGAAGTGGGTGAGAAAAATCCAAGCCTATGATTTTGACATAGAGTATGTCAAGGGGAAGAGAAATGTAGTAGCTGATGCACTATCCAAGAGGCCTACATATTTTTCCTTGAGGGGCATGGATGCAGATTGGAAGACTCAACTTTTAGTTGAATATTCCAAAGATGACTTTGCATGTGAGATACTTGATGGGGTGGTATCGGATGAGAGGTTTAAAGTAATGGATGAGGTCATCTATTACCGAGACCAGATCTTCTTGGCAAAGAAATCCAAGCTCAAGGAGAAGATCTTATTGGCATCACATGATTCACCACTTGCTAGGAATCAAGGTTTCACAAAGACTTACAGGGCCATAAGAGAGAGATTCTCATGGAAGGGTCTCAAGGAGGATGTGCTCCGACATGTCAGGGAGTGCACCATTTGTCAAAAGAATAAGGGAGAACACACCCACCCTGCTAGGTTATTTCAACCACTACCTATTCCAGATGGGAAGTGGGAAAGTATCTCTATGGACTTCATCACCGGCTTACCGACAGTGCAGGGTAAGGATTGCATCTTTGTTGTTGTTGATAGACTAACAAAGTACTCTCATTTCTTTTCCATTTCTGCACATTATACTGCTTCACAGGTAGCTGAGCTCTTCTTCAGAGATGTATTTAGACTCCATGGTCTCCCAAGGACCATAGTGAGTGATCAGGACAACTGCTTCATGGGTGGCTTTTGGTAGGAATTTTTCCGGTTAGTGGGGATTGATCTGACTCCCAGCACTAGTTATCATCTCCAGACTGATGGACAGACCGAGATAGTTAACAAGTGGCTAGAAGGCTACTTGAGGAACTATTTAGCAGGGCAGCAAAAGCTTGGCTGCGTTGTCTCCACTTGGCAGTGTATTGTTACAACACTACTCATCATATTTCTATTGGCATGACCCCATTCCAAGCCTTATATGGATATGAGGCACTCTCATTTTCTGATGTTATGTTTGGGGCAAGTAAATATCCAAGGGAAAAGGAATGGATTCAGGAGAACCAAGACATACTCAGGGCACTCAAAGACAACATTACCACTTCCCAGAACCAGTAGAAGATGTATGTAGACTGTGGTGAGATAGAAAGACAGTTTGAGGTGGGAGATCTTGTCTATCTACATCTTTAGCCTTACAAACTCAAGGAGAAGGGAGTTGAAAAGCTTAAACCATGTTTCTATGGGCCATACAAGGTGGTCAAATGTATTGGTAAGGTAGCATATGAGTTGGAGCTTCCTAAGGGGAGAAAGATCCACAATATCTTCCATGTCTCTTGCCTCAAGAAGGCCATTGCGAGGAATGTAGTTTCCAACATGGATATCCCCCCTATTGATGATGAGGGCCACTTAATCTTGCAGCCAGAAGCAATCTTAGACACAAGGGAGAGGCAGCTGAGAAACAGAGTCATCAAGGAATATTTGATTCGATGGAGGAATCTACCAGATGAGGATGCCACTTGGGAGGGAGAGAAGATCTTGTAGCATCCTTCTTTATTGCTGCTTGTGGGCAAGAAAATTTTGAGTGGGGAGGATTGTAATATTCCCAATTAGCCACTACTACTTGGAATATTATAACTGCTCCATTTTTTAAATAAAGAGAAGGAAGGATAATAAAAACCTATCCCAGTGTGAAAAGGGATTGGAATAGGAGGATATAATAAAGCCACTTGGTGTGAAAGGAGGGCAAAACAATGAACTAGATCCAGTTGACCAAGTCAACAACGCTGTTGCAAAAGGAGAGAGTCTAGCTAGGGTAGTGCAGTTTTGAAGGAGGAAACTTTTCAAGGAAGTCACATCGCCAATGAGTGGGGTTCGGGGTTAGGAAGATCACCAAGGATAAAGAGGAGGAGATAGCATCTAGAGATTCATTCAGTATTCATTCTTTTTTTGGTCTTTTGACTGATTGCAAGCTCCAGTTGTTTAACTGGAGTTGTAGCACTATTTAGTGCAAGGGATTCTCATGTGAGAATTCTATCTTCACCATTGGTATAGTTGATTGGGAGATCTAAGGAGGAGGTCCTAAGTTCAATTCTCATAATTTATCTTGAGGGGAACCATTCTCCATCCTAGACAACACAGTCACTTCTAGTGATTGCGTTATTTCTGCAGCAGCTAAGGTTGTATCTTTCCATTTTGTGCTTGTTTCAAAGGAGGAGGAGTCTTTTTCACATCGGGAGATCTATTGAGGAAGGCCTTGCGCCAATTATTGTATTTTTTTTCCATTTCAGATCATATTTGGTATTTCTTAATACAGAGTTGCTGGGTACAGCATTATTTTCTACAGAGCTTCATTTTATGTTGTTATTTTTCCAGAAACCCTTGCCGGGGTATTCCGAGGTGCTTGTAAAAGAGGTCTAACCTCTCATTTCCAATTCCATGGATTAATGAAAGATTTAGACATGTATTAAACTATCTTTTTCTATAGATGCCATAATAAAAATAAAGTTGTTGCAGTCTCCGGTATTTCTATTTTATGAAGCAGTGGGATTGGGGTGCTTTTATGCATATATGAGCTAGGGAGATCTATTTAGTGTATCTAGAATGATTTATTTCTGATGCCATTTCATATTTAAGCTACGTACAAAATATATTAGAGGATCTGAGTCTTGGTCTAAATTTTTATTGCATAGTTTTCTTTATACAGCATCCTCATTGGAGATATTACAGAAATTCCTGAAAAGGAATATTACACTCTTCAAGGGAAGGACAGAGGTGAGTGTAGTGGCCATGGAAATCACTCAAAGAACAAGGGTGATTTGTGCACAATGATTTGATTTTTGGGGTTGAATCGAGTATAGTGACATAGACCTCAGGGATATCAGATTCTGGAAATGTCTCATTGACCATGGGCTTGAGGTGAGGCAACTCCGAACAAGTATGAGTGGCATGACTAACAACATCACATAAAGAACATTGGATAATGTGCTTTGGCGGTTGAGGAGGGGCAAGGTTTGTGGGGGTAGTCCTTTCTTTGGCTGCCTTCTTGTTGGCTTTGCCCCCGTTACTCGAAGTTGTTGCAACAGGAGGAGGTTCCTATTGAGGTGGTTGAGGCATTGTAGCAGCGGGAGAAGTCATAGGGACTGGTTGAACCAGGTTCAGAGTGAGATAAGGTTTGGGTTGACTAAGCGAGTTAGTGGCTGGGGGATCGAGGTACCAGACGAGAATCCCCAGGGTCAGGTTAGGAAGAGAGAGGGTAGCCATAACAGGTACCGTATAGACTCCAGGAGGGGGAGCTAGGAATGGTATCTGACTAGAGGGGTAATAGCTAGGTGGGACGGCTCCAAGATGGTTAATGCTTCGAGGAACCATTCTGGGAGGATAAAGAGGCTCATGAATACAAGTTGAAGGTGAAGGGCCAAGAGGAGGAGGTCCAAAAGGCTGAATCGAAGGGCTAGGAGTAGGCTGCAGAGGGCGAGGAGGTTGTTGACTAGTCAAAGTGGACTGCTTGAGGGCAGCCTGAGATGATTGCATCATGCAAAATTTCGATGAGTTGGGATTAGGGATAGGAGGAGGGAGACTAGGGAATGTACCAAGCAAAAAGGAGTCTTTGTAGACTCCAGGTGAGACACTAGTCAAAGGATCGACATTTTTCTTATTGGCCACCGAAGAGACGATGGACTCAGGGGAGGTCTGAGACTTTGGTTCATAATATGTCAACTGGTCAATGGTGACTATATTTTCGTTATGAGGGAAGGACATCTTGTAGTGAACCACAGATGGGACAACAAACCTCACATAGGTGTAGCTACGACCCAATATAATGTTTTAATCTAAGAGGGTGTCAATGAATTCTACGTCAACAAAAACAGTCGTGCCCAGAAGAGTAATAGGATAATTTTGGAACATGCCAATGGGCTGGGAGGCGTGGCCATCCCACGCTTGGAGAGTGATCGTGGAAGGGGCCAACTCAGGTGGTCCAAGTTGCTTCAAAACCGAAGTGGACATCACATAGGTGGATGCCCCCTCATCAATGATACACTGGAAAATGTTGGTGTTTTGAATTTTGACTGGGATTTGGAAGGCGATGGAAGCAGGAAGAGGAGGATGTTCTAACCGGTCAGCATTGATGACAATCAAGCAATCATCAGTAGGATCTACAGTGCCCATGGAAGATAGTAGAGTGTTTCATTGTGAAGGGCATGATTAGATGAGTTCCAGCATTGAGATGGTGGCAAGAGATTGCGCCAAAGCATCTACTATACTATACGAATGGGCAGCTTTTCTAGAAGCAGCATTTCGGCATAGTGGTCCCTTAGGGATCTTGGTATGAACCTCTTCCTTAGGCTGATATATCTTCAAGGGACCATTGGGTGTCGAAAGAGGCTTTGTAGAAGCTGAAGGAGGTGGCTCGAGGATAGACGTAGCGGGAGGCCTTTTTTACATACGGGATCGAGTCTGAAGGTTGATGTCTACACACTAGTACATTTGGTCAAAATTCTGACACTTTAGTTCTGACACTTTTGACCAAATGTTAGAAATTTCCCCAATTTTTATCAATTTTTCAAATCCCGCCCACAACTGTCGCTATACCAACGATTAAAGACAAGTTTCTATATTGCGACACTTAGAGATAAGTGTCGGTATTGCAACGTTCAGAGAAAAGCGTCGGTATTGCGACGGTTTGGAGAAAAGTGCCGGTCTTGCGACACTTAGTAATAAGTGTCGGTATTGCGACATTAGAGTAAAGCGTCAGTATTGCGATGGTATGGAGTAGGGCATCGATAGTGTGACGTAGAGAGTACTGTCGATATTGCGACAGTTAGGACAAGTGTCGGTAGTGCGACAGTTGGGTTAAGGGTCGATATTGTGACGTTTGCAAGTGTTAGTGTTTAGAACAATCTTAGGGTTTAGGGTTTAGGAACAATTTTTGGGAGTTATATTTTAGGGTTTAGGAACAATGTGTCGGGTCATGTGATCGGGCTTATGGTTTAGGAACAGTTTTTGGGCAGGTCGAGTTGGGTCTTGTCAGGTCGTGTCATGTACTGAGGCCGCCCAAGGAAACACCTTCATATGGGTCAGGTCGAGTCTTGTGATGGCGCTCAAGGAAACGTGTTTAGGTGGTTCGGGTCGTGTGCCTTATGCACGTTCGTGAGACCCATTTGTATTTTTATCCCTCTTTCCTTCGTTGACGTTTGGGCGGGTTGAGATGGGTCGTGTGATCACGCCCAAGAAAACGTGTTCGGGTCGGGTCATGTTGGTTCGTCATCATGTGAGGGCTCCCACGAAAACGCGTTTGGGCGGGTCCGGTTTGGTCCAGTCTAATCGTGTGAGGGAACCTAGGGAAACACATTCAAGAGGATCGGGTCGGGTCAGGTTGTGTGAGAGCGCCTAGAGAAACACGTTTGGGTGTGTCGGGTTGGGTCGAGTTGGGTCGTGTGAGGGTGCCTAGAGAAACGTGTTTGGGTGTGGCGGGTCGGGTCTGGTGGGGTCTGTTAGTGTTAGTCTTTGCAGCCTTCATCCAGTGATCAAACATGCTCTTACAAAGTGATTTTAGGGTGTCAAGGTCAAATTTTGTCGTTTCAGTGAGTCTTCAAGCAAATTTTGGTCATTAAGTATTAGGTCTAGGGTTTGCTTTTACTCCTGTCAAAGTTATCCAAATTTCAGTCCATGTCACCATTCAGCTGAGTGTACCATCATTCAAAGGGTTTTCATCATCATGTCAAATTCCACTGGGTCATTTTACACCTTGTTCATTCTTCAGTTGTGCCTAGGTAAGCTTCATTTCCCTCTCCTAGGGTTTTGGAGGTAATTTCTCTTGGATGGTCAAATCATCAACAAAAATTGTATCCTGATGTTCATACACCTTCCCCTATCCTTAATGTACCTTATTAAACACTTCCCATCACTGATATCCCTCATGTTCCTCATTTTCACACAAACCCTAGTTTCTTGCTACAACTTGACAATTTTCTAGGCTAGGCTTGTGTTTTTCCCTTTTGGACCCCTTCCTCTCACTCAATATTTGAAATTCCACTTTCCCCTACTTCCTAACATCTCTCCCTACTTCCCAAAATTTTCTCAAGAATTTATAAGCCCCTTATCCCCTTCATTTCTCTTCATTTCGACAAATCCCTTATTCCACACATCGGGATAGGTTTTACTCCAATGATTTTTCTGAGCAATAAAAGATGAATTTGGAAAAAATGAGAGATTTTTTTGTCCAAAATAGGCCAAGGAAGAAAAACATCCTTCAATTTTTACACAGGTGTCATGGTTTTAGAGAAATGTCAAAAATACAGCTGCCTCAGGAGAATTGATGCACCTCTAAAGTGACCTTGGCGAAATCAAGATTTCTCCTAGCTTGGTTGTCCAAATGACTTTCTTGATGAGTCAAATGATAACTATACACAAATATATTTCCACTGAGCTATCATGGGCTCAATTTTAGGTTGATTAATACCTTCAAAAGTTGACTGCAACATCACTCTGCCTTGAGGCAGCCTCATTTTTCACATTTTGACTAGTCTTAGGAGATTTGATTTTTGACAAGGAAAATGAACTCCAAATTGAAAAATTCCAGTTGGGTTGGAAAGTAGACTCAATAATATTTCCAACAAGCTATCCTACACCCAATTTTAACACTGGGAAAGTCTCCAAAATTCTCCTTCAAAAAGGCACGACGCATTGGGTAAGAGGCGCGGCGCATTGGGTTTGTGGCGCAGCGCATAGGGCTGCAAGCCATTTTCACCACAAATTCATTCAAATTCTCAATTTTCTTGGTTTCCTCCGGTCCAAAGTAAGTCAAAAACTCTTCAAATGCCAATGAAAGTGTGTCTTAAGTTGTTTATGATGATTTAGTAAAAGATTTCAAACCCTACTTCCTTGCAATTGTTGCTCAAGACATGATTGCTTAGGGTTTGTAAATTTGATTTTGTGGCCATCATTCCCTCACCTTTTTTCTCCCTCACTTATTTTCTAGTTTCATTAACCCATTTTACTATCCCCTTAATCCCACTCCCCTCATACATTTTCCCCTTAATCCCCTTCTCCACATATAATTTCCCAAACCCTACACTCCCTAAACCCTACTCACATCCCTAAACTTTGTTAACACATACATTTTTACACTCTCTTCCATAAACTCTACCCATTTCATTCATCCACCGTATTTTCACATTGTTATCCACAAAACCATCCATGTACAATCACATTTTTTAAAACCAAAGGAAAACAATGGAAAGAGATAGTGATCATGGGTATGAGCAAGAGATTGAGCTGATCGTGAATCTTGGCTTGAAAGGACAAACTTGCACTTGAGAAAGGATGCTAGAGAAGGCCAAAAATGAGAAAACTATTTTGAGGCACATGGCATACCATTACTTGGCGAAAAACGAAAGTTGCAAGGCAAGAATCAGGAACTTGAAGGCTAAGTTGAAGAAGGCATCAAGGAGGAAAAAGTGTAAGATAAACTTTAGATATTGGCCGAGGCTTCCTTGGCCCAGCATATCACATAATGGAGGACACTTAGCCCAAATTTCAAGAAATTTGGGACACTTTTTTCAAATTTTGAATTTTTGGCCTAAAAACAGACTTTTCTGTTCTATGCGCCACGCCACCTGGCGCGTGCTTTTGATGGGGGACTCGTTTTGATGAAAACTCAAATTTTTTGGATTTTTCATGGAAAAATATGCATGCCTACCTATGGCCAAGAAATTTTGACAAGTTTTGGGCTTCCAGAAGGGTCAAAAACACCTCAAAAATGACCTTTCTGCGCCTTTTTGACACACAAGAACCAGTCTTGGGAGAACTTAGTTTTGGAGGGGAAAATGGAGGCCAAATTCAAAAATTCCACTTGTGTTGGAAAATAGACAGGAAGACCTTTCCAAAAAGACCACTTGGAGAAAATTTGGAGACAAATAAGGCCTCCAAAATTAGCTACAAACAGGCACGATGCATAGGGAAATTAGGTGCGGTGCATTGGAGGATTTTACTCATTTTTGGTCAAAAACTCTATTTTTCGCCTAGTTTTTTTTATAGTTTGACTTTTTCCTTCTAGTTTTCAAACTAATGATGTAATTAAATATAACATGATGGATTTTGATGTAATTTTTCTAAATTTTCACTCATAGAGTTAGATTCATCCATCAAAGGGTAATTTGCAACTGAATGAATCAGTTTCCTAGTTTTTAAAGGCAAGTTGTTCCACTGCCTACTTTCTAGTTCTCAGTTTAGATTTTTTTGGAACAGCTCCTAAACTTATGAGCTCGATCCCTAGAGGCTGGGATGAGTTATTTTCTATCTATATCTTGTGTTTTTTCAGTCATTAGCATGGTTGGACTTTTGGGAATTCTTTGAGCATCATTGTACATTCATCTCTGCAGTTTGGCAAAGGAATAGACCAGGGTTTGCAACACTCTATGGGATTCATGTGGAATTTTTCTTTGATAGTGTGTTTATCTCTGTAAATTTAAGTATACTGGTGTTTTATGTATGCCATTTTCTCTCTTATTTCTTCTTAACTAAAACAAACAAGGATAAAGGTAGAATCCATTGAAATTGAAGTGCTCTGCCTAGGGTTTGTTTAGTTATTTATGTTTTCAGTTGTTTGAAGAGGATCCCTGAAGGTTTCTTGCCCTCTTCAACTCCTCACCTATCTAAAGCTCTCCATTTCATTTAAATTGAAGTTTCAAATCAACTGCCTACCTTGCCCCATTGAGACCTCTGCAAAACTGAGCCTCATTCCCCAGACCCAAATCTGCCTTTCCTTTTGAGCCAAAAAACATCATTAAAATCAATCACAGATACCTAGCCTAAAATCGGTCTTCATTCAAGTCATCTCAAGCCTCATTGATCATTTTTGTTGAGATTGACAGGAGAGAGCCCTCTTCCGACCTGGTAGGGCTAGCTACCAGGTTAAGCGTGGTTTGATGTTACCCTAGATTCTGCCTTTCTCAGCCTGAGGTAGATTTAGGCCATAACAGGGTCATCATGTCCTGTGAGGTTGGCCAAGGAAACACATTTGTACGGTTTGGGTCGATTCGTGTCATGATGATGCCCAGGGAAACACGTTCGGATTAGGTCAAGTCGGTTCGTGCCGTATTGTAAGGGCACCCAAGGAAACAGGTTCGATCGGTTCAGGTGATGTTGGGTGATCGGGTGTTCGGGTGTGTCGAGTTGGGTCTTTTCAGGTCATTTCATGTACTGAGGCCACCCAAGGAAACACATTCATACGAGTCGGGTCGAGTCTTATGATGGCGCTCAAGGAAACGGGTTTGGGTCGGTTGGGTCATGTGCCTTGTGCACGTTTGTGAGACCCATTTGTAATTTTCTCCCTCGTTCCTTCATTGATGTTCGGGCAGGTCGGGACATGTCGTGTGATGGCGCCCAAGGAAACGCGTTCGGGTCAGGTCATGTCAGGTCATGATCATGTGAGGGCTCCCATGAAAACACGTTCGGGCGGGTCCGGTCCAATCCAGTCGGATCGTGTGAGGGCACCCAAGGAAACGCGTTCGGGCAGGACGGGTCGGGTCGGGTCATGTGAGGGCACCCAAAGAAACATGTTCATGTGTGTCGGGTCGAGTCGGGTCGATTCGTGTGAGGGCGCCCAGAGAAACACACTTGGGTGTGTCGGGTTGAGTCTAGTGCGGTCGTCATGTCGTGAGAGGTCGGCCTAAGAAACACATTCGTACGGTTTAGGTTGAGTCATGTCATGATGGCACCCAAGGAAACATTTTCAGGTTGGGTCAGGTCTGTTCATGTCGTATTGTAAGGGTGCCCAAGGAAACATGTTCAGGTGGGTCGGGTCGATTTGGGTGATCGGGTCAGGTCGTGCCGTGTACTGAGGCCGCCCAATCTAGAAATGCATTCAGGCAGGTCTAGTCAGGTCGGGTTGGGTTGTATAAAAAATGTTGAGTTGTGACCACCCATCTTGCTTGTGCACGTTTGTGCGATCCTTTTATGTTTGCTCCCTTGTGCGCCCTTTATTTAGGAGGGTTGGGTCGTGCCGTATGAGGGTGCCACAGGAAACTCGTTAGGGTTAAATCATGTGAGGTAGGTGATCATATCAAAAATGTTAAGTTGTGACCGCCCGCGTACCTTGTGCATGTTCATGTGACCCATTTGTCATTTTCTCCCTCATGCCTTCGATGTCGTTCAGGCGGGTCGGGTAATTGGTTTGGGTCGTGTGATGGCGCCCAAGGAAATGCGTTCAGGTCGGGTCAGGTCGGGTCATATTGTACCATGAGGGCGCCCAAGGAAACATGTTCGAGTAGGTCAGGTCAAGTTTGGTCATGTGACGGTGCCCAAAGAACATGTCCAATAGGGTCGGGTCATGTCGGGTCGTGTCATGACTAGGGCACCCAGGGAAATGCGTTCAGGTGGCTAGTCGGGTCGAGTCATGTGATGCCGCCCAAGGAAACGCGTTCGGGTCGGGTCAGGTCGGGTCGTGCCATATTGTGAGGGCACCCAAGGAAACACATTTGGGCAGGTCGGGTCGGGTCAAGTCTGGTCAGGTCATGTCGTGTGAGCACTCCCAAGGAAACACATTTGGGCGGGTCAGGTCCGGTTGGGTTGGGTCATGTGAGGGTGGTCGTATAAAAAATGCTAAGTTGTGACCGCCTATGTTTCTTATACACGTTTGTGCGATCCTTTTTCCGTTTTTAGGTTCCTCATGTGCCCTTCATTTGGGTGGGTCGGGTCGTGCCATGTGAGGGCACCACAAGAAACGTGTTCAAGTTGGATCATCTAAGGGAGGTTATATCAAAAATGCTATGTTGTGACTGCTTGTGTGCATTATACATGTTCGTGAGACCTGTTTTTCATTTTCTCCCTCATGCCTTCGACGTTCGGGCAGGTCGGGTCAGGTCAGGTCATGTGATGGAGCCCAAGGAAACGCGTTCGGGTCGGGTCGGGTTGGGTCGAGTCGTGTCGTACTATGAGGGCACCCAAGGAAACGCGTTTGGGTGGGTTGGGTCAAGTCGAGTCATGGCAAGCTACCTAAGGAATGTGTCTGGTCAAGTCAGGTCATGTCAGGTCATGTGAGGGTGCCCAAGGAAACACGTTCGGGTTGGTCGGGTCAGGTCGGGTCGGGTTGTGTGAGGGCACTCAAGGAAATGCATTTGATCAGGTCAGGTCAAGTCGGGTCATGTGATGGTGGCCGTATCAAAAATGCTAAGTTGTGACTTCTCATGTTCCTTTTGTACATTTTTTCGATATGTTTTCTTCTTTCTCCGTAGTGCGCCAGCCTTCGTTCGGGCAGGTCGGGTCATGTCGTGTGAGGGCACCATAGCAAACGTGTTTGGGTCGGATCATGTAAGGTAGGTCATATAAAAAATGCTAAGTTGTGACCACTCATGTGCCTTGTGCACATTCGTGAGACATGCTTATCGTTTTCTCCGTCGTTCCTTCGTAGAAGTTCGGGCGAGTTAGGACGGGTCATGTGATGTCACCCAAGGAAACGCATTTGGGTCGGGTGGTATGAGGGCTCCCATGGAAATACGTTCAGTCGGGTCTGGTCCGGTCTGGTCCAGTCATGTGAGGGAACCATGGGAAACGCATTCGAGCAGGTCGGGTCGGGTCGTTTCAGGTTGTCCATATCGAAAATGTTAAGTTGTACTAACTTCCTGTGTGCCTTGTACTGCATGTTCGTGCGACCCTTTTTCTATTTTCTCCCTTGTGCCTTCGACGTTCAGGCTGGTTGGGTCAGGTGGGGTCGGGTCGTGTGAGGGTGGTCATATCAAAAATGCTAAGTTATGACTACCTGTGTTGTGTCGGGTCAGGTCCAGTCGTGTCATGTGAGGCTGTCCAAGGAAACGCATTTGCGTGGGTCAGGTCGGGTACTGTCATGTGAGGACACCTAGGAAAATGTGTTTGGGTGGGTTGGGTGGGGTCAGGTCAGGTCGTGTGAGGGAACTTAATTAGGAAATGCGTTTGGGTGGGTCAGGTCGGGTCATGCCCTGTGAGGTCACCCAAGGAAACGCGTTCGGGCGAGTCGGGGTGGGTCGATTTGATTCGTGTGAGGGTGCCTAGGGAAACGTGTTTGGGCAGGTCAGGTCGGGTCAATTCTGGTCATGTGAGGGCGCACATGGAAATTCACAGTTCGAGCCAGTCAGGGCAGGTTGGGCTGGGTCGTGTGAGGGTTGGAATCATGTGTTTTTGTTGGAATTGGAATAGGTATACTATTGTGAACATTGCCTCAACTCAAAACCTATTTGGAATAGACTTCCTTTGAAACTTACAACTAGCCATCTTTGTGATAGTACAGTTTTTCCTCTCAACCAATACATTTTGTTGTGGAGTGTAAGGTGTAGTATATTGTCTTTGGATCCCATGTTTAGCACAAAATTTATTGAAATATTTTAAGTAGAATTCCCCACCAGTATCATATCTAAGAGAGGCAATGTGACAACCTAACTATTTCTCTATTAATGCTTTGAACTTTTGAAATTCATTAAACACGTCATATTTTAACTATAGAAAATATACCAACATTTTTCTACTGAAATAATCAACATATGGAAGGAAGTACCTAGCAGCAGTGGTTGATGTCATGTTCATTTATCCACATATATTGTCTGAAAGTACCAACTGAAGGACCCTTTATGCTCTCCAAGCTTTCCCTTCATAAAAATATGGCATTCAATGTAGCTTCCCTGCCTGACAAGCTCTGCAAACTCTGTGGATCTTCTACAGAATGTTTGGAAGTCATCATGCTCAAAATCTTCCACCCCTCTTCAAGTGCAACTACCAGAATCTTGACACCTGAATCCTCAACCCCTTCCATCTTCTAAGTAATTCAAAACTTAGGATAAGTTTGGAAGGGTCCAACCTTATCCTCATTAAAAATAACTTCACTATTGAAGCTTACCCTATCCGTGTTAATATCAATCAACCTATAAACATTATAGTGTTTTTGTACCCTATAATCATTATCTTTGTTGTACCCTTAAACCCCTAAACCACTAACACCTAAACCCCTAACCCCTTAACCCCTAAACACCTAAACTATTAATGTTTAACCCATAACCCATTAACCCCCTACCCCTAACCCCTCAAATCCTTAACTGCTAAATCCCCTAACCCCTAAGCCCCTAATCCCTAATCCCTTAACCACTAAATCATTATTCACCTAACCCCTAATTTTTCCTAAATCCCCTAACCCCTAAGCCCCCAATCCCTAATCCCTTAACCACTAACTCATTATTCCCCTAACCCCTAAATGCTCTTAAATCCCCTAACCCCTAAACCCCAAAGCCATAACTTTTTAACCACTAACTCATTATTCCCTTAACCCCTAAATGCGCCTAAATCCCCTAACCCCTAAGCTCCCAATCCCTAACCCCTTAACCCCTAAATGCGCCTAAATACCCTAACCCGTAAGCTCCCAATCCCTAACCCCTTAACCCCTAAGCCCCCAATCCCTAATTAGTTTATGTGAGGAGCCATGTTTAGGGTTACAATGACTATGATCAATAGTTGTAAACCCATTATTTTCTTGATTCGACACCGATTCAAGGGACTTCATCTAATTTACCAACAATCGTCAGTGGTGATATAAATGTTTTTACTCATGACATATTCAACATCTAAAGGGTATACACTCATAGTTGAGTGTCTTCTTCCAAAACTAATCATCTTGAAATTAGATATCTATTGATTTTAGAAGGGGTCAAATATGTTCATGTATACACATATGCAGACATGCTGTAATGTGCCACAACATAATGAACGGATTCATGTGCTTTACCTTTCCCTTTACTGGGTGTTTTACCATATTCAATGAAGGATTTCACAATGCCACTACCATAGGAAGTGCACCACTGAAATAAAATTATGATACCAAACAACACATAGTGATGAACCAATGATCCAACTCGACATAAACGCAGATTATAGGTGTTATCCATGTGAGCCCCCATTAAAATTTTTGGCCATCGACCCCTCCTAAACCTTTCAAATTTCCTATCACGACTTAATAAATTCATCTTTTCTTACCGCGCCTTTCCCGCCCTCTGAAACGCATCAGTAAGAACCACAGACGCATATTCGAAGTCATAGGAGGCCTAGTCCCTTTCAGCCCTAGCCCCTCATATCTTATCGTCTATATGACTGAAGCCCGTGACCAAGTGTTAAGTCCCAAGGGCACTTAACGTATATATCTATCGCACCCACTCTGGACCGTTGGATCAAAACACAAATCAATGGCCCAGAATCTCCTTTGCTTTGGTGGACCCCGCGCTCCGCATCAATTCCAAAACCAGCCTGTTTATTTCGCACCACCTTTGCTGGGCAAGCGGTATTCCGCAAATCGCAGCGATCCCATACGTTTCTTGCCAAGTGTCCTAATGTACGACCCTAATACTGCTCTATTTCATGCGTTAACGTTCGACCCAAGATGTGCAGCGAAATCTACGTGAGCCGTTCCATATGAAAGGCATCATCCGACGGTCGATGCGCTGTGAATATGTGCATGTGTTAAGCCCAGCGTACAATGTCCCGGGCCCGCCTTTCCATCTGTCTCTAATACATTTCTAACCGTTGATCCTGTTTGTGGATCGTATGGTCTAGAATCATTTACAAGCTCCGCTAGTTGACCAAGTCCGCCTCCATGTCGTCCCTTCTGCTTAGCCTTTCGTACGTCGACGTGTCATTTGCCTTCGCCCCCACCATTCATATACTCTATTTACGTGTCACATTACAGTGTTTATGTTATGTGTTTCCGCCCCATTCATTCATCATCGTTCCACTGTATATTTCATTTGCCACCCTGTATCTCCTTGCCATTTCTCCAAGTCTACGTCCTCAATTCCGTAGTCACGACCGCCTCCATCACCTTGTGCCTAGTTTCCTTAACATGATTGTGGGTTTTTGCAGGTGTGCCGCAGCAGAGAATGATCATGATTCACCTCCTCCATTACAGAAGCCGAGAATGCATGACAGGACCATGTTTCAGGAGAAAAATTTATGAAAAAGATCCGGGAGCTGCTATGATATGACCACCATTAAAGAAAGCAAGGATTTAAATCTATTAAACCCTCCAGGGTCATTCAAATGCATAGGTTGAGCAGATGAAGAATTAATGGTGCAGATAAAAACTATCAGTGGAAGATGGAGAAATTCAGCAATCAACATTCAATGTTTCAGGCTCCAATTTAAAGATTAGAAGGCCAAGGGTACACAGCACAGAAAACAATATCCTCCGGGTGTTGTTTCTGCCGAAGTTTCTTCAGGAAAGTACAGAATGTTCATGTGGATCTATCTTTGCGCCGTGTTCCTGAAGAGATTTTCTTCCCATTGAATTTATTTCTGCAAGCAGATTGTCAAGTACCGACAATATTACCTAGTCATTTAGCAATATGGGTGCGAATGTTTCCGCCAATTTGTTTTAATGAAACAATTAATTGTTTTCACCTACTTCTTTTATGAGTTTCTCTTCTCCTTTCTCTATAAAGAGGAGGAAGAATGAAATTGTGAGGGTTCCAGATTTTTATTAGAGAATTGTGCAGTGAAAGGAATTTTTGTATACATTTTGTAAAAGCACTTGTATGAAGGCTCAGAGCCCGTAGGGTCTCAGTGAAGAGGATTTCTATCTGTATTAGAGGATTCTGGTCTTTGGTATCCCACAGTATGTAACTTCCTTTTATGTGTTTAATACAACATTTCATTTTATCCATCTTCTTGTATCATGTACTGGAATGCGAGTGGCTCACTGATTTTAGGTAAGGATTTATCCTAGTTGATGCCCATACTTGTATCAGTCAAGCGCTTTAAATATGGCTCAGGCATGATATATTGTTTCATGTTCATTTCATCCATCTTTCTGCTATATTAGTTTCTTTGGGAGGGTTCTTTTAAAACACCATTTTTATGTATGGATTCTTAGAATGATAAGCCCATACATGGTTCTGTTGTGTATCTAGGTATCAGACCTAAGTTAACTAATATCTTCTTATATTTCTTTCACTGCATACACCTTCTGATATTTAATTTCTATGGAATATTACTTGAATCGGCCCTCTTTACAATAAATTGTCTCTTAACTGTCTGATGCCTTTGTGTTAGAGCTTTGCATCTTGTCTCTACAGCATTACTTTCCCTGTGGCAGTTTCTGTAAGTTCTGGTCCCATTTAAATTCATTTCCTTGTTTTACAAGAGATAGCAGGAGAGCCTTTTGGATTGACACCCAATTTATATTATGTGCTCCTTGCTATGATAAGATTTCCTAGGCAATGGTCTATGGCAACTCTAGGCTGTCTCTAGGAGTGACAATTTATGTCGACAACAATAGGGGTATCATTCCAATGAACCAATGGAAAAATTAAAGAGAAATCAGTCGGAATTATGGAGGGGATATCAAGAAAGAATATAGGGAGGAACGTTGAAAAGCAAGAAGAAATCTAGGGAAAAAATCATGCGTGTTGATGGCAGAGCTCAAGCCCACATCAGTACATGGGATAGAGCTGCAAGACTTGGAGCCCTTCACCTTAAACTCACCAGTGAAGTTTTCCACATTGAATCATGAAAATAACTGATATATAACTCAACATATGAAATGAAACATTTATCAGATGAGAGCCAAGGACCTGCCAAACACCAAGTGTCATGCTTCTCCCATGATTCTACATACCATCCCAAGAGTGCGAATAATGGTGAGGTCATAAATGAACCTCAATCATCTATCAGAGGAATTCAAAACCATATCCAATCCTGTGTATGATCTCTCCCCCTAACCTACATCGATTAAACAATTAATATGTCCTAAATTCTTTTTAATCACACATAACCCGTCTCCCTCCATCATGAATTTAATGAACCTCAATAGTCTGTCTGAGGAATTCAAAACCATATCCAATCCTGTGTATGATCTTGCCCCCTGACCTACATCGATTAAACAATTGATATGTCATAAATCCTTTGTAATCGCACATGACCCGTCTCCCTCCATCATGAATTTAATGTGAAATATGGAGGCTCTACATAACCTAATGTGTAGCCATGTGTGATATGAATCCCTCCAAGTGGAGTCCATAGCACGTTCACCAAGGCCTGCTTAAAACTTGGCCACACAAATAGTTTGCATGTCAATCATGGGCGAGAGGATAACTTGTTACCAGAAAATGGAAAACCAATGGACTGAAGCTGAATTAACATCCACATAAGGGAATCATTCACTTTATCCCTAAAATCACAAATTTTCAACACTGGCCTTTTCTAAATATAAGGAAAAAGGGGTTGTAAAACTAAAAATAATTAAATATATTAAATGAAAAAGGGGTTGTAAACCAAAGTACAATGTTTAAATCAAACCTAAGTTCCAAAGGTTTTATACGTTGGCATTTGAAATGTTTTAGTACCTGTTTATATGGTGGAGCATTACCATAAAATATGGCTTTAATATCAACAGAGGCATTTCAAACGAATTACATGGTGGCATATTCATTAACCTATGGTTCAAAGGTTTTGGATTAATCACGGGCCTTTCAAAATTTTAAATTAATCACTATAGCTACCCCTGCATGTAATCACTACAGCTACTTTCCACCTCCATAATCGACTCAAACCCTACTAGTTATACTCCTTCTGCTGCAAATAACCGCCACCAAAACGTTCAAGAAACTCTAGAAAGCTTCCTAAAATAATGTAGGCCCTTCCTCCATCAGCAAGCAAAATGGTAATGTGAACTTATTTTCTGTTTGTTACAGGTGAACTTGCATCTTAATATAGAATCTAGGAAACTATTTGGGGGAATGATTTGGATATGCCAAATTGGTTGATTGCAACATGTAAGAGTTAGGGCTAATATTATTTTTCATATTTTGCATAAGTCTATAGATGCCAGCCTGATAATGCAGGCTTATAACACAAACCTAACAAACGAAATTTCATGTTTCCTGGAAAAAGAGGATCACTTGGAAGGCTTTTCCATTTTTTGTTGTATAAATTGAAAGCAATTGCACATGGGCTTAAATGCGTATCAATGCACAACTAATCCCCTATTGCAGAACATACCAATGGAGAATAAAATTTGAGAGGAACCATGAACTCTGAATAGATACTTGGAGGCATCTGTTAAAGCTCAGTCCAAGCTTTAATATCACGGCCCACAAATTGCAGTTCCCAAATCTATATTTTTTCAATATATTTATTAAGGTTGTTAACCACTCCCCCAACCATGATTAGGCGAAAATTTCTCTCTACAAGGACTGGAGTAGAAATAGAGCATGGCATGGCTACATCAAGTTCAGACCAAATGCCACTCTCGGCATCAAATCTAACAACTCCATATGGAATGTAGGCCAAATGTGCTAGTGTTACCTTCGCATGACAGTGGCACATTATTTTTCCTTTTCCATATGACCTCATGATTATCTGTGCATCACAATCATAAATCTCAAATAAATGATGATTTTCCCACATTGCATGAATTCATTACTGATTAGGTATGGCCAGTCTCATTTCTGGAGTATATCACGTTGTCTCTTTCCATAATCTTGGATTTTTCAAGGCTTAAAGCCTCTTTATTCGATCCTTCAAGAAATTATGTTCAACCTCCATTATGAAAGTTATGATTACACAATTATACAACCTAATCACATAAACCTTGTCATAATAACATAAAAGTGTTCATAATCGATTTTTAAGGTCTGATACCTCAGCGAGAGACTCATTTTTAATCTACTCAATATTAATAAGGAATATGCTGTGATGTTTGAATCTCTGTATGCATGGGCTTGGACAAGTTGTATTTATATTTATATTGACCTCACATAATGCTACAGGACTATATTCTCATGAAAATACAACAATGTATGATCAAGCATATATTATCATTCTAATAAGACAATATATCACTTCATAACATATATTTGCACTGCAAGTATTTCCATCTAAGGAATCATATGGCATCATTCCATTACAACATTCAAATATTTCCTAGTTATGATCTGAGGGAGTATGATCTTGATCCATTAATTTTACAAGGGAGTGCTATAAAATTGTCATATATACAAGAGATAGTGATTAGGAAGGCCCCAATCAATGTAATGTCATCCATATCTCCCAGAATGGAGAGAGGGTTTATGATGAACTGAATAAAGATAAAAATATTGAACTTTTCGAGTGATAAAGAAGTGATGGAATGAATATCTCGAATAGAAACAATCTGACTCCACTCTAATTTGGTATGAGGATAAAAAACTCAAGTAGGTGATCACTTATAGTTGAATAAAGAAATGAGGGGGTTTATGTATACCCATCACAACATAATGTTGGTCCTGTGTATAACAACATCCTCCGTGAAGATGAATTGGAGGAAATGTAAATTTCAAAGGGGAGTTTCTTTGTTTTTCCTTTCCTACACCGGAGTAGAAACAGAGAATGGCATGGTTGCATCAAGTTCAGAACAAATGCCACTCTCAGCATCAAATCTAAAAACTCCATATGGAAATTGGGCCAAATGTGCTAGTGTTTCCTTTGCATGACAGTGGCACGTTATTTTTCCTTTGCCATATGGCCTCATGATTATCTGTGCAGCACAATCATAAATCTCAAATGAATGATGACTTTCCCACATTGCATGAATTCATTACTGATTAGGTATGGCCAGTCTCATTTCTAGAGTATATCACGCTGTCTCTTTCCATAATCTTGAATTTTTCAAGGCTTAAAGCCTCTTTATTCAATCCTTCAAGAAATTATGTTCAACCTCCATTATGAAAGTCATGATTACACAATTATACAATCTAATCACATAAACCTTGTCATAAGAACATAAAAGTGTTCATATTCGATTTTTAAGGTCTAATACCTTAGCCAGAGACTCATTTTCAATATACTCGATATTAATAAGGAATATGTTGTGATGTCTGAATCTCTGTATGCATGGGTTTGGACAAGTTGTATTTCTATTTATATTGACCTCACATAATGCTACAGGACTATATTATCATGACAATACAACAATGTATGATCAAGCATATATGATCATTCTAATAAGAAAATATATCACTTCATAACATATATTTTCACTACAATTATTTCCATCTAAGGAATCATATGGCATCGTTCCATTACAACATTCAAATATTTCCTAGTTATGATCTGAGGGAGTATGATCTTGATCCATTCATTTTACAAGGGAGTGCTATAAAATTGTCATAGATACAAGAGATAGTGAGTAGGAAGGCCCCAGTCAATGTAATGTCAGCCATATCTCCTATAAGGGAGAGAGGGTTTATGATGACTTGAATAGAGAGAAAAATATTGAACTTCCTGAGTGATAAAGAAGTGATGGAATGAATATCTCAAATAGAAACAATCAGACTCCACTCTAAGTTGGTATGAGGATAACAAACTCAAGTAGGTGATCACTCATAGTTGAATCAAGAAGTGAGGGGGTTTATGTATACCCATAACAACATAATTTTGGTCCTATGTATAACAACATCCTCCGTGAAGATGAATTGGAGGACATGTAAATGTCAAAGGGGAGTTTCTCTGTTTTTCCTTTCCTACACCCTTTTGTATTTGAATTGGATGAAAGAAGCTGGTTATTCTATGGGTGTTTTGATTTGATTATTTTTTCTTAGCACGGGTTTTTTTAATCTACAGGTGGTATCCAATATATTGAAATAATGGTTGCAGCTCTGTGAAAGATCTAAGATGTTATGTTTTTGGCCCTATGAAAAAATATCAACATGTGATTTTGTCTAGCAAGCATGTGATCCCTTGCTTGAAATAAAATAATCAAGCCTATGTAGGGCATCTTATCTCTACTGTTGATAATAAGATGTTTTATTGACCATAATAGTGGATATTTGTTGTGACTAGCAACCTCTGGTTTGATGATACTATTGGTATTGGCAGTTCCCATCATTAGCATCTGAAATAGAAAGCTATACTCTGAGAACTATGATGTGCTACATGAATTTTGGACAAATCAAGAGCTAGCATATTATAAGTCACATGATATTATTTTGATGGCAATCTCTTGTTAACATCAGTAGCAATGGAAATATTTGGCATAAAAGGTGTTTATGACCACTGCGACCCTTATTGTGGCACTATTCTTGTACTCTTAACAATGACATGATATATGTGAAGTGATATTCCTTGTGTTTTAGATCAAGTAGAAATTTGTGAATAAAAAAAGATGATCTCAAAAAATGAAGGCTCAAGTGCACAAAATTTGACAACATAGAACATCCAAGACAAAAGGTTACCTACTAGATGTGTAGTGCAAACTTCTCCAGAGCTTGAGTGTATGGAAATATAACCTACAAGATTGATAGAACAAAAGAAAAGTGATAATTGGATTTTGGAAAGATAGAATAAATACATAATGAAGGTAATTAAAGAAGCCTTTCTATGTCCATTACAATTTAGTAAGAGCTTGAAAATATTTAGCCTATTTGGATACCCAAGAAAGGATACATTCCACACACTAAGGAGTCCCAGCAAAACCTTTGAAAAAGGCACCAATTTGATAGTTAGAAATGTGTTCACCTTGATTATGTCAAAAGAAAGAAAACATCCAAATTTTTCTAGATCTCATCTGTATTGAATTGTTGGTATCCCGGCATACATGAATATTTTTGTCAAATGGAATTGTGTGTAGGTATCCTAGGATACATGAATATTTTTCTTAAATGGATTTTTCTCAAATGGATTTGTTAACCACTCTCCTAACCATGATTAGGCGACCATTGCTCTCTGCAAGGATTAGAGTAGAAACAGAGCATGGCATGGTTGCATCAAGTTCAAACCAAATGCTACTCTTGGCATCAAATATAACAACTCCATATGGAAGCTTTGTGATATAGTACAACAAGACTTTACACCACACTCCTGGATCTAACCCAAATTTTGCATTGGGTAGGGGGTTATCTGCCATTCTCCAGTGACTAGTACTGGAATCATAAATTTCAATATAAAGGGTATATACTCTGGAGTTTATGGGAGCAGAAATAATGCTATTCTCTTCTCCTGCTACTACAATTTTATATGAGTGGGAATCCTTGTTTAGACACATGGTTGCTTTGTGTATCAGCTGAATTCTAAAATTTGGAGGTAATTGCTTCACCATGTTCTTAATTAGATTGCAAATTGATAATATCTTGCACTCTGCAATGAGATTCCCCAAACATAAAATTCTTCCTGCTGCAGCAATAATAGACATCCGAGGGATTGAAGGGTTGGGAATCTTGTACCAGCGGTTCATTTCATCTGGATTCACTTATACGAGTAAAGCACAAGGACCTACGTAGTTCCCCTAGCTATTAGACATGGATTGAGCTTACTTAAGCTATCAAATATGTTTCACCCACATGTATAGAAAAGTAATCACCATATCTATGAACTCCATAACCTAGTAGTACAACATCTCTATATTATAGAAATATCATAACGTAATTAAAGTAATCATTACACATAGGGAATGTGATCAATTACCATGGATTAGCTATCATAGTTAACAGTATAAGTGATTATCAGTGTTTGTGATGTAGTATTCCCATTACTTATAGCTTAGATATTAATTGTGATCATCTAGCTCATAACTAGTCGTAGAGAAGCTATAATCACAACTGCTTAGTAAGCATCATCATTAGACCATAAACATGCAGCTTATAACTGATATCGACCCCATGTAATCATGTGAATCACAAAGCAGATTATCTTCATTATGGAAACAATGTGAATAATTTAATCTAACTAACCTTTACTAACATGGTTGAATAGTAGAGGTAATGTGAACACTGGTAGTAACATAATACAAGCTAATGATTGGTTATGGATAGTAGTAAACCCATTGCACTTGAAGCTTACATCAATGTTGCCCCATATAGAGATTCCACAATGATTGTAGTCTAATCATACGATCTACATAACATATAAGGATAGATTTATTACTAGTATAGCTTGGTTAGCTTAACTATGAATACTATACTACTTTTATTAGGCTTGATATGTGATTCTAGATAAGGGTATTAGTACTACATGATGATTCGTGCTTATGAGTGCTTTATACAAACTATGAGCTTTGATAGCTCTATGAATATGAGTAATATAATGGTACAATCTCTTATTAGGTAATGATCTTTAGCTATAATACTGGTGTTATCATTGCTCAAAGGGTATTGGTTCTCTGATTCTCGTAAGCTCTTAGATAAGTGTAATGAACTAACCCCGTGAAAGTAGGCAGTCCTATCGATTCATTCTAATCACATGCGTTCAACCATGAATCTCCTCCTGCTACTTGGAATTGGGTATCTGTATAATATCATGAATACCATGGACTTACTACTATTCCTTCAACCATGAATGTTCACTTGCTATCATAGATTCCAGTATGAGATACGAATGGTGTCGAATATAGGGAAACTTATGGATTGCATAGTATAGAACAATGGTTGTCTATTATGCAAATACATCTAGTACTCATCATATCCAGTAATTAGGGAATACAAGGTAGCTATCAGCTTATCTTAGCCATTGCTTGTTACTAATGTCATATATCAATAGGGTTTAACTTGGAGCTATTTCATTGAGTAATCACATATTACTAGTAATTCCATATCAATGGTGTTATGACTCTAATCATCACTGTTACTATTCCATTTCTTTAATCATGGCCTGTATAAAGCTGGAGATTCAATGGAGTTCATACTCATAATACAGACCAAACATGAGGTATAAATATAAGCAAGCAGGTTTATGTAACTAATACTAGTTATTACAATCACAAAGAGCTCAATATGGATTTATGTAATGCACATTGTAGACAGGGTAATACAGTCAAACATATATTTGTAGAGATGAAATTCGTTAGTAGGTTTCTTGTGACAGGTAAATTGATCGATTTTTGGCTTAAACTGGTATCACAAACAAGCAACGGGTCATACGAGTAGACCAAATTATAGAGTATATTGGTGATGTGGAAAATCAAGTAGGCAAGAGCAACATGGGTGTGTTGGGAGCATGGATTTATGTTTGAGCCCCAATTTTTGCCAACCCAAAGTCAAACAAAACAAAAATTTACAAGATCTATTGGCCTAAGTTAATCTCACAAGATTAGCACAGATTACCTGGATTAGTTAGACCTACTACTGATCAGCTTGTAGGCCTTTTGGAATGTGGATTAGTACTACACAAAGCTTTGTTACAATGCCATAGAATTTTGATTTCATAATAGTGATTTGTGGGATGCGCTACGGCCATCTTTGGGGGGCTCTATCATCTCACATAATGAGCATGGAATGCCTTCAGTGATTTAACATGTTTCTTACAAACATATTGGCATATTTGACAGTACCCAATGTCAACTCCAAAGTCAATATTTAACACATTGCTTACAGTCCTATTGGCTTATTTGATAGTACTCAACGTCGACACCAGAGTCAATCTTAAGAAAGCAACTGGGTTTAAGCACTAGTCAAATTTAAGAAGCATATATTGCATTTGTCTGCAAAATACTAGGAAAAATACTTGTAAGGACGGTATTAGCCTCTGCCTTGATGGATTGCATCCAAGTTTATTTATCACTTCAAAACAAATTTGCGTTTTCATAACAATTTGCATGAAATGTTAATTTTTCAAGTCGATTTCAGGTAGCATTCAGGCTTGTTAACTATACTCTCATATACATTTGTGGTTGCAATTTGCTGAATTTAATTTAAAAACAATGATCTAACATGGAGAGAATATAAATACAACCATTCATTATGCATAATATATAATGGGTTCTATATCTCACCATTTTTTCCCTATTTGGGTATGTATAAGACTGTTGACATATGAGTGTAATGAATATGGAATAAAGGGTGAAAATTTACCCATATATAGGAAGTGGTGATCAGACTCAGCCCCATAGTTATACAGATTAATCTAGGTGTACTATGAGTAAGTAACAACCAATGACCAAACACAATGACTAGTATCAACTGGAACTACAACATCATGTAGCCATAAGCTGGTATCGACACTATTCCCATAATATTCATCATATCCAAGTAATGACGTATGCCACTTCTATGAGCTTAAGCATATTGAATATGGATAAGCCTATAACCCTTTCCATGATCATTGAATACTAAGAGCTTAGATGAAAAGGAGTGCCATATGTAATATATGAAGATGATACGATCTAACCCTACCTAATCAATCACACATAGTTACCATACCTTATTCACAGTATTCCAGTACAACCATCACTATTACTTAAGTTTCTATACCTAATATGTAAACAATTATCACTATCACTAAGCTAGACTATGAATACCATAGATACTAAAAGATGACGTATGTTCTGTACACACTAGTATGTACATGATTACCTATATATATTACATAATTAGTACAGAGTAATAGCAGTAAAACTTAGCTTATGTGCTAGTTTCATATTACACATGATTAACAAGGGTAACCATTCTATTATGTTCAATGTTTCCACCTATTGTATTCACGTAATCTCTAAGCTCATAATTGTATAGAATCTAGGAAACTGTTTGGGGGAATGATGTGGATATGCCAAATTGGTTGATTGCAACACGTAAGAGTTAGAGCTATTATTATTTTGCATATTTTCCATTATATAGTTATGACGACTACTCCATCTGTGGATACCATTCCAAGCTTCACAAAAAATCTATTTAGCCTCATCTAATCCACCTACTTTATAGAAATTGTCTACTAGCAAGGTGTAAGTATAAAAATTTGGCTTACAACCCTTACTTTTATTTATACTCAACCACTCCAGGGCCTCTTTAATGCACAAAGTTTATGTATTAGAAAGGTAAATTTAGAAATTATTTCAGTTTTCATTTTTTGTTTTCAAGTTAGATATTTTTTTCAAGTTTTCACATTTCTAATTTTATTGCAATGCGGCAGACTGATCAGGGCAGTACAGGAACAACCTCGAGACAGGATGATCGCAGAAAGGGGCCAGTGGAAGAACATGTAAAGTGCCAGCATTGCTCTATCTTCAGGTATTTTAGTTATTTACATAATTGAAATAATATTAATTTTGTTCAAATATGCAGACACCTGGCCATGGTACGCCTAATGATTCCCTCTACGAGGAAGAGATTTCTTCATCCCTATGTCCATTCCTGTTGCTGCGAAAAAAGGCACAAAAGCAAAGTTGGAATTTGAGCGTTTGTTAGACGCTTCGCCTCAAACACCTGAAATAGCAATGAGGATAACAGAACTTATGACCTAGCTATAAACATATAAGGTAATAATAAAAAATCAAAAGGATATTTTTTTTGTTCTGCATGAGATGAATTGTGATTGTTTGATTTTTAATTTTTACATTAACTAAACTAACAAAAAAATTATTTTGTATGTAGCGTTATCTGACACCTGCTGCACCCAGTGTTGGTTGTAGTGGGAAAAATTGGCAAGAGATTGCTGAGCGACCTTCTCGTACACCTTCTACACCTTTAGTTGGCAGCCAAGAAATGCACCCTACCCAGGAAGACACCCAGCCAACCGCTGAACGTGTTGGCAGTGATGAGGTTGATATGGCCAACTATATTATTGTGTTTTCTGGAGCTACACGTGTCATCTCCACTGGGACCATCGATGGCACGTTTTTGGTGAACGATGAAGGTGTCCCTATAAAGCAAGTACAACTCCTAGGTAAGTTTTAATATTTTAACTGTTTCATGTACTCTATCTAAAACATATTTTATCATGATTATTATTTTTAAATTAATGATAATATCTTTTTCTGTGTAGGAAAAAATGATTTCTACAGGGCCTTGGAGAGCAAGGCGTTGGTAATTTTTGGCCCAACCATATGCATAAGGTGGAATTCCCAGAATTCCAACCTGAAAAAGAACTTACACATTCAGAAGTGATACAAAATATTTCAAATGGTGTACAGGTACAAATGGCTTAAGTACAAGGCTCAGAAATCAAAGTGTTCGAAAATCCTTCGAACCAAGTTCAAGTTGTAGATCTCAAAATTCTGAATCCAACGGCGCAGACGGAACTCAATTCCGAGTCTGAATGAAGGAGTTAGGAGCAGTCAAAGTTCAGAGGTTGACTTGGTGATGTGGCAGACTAAGGAGGCAACAATTTTGCTGAAACCCAGCCACCGGATTCTGACCAACCTGGCCAGATTCTGGGCGAATTTGTGGGACCGTTAAATGCACTCCTTCGGTCAAAAATTCGAAGGTTCAAAAAACAATAGTTTGTTTCAAATAACAAATAAAACAAAAAATATATATATAATAAGGGTGGCGGGCCACCAACCCCGCCACCCCATGCCAATCCATATTATATAAAAAAGGAATGTTGTTGCGGTCTCCACTGTACCAACAAGCCACACATTAAATGGGGCGGGGGTTGTTAACCCCACTGCCACCATATATATATATACGTGGCGCGTTTCCATATGGGGCGGGCCGCCCAACATGGGTCCGGCCCCCCCACATCCACATCAACTATTTTAAATATGGATCAACGCGGATTAAAAAAAAATGTAATGCGGTTTAAAAATATCAAACAGTTCAAACGCCAAGTTAAAAATGTAATGCGGCAGCCTTTTTATGGAGGAGTCGGGATTTGACCACCCGACCTCCTCCCAACAAATGTGGATCTTCAACCAACTCGTCCAACGGTGACTTTGGAGAGTCCGCCCACGTTTTATTATTTAAACCTTCATTCATTTGTGCGCCCAAGGACGGACAGGAGCGGGCACGAAAAACGAGGCAGTGGAACCTTGAGCAGTGTGCAGGAGGGGGCGGAACCATGATCTAAGCCATTTTTCCAGAGGGGCCAGATTTTCACTTTGTCCGATTGGGGCAAGTTTTATTTGGATTCAGCACTACTCGACGCCACAATTCCAACGGTGCTGCCCATTTTGTCATCAGAGGTCTGCAATTTTCGGCCATTTCCAGATTGGGCAGGTATAAGGGTGTAATTCCTCATTTTGTACTTGTACTTTCATTTTGCCATTTAATGAAAGAAGGGCCTCCCCACTATTAGAGCAGGGCCCGGAGACGTAGTCCCTCCTGGACGAACTCCGATATCAACTCTTGTGTCTTCGTGCATGATGTTAATTGCTTCTCTCTTTGTCCGCTTATGCCTTTAAAGTTTCTTGTTTAAAAGCTACAATTTTCACATGTTAATTCTTTTATACATCTCAAACAAAAGATTTTGGATCAAGTGGTATCAGAGCGGGTGTTTGTAGATGTGAATTACATGTTTGTATGCTAACAAGAAGTAGGCTAAGAAGAGGCGAAGGGACGCTACAGGCTTTTGATCCCGAAGCAGGACGTGCACGTCAGAGAAGGAACATGGGAGACGAAGATCGGAATGAAGAGGAGCTCAATTTCCACAAAACTTTCTATACCATGGCAGATCGAGTAGAGAGACTATTCTCTAGACTTGAAAGGTTAGAGAAAACAGGAGATCATTCTTTAGAAGGGAAAGGTTCAGCGCATGGAGATGGGGGAGGAAATCCACCCCCTTCAGGAAATGAAAGTCCTTCCTCCTCTTCTAACCATCATAATAAAAATTCTGGAAATGCATCTAACAAGCCTTTCTTTAAGTTAGATGTTAAGTTTGATCTACCAGTATATAATGGTGAAAGTAATGCTGAGAAGCTTAACAATTGGATTAGGCAGCTTGAACTCTATTGCAGGATCCAGTAGATTATGGAGGACGAGGCGAAAATCCAATTGGCTTCTCTTCGATTGAGTGGCACAGCTCTCATCTGGTGGGAGAGCAAACTTCGAAGCAGCAGTAACTTGGGTAACATTCTTTCTTCCTGGTCAGATTTTATTACTGCAATTAAAAATCAATTCTATCCCTTAGGTTACAAACAGAAAGCCTTAATGGAGTGGCAGTACCTAAGGCAAGGTAAAGGACAAAATGTGCAAACCTTTACTGAAGAATTTCGAAAACAAGCATTAAGTTTGGGCATCTCATTAGATTCTCCTGAAGTTGTAACTAAGTACATTGGTTCATTGCATAGTTACATTAGACATTCATTGTTAATGTTTGAACCTACTACCATTGACTCGGCCAGTGTGAAGGCCATTCATCTTGAGAACAGGGGAATAAATGATAAGGACGATCATTCAAAGAAACCACCTTCCAAACCTTCAAATGGAAAATTCAAAGGGAAAGGAAAGGGAAAGGAAAAGAAGACGGCGTCAACAAAGAAGGATGAAGGAGAAAAGCCTTATTGCACTCACTGCAAAAAGGAAGGCCATGATGACGATCATTGTTGGAAACTTTATCCAGAAAAGAAGCCGAAGAGATATGGAGGAAAGGGTAAGCAGAAGACGGTAGCAACCGCGCAGCAGGACCTTGGATCCGACTCAGGCGATGAGGCATTGATCACAGCAGTAGGGACAAAAGGTACTCATTCTCTTCATGATTCTGAATCACATGAAAGCACTAGTTCATCAAATGAGCCTCTTTCTAATGAACGTAAGAGAATTGAGTTGTTTCATATTAGAGTTGTTATAAACCATGCAAAAGTAGAAACTCTATTTGATTCAGGCTCTCAAGCAAACCTTATTTCAAAATCCTTGGTTAAAAAGTTAGGCTTAGAAGTTAAGCCTCATCCAAAACCTTATCCGCTTGGATGGATACATGATAAAGTGAAACTAAATGTAACCAAGCAGTGTAAGGTAAAATTTGTTATTGCTTCTAAGTTGGTAGATGAAGTAGAATTGGATGTAATACCATTGGATATCTATGGCATTGTGTTGGGGAGTCCCTATCTTTATGATAGGAAAGCAGTTTTCTTTCGCCATGAAAATAAATACCAAATCACTAAAGATGGGGTAGAATACATTGTAAGAGCTCATCAAACCAAAGTCAGTGCCAGCCTTGTAAGTGCAGGACCGATGAAGAGATTGGTGAATTCCAGCAAGGGGTGTTTGCTCATGGTTGTGAGAGCAAAGGATGAAGAAATAACCGATGCTTTCCGGGGATGTGATCCGGCTCATAAACAAGAATTATGTGATGTTATTTCTAACTATGGTGAGTTGTTTCAGGAACCCAAAGGTTTGCCTCCAAAACGAGGGATCCAACATGAGATCCATTTGCAACATGATGCTCCATTACCAAACATTGGTATGTATAGGATGTCATCCATCGAAATGGAGGAAATCAAAAAGCAAGTACAAGAACTGTTGAACCAAGGGGTCATTCGGCCAAGTACTTCTCCTTGTGGCTCGCCGATCGTGTTAGTGCCCAAGAAAGATGGCACATGGAGGATGTGCGTGGATTATCGGCACCAAACAAAATCACGGTGAAAAATCGATACCCTCTCCCTCGCATTGATGATTTATTAGATCAATTAAAAAATGTTGTTTATTTCACCAAATTGGATTTGCGTAGTGGTTATCACTAGGTCAGAATTGCAGAGTAGGATGTGTGGAAAACCGCCTTCAAGACCAAACAGGGGTTGTTCGAATGGATGGTGATGCCATTCGGACTTTGCAATGCTCCAGCCACATTCATGAGGGTCATGAATGATCTTTTTAGGCCTTTCATTAATGAGTTTGTCCTTGTGTATTTAGATGATATTCTTGTATTTAGTAGGACTTGGGAGGAACATGTATGCCATGTAATCAAAGTGCTTGATGTTTTAAAGAAAGAACAATTGTATGTAAAGTTGTCAAAATGTGAGTTTGGGAAAACCTCTTTGGTTTACCTTGGTCATATTGTCGGTAATGGTCAATTAAAAATAGACCCCTCAAAAGTTGAGGTGATTGTAAATTGGCCTAAGCCCACCAATGTAACAGAGGTCCGTAGTTTTTTAGGTGCAGTACAGTACTGGAGGAGGTTCATTGCCAACTTCTCCGTTATTGCATCACCCTTACACACTCTGACAAGCATCAAACAAACCTTTCAGTGGGGAGGAAAACAGCAGAAGGCCTTCAAAGCACTGAAAGAGAAAATCAGCACCGCACCAGTCCTGGCTTTACCCAATCTCCAGAAGCCTTTTGAGATCGAAACCGATGCCAGTGGGTACGCCATGGGAGCTGTACTTTTGCAGCAGAAGAAGCCGATTTGTTACCATTCGGAGAAGTTCTCCCAGGCTGTAATAAATTACCCCACTTACGACAAGGAATTGTATGCCTTGGTCCAAAGTGTGAAAAAGTGGAAACACTACCTGATCGACAAGGAGACCATCATCCATACAGATCATCAGCCCTTGCAATACCTTCAGTCACAAACCAAGCTACAAAAATCTCGTCATTTCAGGTGGATGGGGTTCCTACAGTAATTTCATCTGGTAATAAAGTATAAGAAGGGCACTAGTAACAAAGTAGCAGACATGCTCTCTCGCCCTCCTATCGCTGCTTCTATTATTTTGCATAATGCGTCATTGTCTTTTGAAAGTTATGCTGAACAGTACACTAACGATGATGACTTTAAAGAAGTTTATGCAAAACTAAGTCATGGTTCACAGGTGGACAACTATCATTTGCAGGGGAAGCTGTTGTATCACCTTGGTAAATTGTGCATACCCACAGCAGAAAGGGTACATGTAATTCGAGAGGCGCATACCTCTCTTGTGTCTGGTCACTTTGGTGTTGAAAAAACCTTATGTCATTTGCAAAGGTTTTGTTTTTGGCCCCATATGAAAAACATTGTAACCCATTTTGTAAAGGGATGTGTGATGGGTTCTGTTTCAAAGCCCTCTAATAGAAAACTTGGGCTCTACACACCACTCCCTATTTCGGGTCGTCCATGGGAAAGTGTGTCGATGGATTTTGTAGGAGGTTTGCCTATGTCAAGAAAGGGTCACGACTATTTGTATGTTGTCGTCGACCGCTTTAGCAAAATGTGCATATTGATGCCTTGTAAAAAGCAGGTCACTGCTGAGCAGATTGCTTGTCTTTTCTTTCAGTATGTTTGGGTCCACTTTGGGTTGCCCACGTCGATTGTGTCAGATCGAGACTCTCGTTTCCTTGGAGAGTTTTGGACCAGCTTGTGGCGCATGATGGATACCAAGTTGAAGAGAAGTACGGCATTCCATCCACAAACCGACGGACAGACAGAGATCGTTAATCGTACCGTGGTACACTTGTTGCGGGGCTATTGCAGCAAACATCCCAAGTTGTGGGATGAACACCTTCCATATGTGCAGCACGCTTACAACCGAGCAGTGCACTCCTCTACGCAGCGTTCACCTTTTGAGACATGCTTTGGTTACTTACCAAAGGACCCTTTCGACATGATCTATGGAAGGGATGAAGATGCCAGTGGGCATGATGACAGGGATAAAGCACAGCGGTTCATTCAACGGATTCAGACGATTCACCAAGTAGTGCAAGAGCAGTTGGAGAAGAGTCAGGCCCGATATAAGGCCTGACATGATAAGCACCGAGTTGACCATCAATTTCAAGTTGGCAACAAAGTGTGGTTCCACATCAGCAAGGATCGAATGAAGGGAGAAGGTAAGAAATTGCGGCCAATCCGGTATGGTCCCTTTACCATATTGGAGAATATTGGGAATAATGCTTTCCGACTCGACTTGCCGGTATACATGCAGATGTACTCAGTTGTGAATGTTGAAAATCTAAAACTTTATGAACCCCCATTGATTATGGACACTGAGGAGGTAGGATCAGTTCCTACAGTGGATGACTTTGCACCAGAATATCTCGATGAACTGCCAGAGGACATCATTCTCGATCGAAGGACCAAGACTTCGCGACGAGGAGATGTGGAGTATCTCTGTGTTGGTTTCAAAGGGATGCACCCAAGTAAAGCCAAATGGCTTGAAAAGGAGAAGGTGAGGGAGCAATTCCCTCACTTGCCTATTGATTGATGAGGCTTTTGGGGTCCAAAAGCTCTTTAGTGGGGAGGAATGATCCAGGTGGATTAAACGGGTACAGGTACAAATGGCTTGAGTACAAGGCTCAAAAATCAAAGTGTTCGAAAATCCTTCGAACCAAGTTCAAGTTGTAGATCTCGAAATTCTGAATCCAACGGCACAGACGGCACTCAATTCCGAGTCCGAATGAAGGAGTTAGGAGCAGTCAAAGTTCAGAGGTTGACTTGGTGATGTGGCAGACTAAGGAGGCAACAATTTTGCTGAAACCCGGCCACCGGATTCCGACCAACCTGGTCAAATTCCGGGCGAATTTGTGGGACCATTAAATGCACTCCTTCGGTCAAAAATTCGAAGGTTCAAAAAACAATAGTTTGTTTTAAATAACAAATAAACAAAAAATATATATATAATAAGGGTGGCGGGCCACCAACCCCGCCACCCCATGCCAATCCATATTATATAAAAAAGGAATGTTGTTGGGCGGCGGGTGGTCAGCCCCGCCACCCCCGCGATCTCCACTGTACCAACAAGCCGCACATTAAATGGGGCGGGGGTTGTTAACCCCACCGCCGCCATATATATATACGTGGCGCGTTTCCATATGGGGCGGGCCGCCCAACATGGGTCCGACCCCCCCACATCCACATCAACTATTTTAAATATGGATCAACGCGGATTAAAAAAAAATGTAATGCGGTTTAAAAATATCAAACAGTTCAAACGCCAAGTTAAAAATGTAATGCGGCGGCCTTTTTATGGAGGAGTCGGGATTTGACCACCCGACCTCCTCCCAACAAATGTGGATCTTCAACCAACTCGTCCAACGGTGACTTTGGAGAGTCCGACCGCGTTTTATTATTTAAACCTTCATTCATTTGTGCGCCCAAGGACGGACAGGAGCGGGCACGGAAAACGAGGTAGTGGAACCTTGAGCAGTGTGCAGGAGGGGGCGGAACCATGATCTGAGCCATTTTTCCAGAGGGGCCAGATTTTCACTTTGTCCGATTGGGGCAAGTTTTATATGGATTCAGCACTACTCGATGCCACAAATCCAACGGTGTTGCCCATTTTGTCATCAGAGGTCTGCAATTTTCAGTGATTTCCAGATTGGGCAGGTATAAGGGTGTAATTCCTCATTTTGTACTTGTACTTTCATTTTTCCATTTAATGAAAGCAGGGCCTCCCCTCTATTAATAGAGCAAAATCTCGAGGACGTAGTCCCTCCCATCTATCCAAATCAAAATCTTGTGCCTTCGTGCATGATGCTAATTGCTTCTCTTTTTCCGCTATGCCTTTAAAGTTTCTTGTTTAAAAGCTACAATTTTCACATGTTAATTCTTTTATACATCCGAAACAAAATATTTTGGATCTAGAAGGCCTTTTTGGGGTGGGCACATTTGACAGAACAACGGTGGCATGGGTAGTTGGAAAATATTTGAAATATACCAGGGACACCTATAGGATGCACTTGAAATTTAACCATAGATACGAGCATCCTCTCACATTTCTAGAGAGGGAGTGGAGAGCACTCATCTATGACGGAAAAGAGAAAAGGGCAAAGAAAGAAGAAAAAATGCTAACTGGACTCGCAAGGTAAATTACAACTTTAATTCAATAGCTTTAATTTTCTCTATTTCTAAAATAAAAGTGTGCTACGTCATATCTGACTTCAATATTTTGATGATAGGTTGCCTGACACCTCGAAGGCAACCAAAGCTAGGATTGAAAAAAAGGGCCATCACAAGCTAGGCCAGGGCGGCTACTTGAAATTAGCCGCAAGAATTGTAAGTAGCTAAACATCTTATAATTAATTGTATCGCCTTCCAACATTTTTGTAATCCCATCAAATAACATTAAAAATGCACAATCATATGTAATGTAGGGTGATGAATTTGGAACGGAAACTACAGAGGAGGATAAAAATATCGCTTTCCATTCCGGCTATGAAGTCGTAGTTGAATATCGTAGAAGCTTGGGACAGGTCCCAAGATACAGAATGCCTAATAAGGTAAAACTTTAACCTTTCAATATGTTTGTTTTCGTCCATAAATTCAATGTCTGACAACTTTTTTTAAATCAGGGGAGCAACACTTTCAACAAGCCAAACAACCTAGTTGTAGAGAAGTGCATTGAGAGCGAAATATTGCCAGAAGAACATGTTCCTAACGTGCAACCTGATCATTGTAGTGGGGACCAGGCCGACAATGCTACTATCAGCGAGGACCATGATGGTAATTAATTTCCACTTATAATTTTTTCTAATTATACCTTGATGGTTGTACTTATAATGTTTTTTGTTTAAATGACAGAGAATGTTGTACTTGAGGATCTTACCACCAGAGAGGAAGACAGGGCAACAGTCCCAACGGTGACAACTGGTGCACTAGGTAAATAATCTCATTGCAATTTTTTTTTATTAATATTACCAAACTAATTCAATGATATTTAAAAACTGACAATCAAAATTTCATATTATTTGTTTTCGTAGGCGATGCCCCGTCACTGGATGAGACCAAACATCGTGACTACGCAACTAGGTCAGCAGTGCGGGAAAGGCACGAAACAAGAGTAGAGCACGATGATGTTGATGATGTAGTTAGGAGCTTTAGAAGTAGGAAGAAGAAAAAGAAAATTTGATAATGTAAAATATTGTATTATTATAAGACAAATGTTACCATACTTGGAACGTTTTTTGCATTATATTAAAAACTCATTTATCATACTATTTTTTCGTACTTTTTGTTGAATTGTTTTTTTATTAGTTATTGAATATTTTTTTTTATGCTCATGAAAGTAAAAAATGAAATATAGATTGGGTATTGGGGAATTGAGAGTGATGTGAAGGGGGGGGGGAGAGGGGCCATAAGAGCTTCCACCTTCACATGGTTGGCCCTGTTTAGTAGAGAATAATTTATTGGAGCGATTTAATATTGGAGCAAACCTCCCTCGATCCAGCGTAGCAACAAAAAAGTCACTGTTGACTTAGTTGCTACTCTTTCAGATCGTGGGAGGCTTGTTCCAAGTTCATGCGACTCCAATAAATTGTTCTTGACATGAAGAGGAGCTTATTCAGGTATGTTTTGACATTTTCAACATATGTTCTAACATTATCATAAGAATGCATCTTAGAGTAAAAAATACTACATCCATTACTTTTATTTATTGTATAGATAATTATGGATTTTGAATGACTTGGCAGCGCAGGTACAAATCCTCTTGCATCATGAGCAATACAACTTGTCAACCAGGGTCATGTCCAGGATATTTTTGCTTGTGCGCTTGACCAGGTTCGTAGTGTCACATTTTGTAAGTTCCTTTACAGTTCATAATTCAATATTAATCTTGTTCATGATTATTATCTGGTTTTTTGTATGTGTTTTTTCATCTATTTGATTGTAAGCAACTCTGCATGTTTCTAGTTGTTCAGTATGATTTCTCCATTTACCACTCCCAGGATGAATTTGACTTTATTGTCCAATTTTAGAAAATCAAGCTGAATTTTGTCCAATTGTACTTTCTTTCTCTTTTCATAGAATTCAAGATGGATATGATAGAAGTTCTCCAAAACTTGCTCAGGGATCTCATATTTATGATTGATTCCCTTTGAGCCAAAAAGATGCATGTTACCTGTACTGATTGTAGTATTCAGTTTGAATTTTCTTAAAAGGCCCTCTTGAAGTGAAATCTTCATATTCTCTTCAGACAATGACACCTCTAAATGGACCATGGTATCAATATTGTATTCCTTGTAGTTCCTTATGAATGGTTCTTTAATCTTATCATTACCAGTCATCAATGCTTCTATAAATTCCTTGTAATCCTGAGTCCACTTGCGAACAGGCAACTCTATAATTCTTAATGTTGTCTCATTAATTTCCTCTATGATGCCACTAATCGTGTAAGACACACAATTATCCTTTATAGTTGTTCATTCAATTGTACCCTTAAAAACCTTGTACCAAGGTGCCAAGCCAATGGTGTATTGTCCAGTGCTCCGGGATGTTGAAATGTCCCTTAATCCTAGGTCAATCAATATATCATAATAAAGTGATAAAAAATATACATATCGTAGTATAGGCTCAGACCAAATCCAGATCCATAAGCTTGTATAGTTTATATGAGGATATTGTTTCCCTAATCTACATTATCTCATATTGGTATTTTATGAAAAGTACGTTTCAGTGTTACTCTAGTGTATACTACAATGTCCATATTCATCATACAGGTTAAGGATAGAGTAATAGCATACAATATTCTACCTAATAAATCATCTTGTATTTCAATAGCTAATGTCGACATAGGTGTAATGTAAGCTCAATACTGAGATATGCTTGTTCCTGTTCTAGCTCGATATCATTGAATACGCTCTTTCCAGCTTTGATTAGTGAAAAGAGTTGGATTAGCTTAAGCTGAGTAATGTATTCACCCTTATCTCTCTTCTATGATTCCCATGTATTAGTTACAATGATAACAGTAATATGGAACTAAAATCAGATTGGTATATATAAGAGACCGTATCGTACCTATGATGCCCATATTGAGCTTAGTAACTATCACTATATCACCTTACTTAAGCTAGTAGTAAGCTATATTGAATCTATAAGCTTATTGATTTCACTATGCTATTAGTACTAATGAATCAAGTCCATTGAATCAGTGACCAAGCTTTTCTTGATGTAACTACACGTAATGGAATAACACATATTTGTATAAACATGATATCCTTAATACAGGTCTTAGATTACAGTGTCCAGGAACTCCATATTCAAGCTAAGCTCCTTGTTATGACGTAATGATCTATGTTTCCCTATTCCTTTCATACCTTATTAGAATTGACCAGAATCATAGTAATAATTACATAGCCTTACTAGCTCTATACCAACATGTGTATCTTATAAACCTTAAGTAGAAACACAGTTTGATTGCTAATGTTTATATAATAGCTGATTTTGCATGATTGGTTAAGCTTAGCATTGATATGAGTGTACCATTACACAAGCCATAATGAAATGGTATCTGTTAGAGACATTACTTGTATCTATTAGAGGTTTGACCTAGATGTTCTATAGTCTTCAAGGGTGGTTAAGAGAGGGAGCTTTCACATAAGTTGTGACTGCATGGGTGCCTTATGCATGTTCGTGTGGCCCGTTTGTCGTTTTCTCCCTTGTGCCTTCATTTGGTCTGGCACACCGTGTCATTTCATTTGAGGGCGCCTACCCAAACATCTTCAAGTCAAGTCGTTTTGGTTGAGAGAGCCCACCCAAATGTGTTCATGCATGGTTCTTAGAGCCACCCAACCAGTAAAATTGAATAGATGTCTTGTTGATGCATATGCACATATTGACAGTAAAGAGAGATTTCAGTTCATGAGCATGTGGCATGGGAACAAAACCTATGTAATCCCTATGTGTGGGGTTTAACTCTATGCCTACAATGTTTATTGTTTGCATAACGGATTGTGTGGGGGTAGATAACTCGTAGCCATATCACATAGGCCCCATTCACTTACGAATGTTCCCCAAACTCTGCCCCCAATTTTGTTGATCTTGCTCGGCTTGAAAATTTTGAATTTTCATTGATGATTGATTTTCCTCTCGCTTGAATGCAAAAGGAAGATGAATTTCATCTCTTTCTTCCATAATTTCCCCATTCAACATCTATTACAGCTATTCATCTATGCTATTCTGGAATCACCACAAGTTTTAGTTTTTTTTTTGCAATGGATTCTTGATGTTGATCTCGGCGAGATTTTTCCTCGTCAAAAAACATATCCTGGTTGTAAGCATGATTGTGGTATGTTGATATTCAGACGAAAACTACAACTTGTAGCCCTTGATCTGCTAGGGTCTACCTTGATATTAACGGTGGTGTATTCATACTCCTTCTGAATAACCAATAAAGGGTTAAGGAAATTGACCAATATGTTGTCAAGTTTTATCTTATCCATCTCTGGGGCAAGCTAATTTTCGGCTAACTCCACTGATTTTGATCTAAATTTTTCCAATTGCTTCCTTCTCTCATATGATACCTGATCCTTTTCCTTTCTCTTCCCTTCTAATTCCATAATAGTGTCATAGTGATGCCAGCCAACTTCTTTGGAAATCATTCCTAGCAGACAATACTTGTGACCTGGCTGAAGCCTCAACACTTTCAGATCATCTGGAATGACCATTCTCTTCTTTCGGTCATATGGTGGGGGAACCCCTTAAAAATCCCTTAGCCTAGAAAGTGTTGCAATACCATGCTTGGTTTTCTGTGGAATCATTCCTCTAATTGTCTAGTAGTCAAATCCTTCTCTTACTTTATTGTCATTTTCCCATACCTAACCAATGAGAGCACAAGAATACCTATTTCTATAAAAGCACCTATAAATTCTCTTACTTTATTGTCATTTGCCCATAACTAACCAATGAGAACACAAGAACACCTATTTATATAAAAGCACATATAATAATTTTGTGGGTTTCACTAATATCCCTTTAGTTAGTGTGTGCACAGTAGCCTAGATCCTAAAGTGATTCCCGTACAATGATAATCCACTATGTGTATTTGTTCTTAAAAAACTATGCATGGATAGATGTCCCATTTATGGCCAAGTTCCACCAAAATGGTTCCCCCTACATGACAAGACTACCCTACAACCCACCAAATTTCTATCATATCCTTGACGTCAATAACAATTAGTTGTTCAAGATATAGCTAAGTTGGAATAAACTTAGCTCTAGAGCTTAGGATATTTTCCCACCTCTAATGTTTATAAACCAATAGATATAAAATTTCTAAACCATGTGGGAGCCTTTAAGTATCACCTTTCCTATATTGAATCCATCTTTAAAATCATGGAAAATGTCCATAGATGAGTTAAGTTTCCGTGTTTATCCAATGATAATGCAATGCCATTTAGGTTTCTTTGGTTATTTGTTTGCCCATTTGGTTTTGTTACTTTCTACTTCTGCCCATTTGGTTATGATGCATTTTATTAGCTATGAGAATTTTTGGTTGGCTTATGCGGCAATGGCTATTTGGTTTCTATATGTTTTGGTTTGCTAATATGCCCATTTGGTTATTTTTTCTATGTTATTCTAAGAAGTTCTTGTTTGCATCCGTGGCAATGGTTGTTTAGTTTCTCTTTGTTTTAGTTTGTTGATATGCCCATTTGGTTAATCTTTCACATGTAACTCAGAAGTTTTGGTTTCCATCATGCAGCAACGCGTATCTGGTTTCAATGTGTTTACGTTAGCTGATATGCTCATTTGGTTACTTTTCCCTTATATTTGTGAGAATTTTTAGTTTGCATCTGTAGTAATGGCTATTTGGTTTCGATGTGTTTTAGTTTAACCATAGGGTTTTGATGTTTTTTTTTTTGGCATTTGCTCCAATGGCCTTTTGGGTTTTGATGTCTTTCTAGCTCCGGAGTGTCTGGTTTCCCTAATGGAAAACATGGAGTTGATCCCAGGACCCGATACCTCTTCCTTGAATAATTTTATGGTTATTCCTGTCCTACCAAAACTTGTACCAAGTGAAGAAGTAGACAAGTATTTCCCCAGAAATGTGAAGAGGAAAAACAAGAGGAGAACAGAAGTTATTGATACCTTGATTGAGCATATTTTTACAACTTTTTCCATCTAAAGCCAGACAAGGTAGATGAGAATAGTAGAACTACTTCATGTTTTCCGGCCAGAAAAAAAAAATCCAACAGGTGATTGACAACACATAAAATTGTTGTGCAAATTCACATTAATAGCCTCACACAATCACAAGTCAAATTTGGCCACTCTATAGTTGATGCTTGCATGCTACAAAAGGGTTCATAATCCAACTGAGCACTTTAAATCAAATTGGCACACTTGCATCAATGTTCTTGAAGGGCACGTCTTTGAATATCTAGCACATTAAGTCCTCAGGGTTACACTATTAAACTAGAGTCTACATTATGCATCTAATAGCATACCCTTCAGTTTTCGGCCTCTTGCAAGATGACATAATACCCTATACCGTGCTTCACATATGTAGCATTCATGTCATGCAGCAGAGTACACATCACTTTTGTCCTGGATGTTTTGTCTTTTCATACATCACTAAAGCAAATGTGTCCAAATACAACACTGCATGTTGCAATCTCCTCTTATATCACCAATAATCACCACATGAGCATGAGCCCTCCCTAAAATGATGGAATCGATTCGCATCCCTTACAACCAATTCCCATCCTACAATTCTAGAGATGAACTTGATAGTAGTATGACAGTCCCCACACACACTTATTTCTAGCCATTTCCAGTTAAAACTAACTTTGATTTGGTGGAATGACTTGACCTTTTTGAAATACTCTAAATTTGAGCTTAAGAACATCTATTTTGTCCTAGGATGCATCAACAATGTAGAGAAACCACAAGAAAAAGTTATATTCATTGATTTCATGATTGGTATCAGCATACAATATTTCAATTGAGTTCTTTCATAATTCTTAAGAGTAAACATGTAAGCATAGTAAATGAAGATGTGAGAAGAAGAAGTATATGTAGCGTGAATCCTTTAGCTCTGTGAATGAAAACTGAAGTTGTTGTGCATGGATGAGTGCAAGAGACATAACACAACCACTTAATTGACATTTTGTTTGCTTAACCAGGCAAGAATATGAAAACCTCATCCCCATTGTACCATTGATCCATATACTTGTTGAGATAGGTCATGCTTCCACTCGCGTGTTATTGTCATGTGGTAGGAGCTTCCCTATTGGCTAAGACTATTAAGTGTAGGACTTACCAAGTGGAAACCAGTCAAAACATTGACCCACTAGTCCCTCACCTACCTTCATTGAAATTTGTAAATGGTTAAGTCACAATAGTTCATCAAAATTTTAATGGATTTTATTTCAATAAATTTCTTGAGTGAAAGAAATAGTTATTGTGTGTGAATATCATGGCTCTGTAATCAATGGGTTTGGATGGAGTGAAGCAAGGATGTGAAGAGGAGATGCACTGCTGAATTTGATTTTTTATTTTTGTAAACCAAGTGTGTGGCATTAGCCTTGTAAGTAATATCCTAGATGGAGGAGCCATTACTAATGTTTGATTTCAATAGAGGTTTATCTAATGTCTAATTTCAAAAGAATTTTATCCCATGTTGGAGATTCACTTCGTGAATATCTCACAAAAATCCACTAATCATGGTGGCTTGTAATCTAATTAGACAGGTTATAAACATCTTTAACTTTACAAGTTGCAACCAGTGCCATGACTCTGTCCTTGGGAGAAGGCTTTGGGCATTGTTCACCTGATCTATTCACCTCTGTATTGCATTCCCCAGTTGGGCTCGATATCCTGAGTGACAGAGTGGGGGTAGTCTGAGAAGAATTGGGGGGACACGACCTCGTGGAACACTAGAATGGTTCTTAGAGTATCAGATAAAATCTTTGACTCTTTACAATCAATTATTGATGCCTTTGAAGATAAATGTGGAGATAAAGAAAAGGTCAAAGAAAAAATAAAGTAAAAGAAATTAAAAGGTCTAAGAATGGGATCATCAAGGAATTATCCCAATTGGTTAAGGATATGCAACTCAATCAGGCGCAGGAAATTAGGGGAATGCAAGCCAACCAAATTCAACTCATAAGAATATCAACGGCATAAGAATATTGTGTGAAGAATCATTAGGTAGTAATTATCTGGCAGAAAATAGTATTCTACTCTACTGTTGTAGAAAATTCAACACCATTCTCATTGGTTGAGTAGACCAGATGTAATAAAGCACTGACTAGAGCATGAATAGGAGGTTTCTGAGGCTAGGTATCCATGGATTATCATAAGGCTCTTGGCTGGCAAGCTGAAATAATAGGAGAACTTTTTTCGCATAGGGGTTACCCACTTGGGTAAGAAACAGTCCCTTTATATAACATGATGTGACCATAACAAACATGTTATAAATTATAATAAGCTAGTTTCTTCAACCATCTCTGTAAAAATCTCATAAAATATCGCAAGTGATCCCATGAGATTCTCATCACTAACTTCTCTCTTTGTATTCATTCTTGGTTTTTCTGTACTCATTTTTTCATGATTTACATTATTAAATATCTTCTTTGTTTTCATTCTTGGTTCTGTATTGTACCCATTGGTGCATAATTTACATGATTAAATATCACAAGTATGAATTATTCCTTCATAAATATGCTTTCATTTGCTGAAAGAGTTTTTTTTTTAATTTTTAATTTTGAAATATAACCACCTATAGCAATAAATAATAGTTTCCATTCAAGTGTACATGCCTTAATTTATAGCAATCTTTGTGCACATGAAATAAAATAGTAGGCTAGAACATTTGACATGGCACGACTCCAAAACATACATTAATGGGTGCTTATTTAAGTGCTTGTTGTGGAGGGCTTGACTGGTGTTTTTCCTTCATTGTCTTGATCCTCTAGCTTCGACATCCTTTGCCATTATAAATTATTGACATGATGCTCAATGTTGACCTATACTCTCAGTACTGTCATTTTCAACAAGGCAATAGATATACCTTTGTTGTTGGTTTGGAAATTCGGAAAACCTTACTACTTTGGAATTTTCTGCTATCACAGTTATTAGGTCAGTAATTTCCTAGTTCTTGGGGAATTATTCTAAGTTTTGAAAGAAAAATGCAGCTATACCCAGTATTCTTGTCAGTAATTTTCGCAAGGTATTAAATGCAAGCTTTTATATTGCATTCTATTTGCGTCAGGTTCATGAGCATGTTTGATTCATTTTAATAACTTGCATGTGTCTTCCATTATGTGATATTCTAACTTTGTTGGCAGAAAAACATGAATTCAGAATTACGAATCACTAAGTGTCCAAAGCATTGTCAGCATTTTAATTTTTACTTCATCATCAATTCTCTCATGATAGACTGGAGTGCTGAAGTCAGCATTTCCTAAATATCCAAATTAATGTCATATAAGGCCATGAGAAGCATCTGATCCCAAGTTTCTGTGTTACAAAATTCATTGAAATTGAGGCAAGAACTTATGAAACACGATAACCTCATTAAATATGTTGAGAATCTCAAAAGTAAATTCCTTGAGGCAAGCATTTCATCGCCACTTCTCAGATCTGTTCCAGGATTTGCCAACAGCTCAAGGACAGGTAAGTCACAAACTTCCTATGGAGGTCAAAATCATTCATTAACATAAAAGACCAGTAATAAATGATCGTCTTAGAGGTGAAGGAGGATGCCTAGAGGCAAAAGGATAGAACCAAGGTCATCCATGCGGGATTTGAGATATAGTGGGAATCACACATTGCATTATGTAAGGATAGGTGGTTTGATTGAATTAAAAATTGGCAAGCATAATGTTGGTCATCATTAAAATGCATTCCACTACACAAAATCTACTAATACATGAATTTGTTTTATTGAAATCAGGTAAAGTATGTATCTTCAGAGAGAAATGAGAATTATGTTCAAACAGTGGGAATTTCTTGTAAGGACAAAGTTATCCATATCATAGGTGCTAAAATTGCATTTAGCATTTGGGATTTTGGTGGTAATTTTGCCAACACTCTCTGATTTAATTTCATTAACACAAAGCTTTATGGCCCCTTTCTAATTTTGACATAATAATTTTTTACTCACTGCAATTCTTCTTTTTTAGGGCATCATCAATTTACAGACATTGTGCCAATTTCTTGCCAGGATGCGACAACCATCTTGATCATGTTCGATCTTACGGGAAGATCAACCCTCAACAAGTAAGAGTTAAAAAATTTGGGCCCTTTGGGGATTTTAAATAGGCCTCCATTTTATTTTTGGGAGTTTGGAATTCAAATGTATTGTTGGTCAATGTCGTGATTGTTGTGGTTTTGAACAGTGTAATGGACTGGTGTCAACAGGCACAACAGTACAACCCAGTGGGTACCTACTTATCTACTCCTTCTGGCATATCATGCTTGATTTTCTCGAATCAAGACAATATTCTCCTTTGACAATATGCATGGTAGCCATTATAAATTTCTGTAGCATGAACTGTGGTTACATTAAAATATTGGGGAAGAAGGTAGTTGTAGACCAAGTTGGGTATGCAGAGAATAAAGTATCAAATAATTAGTGGTACATGATTGGAGACAGGTATAAAATATGTAGAAGTGTAGAACAATCTGCTCACTATTAAATATACCCACAGAATTTGTTTGGTAGGAGGCAACAAGTGGCTAATTCCAATTTAAGGTCGTGCTAAAGTTTGGTGGAGATTCTTTTCGTTTTTATTATGCTTTGCTTGATTAAATTTATTATTAGTATCATCTATTTACATCAACATTAGGTTATTTGAAAAGGTTATTTTAGTTTATTAATGTTAAATTTGTTGATTAGTTGTTAGTAGCGTTAGAGGCCAAAGGAGATAACTAAGGTCATCCATGTGCGATTTATCTAAATAAATTTTTTTTAATATTTTTTTTTTTTTCGCTATATCAAAAGTATGAATTATTCCTTCATAAATATGGTTGCATTTGCTCGAAGAGCTGTTTTAAAATTTTTAGTTTTGAAATCTAACCACCTATAGAAATAGATAATAGTTTCCATTCAAGTGTATAGGCCTTAATTGATAGCAAACTTTGTGCACATGAAATATAATAGCAGGCTAGAACATTTGACATGGCATGACTCCAAAATGTACATTAATGGGTGCTTATTTAAGTTCTTGTTGTGGAGGGCTTGACTGGTGTTTTTCCTTCATTGTCTTGATCCTTTAGCTTCGATGTCCTTTGCCATTACAAATTATTGACATGATGCTCAATGCTGACCTATCTAGATCCTTGCTGGCAGTATTGAGTGAGGTTGGTGTTGGACTGTCCATTCACTTATTTTGTTTACCTTTTCTTATGTTGCAGCCATATTAAAGAAATCACTTTTTTGGTTATAACTTATAATAGTAGCATAGCCACACAGGTTACATAACAATACTTTTAAAATAATGAAAATCAATTTGATAAACTAGAGTAGCCATGGATGGCTTACATGATCTCAAATAATTTAAAGGGCTAGGCATATTGGATTGCTTTGCATTGGCATGCTTGTCGATTGTTGCATCCAAACTAGGTCATCCATGCAACAGGGAAAATTGTTATTTAGTCATTCATGTCTTACTGATTGGACATAAGCAATAGGGAAAATTGTTAAGTTATTTGACATATGAGGTAGAATATAAGGGGGTAATTGTACTATTGTAAAAGCTCATTTTTAGATATGATTATTGGCTGATAAGTTACCCTATAAGAGGCTGAAACTTGTATATTTGTTTTGTATATCTTCTCCTTGATTTGGTCAAATGTTTGGGGCTATTTGAAGTGAACTATTGTGATCCTTCTGTTGTTTTTTTACACTCTAAACTAAAATAATAGTCTTAAAGGCTGAAAATTCTAATATTAAGATCTGGGAAACCATCTGGGAAGAAGGTGAACTTTCCATTTTTCATTAATTCCCTGAGTGTGTGAAATTTTCCCTAGCTTTTGTTATAGAGGACGATGATTTTCCATTATCATTGGTGGAGGATGTGTTGAGTCTTGCCTCATTAAGGTGACTAATGTGTAACTTCCAACATCATATAGCTTGTTCAACCACATAATATAGTACTCATAAAGACAGCTAGTGCCAATCCCTATGAGACACCACAGTTACAATGAACCATTGAAGCAATATTTGATAGCATCACTTCCTTCATGCCTGCATTCACACTTCCTTGAGGCAAGAGGTTCATCGCCACTTCTCAAATCTATTCCAGGATTTGCCAGTAGCTCAAGGACAAGTAAGTCACAAACTTCCTATGGAGGTGAAAATCATTCATTAACATAAAAGAGCAATAATAAATGACAGTCTTAGAGGTGAAGGAGGATGCCTAGAGGCCAAAGGAGAGAACCAAGGTCATCCATGCGGGATTTATCTAAATAATTTTTTTTTAAATATTTTTTTTGTTTCCGTCAGAATTGCGACGATATAAACATAGGAAGACATTTTCTATATTCTTTAGAAGAGCGACGATCCAGCTGTCGGAAGAGCGACGCCAACGCCATCGGAAGTGCGACGCTTTAAATGTCGGAAGAGATAACGTCAAACTTACAACGGTATAAATGTAGGAAGAGCAACACTATATCTGTCGGAAGAGAAACACTAACTCTGTCGGAAGTGTGGTGTTTTAAACATCGAAAGAGCGACATTAAATGATGTTTAATGATGTTTAATTTTCGTCGGTAGAGTGACGTCTAGGTTTCGTCAGAAGAGTGATGTTCCATTTTTGTCAGAAGAGCAATGTTTTCTTTTATCGAAAGAGCGACATGTCATTTTCGTCAGAAGAGTGATGTTTTTGATAATGTCGAAAGAGCGATGACAGTCTGGAAATGTCAAAAAATGTGTCGCTCTTCCGACACTTTATTGAAGTGTCGGAATTGCGACATAATGGCTAACCACATTTTTCCCTGCCTCAATTTGTCGCTCTTGCGATGCCTATGTGTCGGAATAGCAACAAATTGGTCGTCAGAAATTGGGCCAAATGTGTTAGTGATAGTTATAGGTTGGTCAAAGTTCATCATGAGGATCTGGTAATCAAGGGTACCAGATGGAAGAGGTTGAGTGGCCGCCTGACCTTCAGGTGGTTTGGTAGCCACAAGTCCTTGCTAAGGGAAAGGATTAGTAAGCATAGTTGGCTGACTAGGCACAGCACGAGGAAGGACAGAAGGGAGGCTTGTTTTCCTCGCAATGTTGCTTGAGACTCCCACATCTGCTTCATCTGTGGTAAGAGAGGACAATCATGTGTGTAATGACCATAAACACCACAACAAGAATAAGGCTTATTCATACGAACAGGCCTGTCCTACTTGGGTTGAGTGCCCTATTGCTGGTTAGTAGTGTTCGGGGCATTAGTTTATGGATTAGGTCTAGAATTACCAGAGGCAGATTGATTTTGAGTGCCTTTCTTCTTCTTTTTGGAAGGGGGAGGATTAGTCGCGCCCTGATGTGCATACACCTGCCCCTGAGGGGGTGGTGGGTGTTGTTGTGGGGGTTTAGAAGGCAAGGGAGGCGGAGGTGCTAATGCTAGTGGATCTTGAGCACCAAGATGTGGATACAGATAATAAGGAATTTGGGTAACATTGTGGTAAATAGGAGGTTGGGAAAAAAGAGGAGGCATGCCATATCCTAGATACATGCTAACGGGAGGGGGGAAAGTGCAGGAGGTGCTGGCCCCCCCTGAGGAAAACCATAGCCCATGGGAGGCTGAGCATATGGATTAGAGAGAGCTCCAATGATACCATCGGCAGCGTGAGATTCCCCTGGTGCGTTGGCACCACTAGGTCTGGGAAGATCAAGTAGAATGGTATAAACATAACCCGACTGAGCGTAGATCAAGTCATATTTTAACACAATTTGGAGAGCGGCTTCTTCAGTTTGAGGAAACTGTTATGTGACATCTTTCCCGATAGGAGGCAAGAGATATCTAAGGAACCATTCCATGTATACATGGTCTTTGAAGGTAGGGGCTCAACATAGGCCCTTTCTTCTCCGCCATTCATGGACATGATCGGATAGGTGGGTCGCAGACAATTGACGGAAAGAAGTCAAAAGTTCGGTACCAATTTCATAACGAAGGGGAAGCTGGAAGTAAGACAGAAAATCCTGGGCAAGAGTTGCAAAGGTGGTATGAGAGGAAGGGGCCTGATCAACATACCACTTAGAAGCTTCACCAGTAAGCATACGTTGGAAAAACCGAAGACAGACAGAGTCATTGATAATGGAGTTAGACGAATACCACATGTGGAAAGATCGAACATTATTTGTAGGATCTTCACCAGCAAGACCTTCAAACTTGGGGATGTCCGAAGGGAGCCTGGTTGGCATAGTAGGCCAAGCAACATCATGGTGTATAGGGTTATTTATCAACTGGTCAAAATCGGGAAGGTTGGGGCCTGCCATATAAGGGAGCAAGGGTGTAGCCGGGGTAGTGTCCGTTTTGGTCCCACTAGTGATATTCCCAGCATTAGGTCCTGCACTAGACATGGTGAAGGTGATAGGGGGAGAACCAGGGGCAGAACGAGAAGGAGAACCCAATGAACTAGAAGAAGAGTTGAAGTGCGGACTCGGTGGATGACTAACTCGAATCCTACATGGAGGAGTAAGTCCTACTACCGGAAACTGAGGATGAAGGCCAAGAAGTCTCCAGGATAGACACCTTGGTGGCACAATGATGACAACAAAAACATGGCACAAAGGAAACATAGACCAACAATGGTAGGGAGGTGCATGATCAACTGATTACAATGTCGAAACAAGGGCAGAGAGGTGCAGGTTCAATTGATTTAAATGTTTTAGAGTCTTTGCTTGGTGGTGTTAACCAAGCCCTTTTTCACTTAGGGTGTGTGTGTAAAGTGTGTAAATTTTAATTTTTAAACCCAAACGTTTGTAGAGAAAAAGAAAAAATGTGTCATATAGCTACAAATAAACCTATAAATAACAGTATACAAGACTGAAATAAAAGAAAATAAACAGCTAATAATGCAATAATATAAACCCATGGAGGCGGGCCTCTCCACAACTAGTCTGTAGGTGAGAAAAAAAATATTCAAAACACACTGAAATAGCCAATAGATCTAAGGTCTGGAGGGACATGGATCTAAAGGTCAAATCTGCTGGAAAGTGGTGCAGAAAATAGCAACAAATCAGAGGAATGATTGTTGTAAATGAGGTGGAAAAAGCTATATACTAGAGGGAAGTAGAGGGGACCCTAGTGGAAAACCCAAACAAAACTAAATGAGGTGTTGTGGATGGATAAATAGCCAATCTGAAGTGGATCTGAAGGTGAGGTATCAGATCTAAAAAATGGCTGAAGACTCTGAAATTTCAGACAACCTGCAACAACAAAAACTGCTTCCACAAAAAGTGGAGGGTACTAAAGCCCTAGGGGGCTAAGTTCCCACTTATTTGAGAAAAATAGAACAATTACAAGTCCAAAAAAGGTGGAGACAGAGGTCAAACAACCCTGAACAGAGGCTTAGACAAACCCAGAAAACTTTTAGAAAAATTTCGGCAAAAAGTCCAGGTCGCAGTTTCTGACCTGTTTTCTGTAGAGGTCGCAGTTATTGGGCTGAAAGGTGAGTCCTAAAGGTTTAGGTCATAGGTTTAGGGAAAAAAAGTGTGACCTGCACTTCTGACACTCTCGATGGTAGATTTCAGCAAAAAGTGTCATCTCAGCTGCGGCTGATGTCTGTCACCTGCGCAATAGGTCCGAAAACACACAGAAGTTAGAATTTTTATTGTTTTAGGGTTTTATAGTTTAAAAACAACATCAAGAAAAGAAAAAAAAAAGAGGCTGAAGAGAAATTCTAGGGTTTGAAGTAGATGGATATGCAAGGATCAGAAAAACGACAGCGGTCGTAATCATAAACCTGTGTGGAGTCGCCAGTTTTTAGTATGAATCTTAATTCCAAGCGTACGAAAAAATATCACTTTAGATGTGCATAACAAATAGCCCTAACAGCAAATATGGTTGCCAGTATCCTCAGATTTTTAGTTAGGTGATCAAGATAAATGCTGCAAAAATCTAGATCTATGCATCAAAATACATTAAGCAGTAGAAAAAACAAGATTTACTCCATGCATCCAATAGACAAGACAAGAATATGTTGAATGAATTTTGTATTAATAGCACCTGGGAGGAAAACATAGAAGGGTGTTACCACTTCTCCTCAATGGGATGGGTTCTTGTAAGTCCTCATCACTTCAGATCTAAAATCCCTCTCTCTTGATGGTGTAGAAAACCCAAACAAAAATGGTTGCAAAATATGACTATGATGGTGGATCAAAGTCAGAGCAAAAGTATAGATCCAGAGTGATCTTTAGGCAACAAAAGGTAATGAATGAATGGAAAAACCCTTGTATTTATAACAAAATATTTAGTTAGTCTAGATATTGGTGCATAATTAAAATATTATTAACAAAATCAAGATCCAACTTTTATGGAATATTTTATTATATTTATTGGAGGGAAAAGGAATTTGACTTGTGTCAAATCCCTTTATTTGTAAATAATAATTAAATAAATGATTTATTTATCATTTTAAGGATGTGGTTGAGTAATAATCAAATAAATAATGATTTATTTAATTATTTATGGGTGATTTAGTCATATTTAACAAATAATATTATTTAAATAAGGTTTAAATAATTATCCTTAGAAAATAATAAGATAAATAATGATTTATCTAATTAATTTCCCTGTTTTGGGTTAATATAACCAGGAATATTAATTAAACTGATGTTTAACTAACTATTCCTTGAGGAAAATCAAACAAATGTAGATTTATTTAATATTTCCTCACGGGGTTTCCTGTTTAGACCATAAACAACTTAATAAAGGTGGTTTACTAAGTTATTTTTCATAGTGAATGCAATTTTACTTAAGGTAGAATTGGTCTTACATGGTGTACTTGGGTCCATCTAATAACAATGGGTTAGATGACCAAAATAATGGTGTATAACTCATCAAAATAAAAAATGAGTCTTACCCAATGCTTCATCCCAATCCTCTCCTGTTGGGAGTGGGAGAACCGCATCACCAGTAAAGTCTATGCTAGAATAGGACTAGTCCTCCATGACAATCAGTTGTCGACAGAGCAACTAAAATAACTTTGGCCTCCAGGACATATGTTTAACACCCCTTGATCTTGGCATCAAAGTTGCCCAACAAACCATCCATGGCTCCTAGGCTGGTGGTGTCAAAATATCACTTCCTGACATTGGAAAATTGTTAGTCGTTCCAAGATTAATGGTAGCAAGATGGACCCATAGCCGAACTGCTTCAGCTTACCATTCTTGCATTTTCTCAACTAGAGTTTTATGTTGATTGTTAGTGCCTTTTCCCAGTTATAGAGAGTTAGTGTCATGCAATCTACTGCAAGAAGTAACTGTGTTTTTGTGGCCTCATGTGGAGTCTGAACTCTAGCAGATCGCATGATGGTGTGTAGCACTACTCTGAGTGCCATAGTATGAATGGTTTGGATATCCACCTTCCCGATTTTGGATCCTTTATGTGCTCCTCGGCGCACTCTGTCTATAACCATGCTCATTTTATCAATTGTGGACCAAGTACCTGTCAGGATTGGTACTACCCCCCTTCGTGACAATCCAGTTATGAAATACACATTCGAGACCTCAATCTCAATTTCCTGATTGTGAATTATGAATCTTTCCTGATCGATGTCCCAGGCACTGATCAAGTACTGCAATAGTTTCGTTTGATCTCTGAGACATGGTGCCATAAATAATTTCTTGAGCCCGCAGTCCCTGAGAACGTCCATGCATCTCACATTTCCCATGGCTTCCTCATCTTCTTCACTATGTTCTCTTTCTTTCCATTTGATCACCATTTTTCTCTTTCACACCTGCAAAAACATCCATATGGTTGTCATTAGTCAAGTAATTTTATTTTGAAGTTTTTAAACAGGGCTTATTTTTTAAATTTACAAGCTTAAAATCATTGTCGCGGTTGGCGCGCCCCCGTTTGGATTCAAGGCCGGTTGGCGCAAGTCCGTGCTCGATACCCGCGTCGACTTCCATGCCCTAGTTTTTAAAAAATATCCCCCCATACATATACAAAATGGATTGTATGCAATGAAAGTTATATCAAAATGCAAGGAAGAATATGAGTTCTTACCGGGAATAGACGGATTTGCAATTGGCCTTTTGGATTGTCCACTATCAGCTCCGCAAAATCATAGTGAAAAATGGTAAAAAGTGCTCACAAGAGGTAAAAGTGAAAAGTAATTTATTTTTTACCATTTTTGGCATTTTATAAACTTTTCAAAACCATAATTAGGTTTTGAAGCTATTTTTCGATTATTTTGCTATTTTATTTCAAAAAATAGGTTTTATGTGCGTCTCTTGTACAGCGACAGCTCCTCAACGTGACGACGATGAAGTAACGAGTTGTATTTTATACTTTTTCGAACTCGGTAAAAACACGAAAAATTGACCCCTGGATTCATATTTCAACTCTTTTCTGACTCTCAAAAATTGAAAAGATTGTTGAGACTCTTATCATTTTGAACTCGTTAAAAGGTTGCGAAACTATATCTACCCAGTATATGTTTACCCCTCTTTCGGGCTAGGATAGATTATTTATGAAAAAGGAATAACTTAGCCAATCATGACTAAGATGTTCTCTCAGACATAGTTTTCTACGTTTTCGGATCTGTGAGACTACCTATGAAAAGGGACCTGTTGAATTTTTATTTCCTGCTTCTTTTGAAACTCTCTAAACATGAAAATATGTTGAGTTCTTCCTTTTTCAGACTCGTTAAAACTTAAATGAAATCGAAAACCGTCACCATGATGTAACCAAGTTCCTCCTTCCTAGGGCTCATAAAATGTACTAGGATGGATTTGTCCAAAGGATAAACTTACATGACAAGCATATGTTATGCCCTTCAAGCTTGATTTTCCAAAAATAGTTGGGGTACTTTCCAGCAATGGTGGGGGAAATGGAACTAGTTCTCAGTCGTTTCGACAGTATGTTGCTCTTGAGCACAACACTCATCTGCATTTGTGTCGGGTTGGGGACATCTCATTTCATCATTTTTGCCTCCATGGGTTTGGGTAATCCATTTTTACCTCTCATCTGCTCTTTTCCATGTCATCATGGCCTCATATCCCTTGATGTAAAATACTGCCAAATTCTGAAGTCGTGTCGCCGATATGTTCAAGAGAAGTTTCCTTTTTCATTTTTCAACCTCTGATCCTCTTTCAGTCCTAATTCACTATCATCGTGTTCCTCTGTCTCGTGTTGATGATGTGGGAAACATTATGGCCCTCCTTCAACCAGGTTGCTTCCTGTCGACTTCAACTCATTATTCGGGAAGTTGATCTAGAGACTCCCTTCCAGTACCTTGGATATTGCATGCCTCAATGGAAATTTCCTCACATTCGATGAAAGATCCTGTAATATCCCCAAAGGGATAATGCAGCAATACTTAAAAAAAATATAAGGACTGCACTAAGTAAACAAGACATCTTAAGAAAACATCAGAATTTACAGAGAAGCTAAGCCATTTTATTATATTAGAGAAGATTCAGTTACACCATGTAAAAAATATTAGGAGATCTAGTCAAAGAGATGGTCTAGAATCGCCGTACAAACAGACTACAACAGGTACAGCATAACTAGAGAGGCACTGAAGCAAATATTGCGATGTCCCTTCAACAAAATATGAACATATAGTTGCAGGATGAAAAGGAAAATGTAGATCTACTCAAATCTGGAGCTCAGATGATGCCAAGATTCAAGATCTAGCCAATGTGATGGATTCCCAAGATAACCCAGAAAGGATTTTTCAGATCTACAACTTTGGAAAATCACCTCCCTAGGATTTGATCCTTGATCTGCTGGGAAATAAAAATTTGAAGCTAGATCTGACAAATAGGTGGCTAAAATATGTTATCATATCATATCTATGCTTGAAGGGATGATCCCTTCCTCAAATCTATGAGTTAGGAGCTCTAGATCTAGCTTCTCAATCCTCCAATGATGATTTCAGCTGCTACTAGAAACTGTGCTGTGAGGTAAAGAGAGGCCTTCTACCTGCTAAAAAATGCTGCAATATACTCCAGGCTGATGGTAAGACTGATGGAAATGTGAGGGAATGATCCCTCATAGGATTTCTAGCTGAAATAATAGCAAATTCCTTCCTCCCTTTTGATCTGCAAGATGGACAGTGTAATTCCTTAAGGAAGTACTGTTGCTGGGAGGTCAATAATTTTTGGCCTAATTCCCGATCTACAATGAATCTCTAGGAATGTTGATTTATAAGCCCAAGGTGATGGGAATAAACCCTCACCAGTTCTCCAGCTGAAGTACTAAAGACAACTTCTACCTTCCAAACAGATCTTCATAAATCTACAATTTCTGAATATGAATGTTCTACAGAAAGTAGAGAAAGGGTTGTGGCACTTAAGCCTGATGTAGAATGAATTACAATAATCTTTCTAGAGCTACTCTAAGAAAGAGGTGGGATTCCTACTCGAGAACACCCTGTGCTAAACAACACCTGCAATCTCTGCTAAACATCCCAAGAAAGCAGTAGAATGTCACAAGACAATTCCAGTTCTGAAAATATCTTTACATCAAGAATAACCAGCATACCTCCCTTCTTTCCTTAGTCTCCTTTATATAATATTTGAGCCTTCCCAAGCCTTGTCCTTCATCTAGACTGCGTTGTCACATGTGGACAAGATCCTCCAAGTTGGACTGCATTGTTTGACCAAATCAACCATCATGTCTAGGTGCGATGTACACCTTCCATCAAGTGTGCCTTGTTTTCACAACATCCTCCATCACTTTATCATGACTTTCCCATGATCTTTGACATCTTCAAGATCTTAGCTAACTAAATCATCCTTCTGTTTGATCCCTTCAAGATCTTAGTTGACTGTGTCAAGCTCCATGATCTATCTCATTAATGAGAGAGGTTCTCCAATTCAATTCACACTAATAGTTTCTCAACCACCTTATTATGTAGATCTAGACATAATTAATCCACATTCACACACATAAAGTGGATATTTATTCACATTGAGGATTATGGGTCCCTCCACCCTTTTATTAACTTAATTCATTAAGAAAATTAAGAACTCTAATATTCCAAATATCAAGTGAAAATTTGGGAATATTATAGTCCTCCCCAACAAAATGTTGCTTACCCTCAAGAAACTCCAAAAATAGATGCAAGGCCATCTATTCCCCTCCAAATGGCATCCACATAAGGAATACTCCCTCCATTTGCTGCAATGTGTCATGTATGTTTGATTCCAAGGTTGTCTTTTAAAAACACATAGAATTACTTCTAACTGTTTGGTTAGATGTCTTCCTCCCATCATGAAGTACCAAGTGACAACCATATAATGTCCAACATCACCATCAATACATGAGATACATAAAGTAAATTATCTCTTTCCATAAAGCAAAAGCTCCATCACACAATACATCTCTACATCCCATGCTTTATGAATTTGATTAAGCATTGTCATGCTCCCATCCTTAGTCCTGTTGGCTTTGTTGGATCCAAGCATCATCCCATAGATATGCAAAAGAATAAGGAAAGGAGATATATGGGTAGACAAAGGTTTAAAACCATATTCTACTAACAGTAACCACCAGAGTAAGGCCTTTTGCTACCATCCTCCATCTCATCCATGTAATATGGACAAGCCAAACTCCCCCAAAAGAAACCAAAGCAACAAGAGATCTTGCTGCTTCCTCTCCTCCTCATGTGCATCATGAAGAAAAAACATACTGATAGACATATGGAATGTCAAATCAGCCCAATACAAATGAACTCCATTAATACACATCATGAGAGCATCATGCCAAGCTTTTCCCAATACGAAACACATAGACATAGGAGATGTCATGTGGTGTCCAAAGTCTCTCAAGAGAAACAAAAATGAATATGCGTCCTTTTTCTGCATTCTATCATTGATACATAAGGAATGAATCAGAAATTTATGAGTTTTTGGGTTGTAACCATACTCACCCAAGAGCAGCCAGCGCAGCCATGCCTCCATCATTTCATAAGTGGTCCTCAAGGCATGGATCAAAGAAATAGGAGCCTTTGGGTAGTGCAAGAACCTCCTAAGGGAAATCATCGTAACCAAGCTTGTTGGCCCATGTCATAAATCTGCAAGTGGTCATGCAACCCCTTGCTTATCATCCTCACCCATTCACCCCAATATGGAAGATGAGTGATGTGTTGCATAATCATGGTATCCTCCCTTTGTAGAATACCATCTTCCCCAAACCGATGAAGAAGTTTGCACTCCATGAAATGTTGACGTGCACCCCCAATGAGATCTCTTAATGAGACCTTCAACTCATCCATGGCCTTCCAAAACCAATGAGGTTCTGGATCTTCGGTTCGTAGAAGTTTCTCTTTGAGCTGCGAGATACTCATTGAGAAAGTGTCATCAAGAAAGGAGAAAAGGTTTCTCATATCTAGATGTCTACCCTTCATCATCTTGTCCTCCATTGCTTCATGAGTGAAGCTACCTTCATAATGCTCCAAGAATGATGGGGCCTCATCATTATCATTGCTACTAAGTGACAGCATTGTAGATCTACAACGTGATACATCTACTATCTCAAAGCAAGATACAACACTGATCTCACAACCAGTCATTGTACATAGGATCATGCTCATCCCTCCTTCTAAAACTCTACACTTCAACTCAAGAAGTTGAATGTAGTCCATCCATGACAAACTAGGATAGCTTTTCATCTTCTCCTTGATTAGATCAAGGGTCCTCTGTGCTGTGATAATTTGCTGCTTCGAATCATCATTTGGATCTAACCCTTGGTCATGCATTGGCCCTGATGGCATGTCCCCATAAGCTTCAATAATATCTACTGAAACAATAGGTGTTGAATGTACATGCATACCTTGGAGCAACTGATATGTGGGAACCTCTTGACAGAACACAAGAGTTCCTCCAACCAGGAAAATGGTGCCTCCAACTACTGGTAAGAGAGATGGCTGCTCTTCCTTCAATGTACCAACACTGGAATATTCCTCTTCTTCCTCATGCATCCCCTGAATCATGCATGGGACTCTATGTGTCAAGAGCTCAAGATTATCTTTCAAAGATGCAAGTATCTCTTCTCTAGATATAATTACTTCTGCAGCTGGTGGTGAATGTAGTAACTTCTTGTACAGAGTGACAAGAATGACATTCTCATTTGTTTCCTTAGGAGATGTCTCTTTGTGGCTCATCTTTGTCTTCTTCACATCAAACTTCTTCCTCAACTTGTGAAAGAAATCTGAATATTTAGTCACCTTTGCATTCTCCATGTGACCAAACCACCAATCATTAGCTTCATCTAAAAGATGAAGTGTTGCAAATTCAAAAACCTCTTCCTCAGCTACAAGATGTAGCCTGAGAAATGCATCTAACTCCCTCCTCCAAGCCTTAACAATGCTTGAGGAAGATCCATCAATTGTAGGCAAATGGAATATATTATGCCTCTTTCTTCTATTGCTGCTATAGGATCCTCTTTCTTTATTGATTTTGAAGAATTGTTGGAGAGTTAGCTTCTCCTTGAATGCTCTAGACTATGCTTTGTACTCTTCAAGATATAGACTGAGAGTGTCATGAGTCTCAGGTTCATTTCCTTCTTCATTTCTATACTTCTCACCTTCTTCAGAAAAACTAGGTATAGTAGATCTATGAGGGGATCTATGATTCTCCGGTCTTCTTCTTCTCTGCTGATCAAATCTTTTTCTTAGATCTTCTTTTTGTCCTTCCTTCTTTATTTGATTGACCTCCTTAGAGAGATCATGCATGGATCTAAAGAAAGGTGTGGCAGATTTATCATTCTCCATGATAGATCTCATCTATCTATTTCTTCTTTTGATGCAAAATATGAAGTGTCCACAAGTTGAGCCAAAGATCATGCTTCGATACCACTGTAATATCCCTAAAGGGAGAATGCAGCAATACTTAAACACAATATAAGGACTATAGCTAAGTAAAAAAGACATCTTAAGAAAACATTAGAATTTACAGAGAAGCTGAGCCATTTTATTATATTGGAGAAGATTCAGTTACACCATGTACAAAATATGAGGACATATAGCCAAACAGATGGTCTAGAATCACCCTACAAACAAGATACAATAGGTACAACGTAACTAGAGAGGCACTGAAGAAAATACTATGTTGTCCCTTCAGCAGAATATGAACATATAGTTGCAGGCTAAAAAGGAAATTACAGATATGCTCAAATCTGGAGCTCATATGATACCAAGATTCAAGATCTGGCCAATGTGATGGATTCCCAAGATAACCCAGAAATTATTTTCCAAATCTACAACTTTGGAAAATCACCTCCCTAGGATTTGATCCTTGATTTACTGGGAAATACAGATCTAAAGCTAGATATGACAAATTTATGGCTGAAATATGTTATCATATTAGATCTATGCTTGAAGGGTTGATCCCTTCCTCAGATCTATGAGCTAGGAGCTCTAGATCTAGCTTCTCAATCCTCCAATGATGATTTCAGCTGCTACAACACAACTGCTACTAGAAATTGCGATGTGAGGGAAAGAGAGGCCTTATGCCTACTGAAAAATGTTGCAATAAACTCTAGGTTGATTTTATGACTGATGGAAATGTGAGGGAATGATCCCTCACAGGATTACTAGCTGAAATACTAGCAACTTCCTTCCTCCCTTTTGATCTGCAAGATGGACAGCGTAATTCCTAAAGGAAGTACTGTTGCTGGGAGGTCAATAAATTTTGGCCTAATGCATGATCTGCAATGAAGCTCTATGAATGCTGATCTATAATCCCAAGGTGATGGGAATAAACCCTCACCAGTTCTCCAGCTAAAGTACTGAAGACAACTTCTACCTTCCAAACTGATCTTCAGAAATCTGCAATTTCTGAATATGAATGTTATGCAAAAAGTACAGAAAGGGATGTGGCACTTAAGCCTGATGTAGAATGAAGTAAAATAATCTTTCTAGAGCTACTCTAAGAAAGAGCTGGGATTCTTGCTCAATAACACCCTATGCTAAATAGCACCTGCAATCTCTACTAAATAGCCCAAGAAAGCAGTAGAATGTCACATGAAAATTCCAGATCTGAAAAGATCTTTACATCAAGAATAACAAGCATACCTCCCTTCTTGCCTTCATCTCCTTTATATAATATTTGAGCCTTCCCAAGCCTTTGCCTTCATCTAGACTGCACTGTCACATGTGGACAAGATCCTCCAAGTTGGACTCAATTGTTTGACCAAATCAACCATCATGTCTAGGTGTAATGTACACCTTCCATCAAGTGTGCCTTGTTTTCACAACATCCTCCATCACTTTATCATGAATGTCCCATTATCTTTGACATCTTCAAGATCTTAGTTGACCAAATCATCCTTCTGTTTGATCCCTTCAAGATCTTAGTTGACTGTGTCAACCTCCATGATCTATCTCATTAATGAGACAGGTTCTCCAATTCGATTCACATTAGTAGTTTCTCAATCACCTTATTATGCAGATCTAGACATAATTAATCCAAATTCACACACATAAAGTGGATATTTATTCATATTGAGGATTATGGGTCCCTCCACCCTTTTATTAACTTAACTCATTAAGAAAATTAAGAACTCTAATATTCCAAATATCGGGTGAAAATTTGGGAATATTACAGATCCTCATCATTCACCTTTGATCAAGTGATTTTGTGGATGTTCGACACCAGATCAATGTTCACATTCCATGGATTGTACTTGTTGTACCTTGAGATCCATTTTCATTATTGGTGGTTTCTCTTGTGCCTGTTAACAACTTTCATCATTGGCTGGTAATCAGGTGACTTTCTTGCATGTTGGACTTCAGCTCACATATTTGCATGCTTGAATTTGTACTTGTTAAGGTCGAGATGGAGTGCAAGACCTTGGGTTTTGTTTGATAAAATCCAAGCTACGGGATATTTTAGTTTATCATGACTATATGAATGACTCTTTTGATTGGATGGTTGTGACCATACCTGAGTCTATTTATTGATCCTTATAGCTTGATGGTTGCGTCCATACCTAGAATCTCATTTATATGTGTACTCTATTATGGATAGTTGCGCCCATGCCAAATGTTCATGTATCAAAGATATCAGTTGTACTTTTACTTGCAGGTCTTCTAATGGTGGTGTTTGGTTTTAATGTGTTCTCTTAAAGAATTTCACTCCTCCCTCTCTCTTGGACCTCATTATTTAGGGGCCATATATTACACAACATTTTGTCACCATCCTTACAATCCCCATCCTAAACATTGGGGGACCATTTCTGTGACTTATGTGTAGTGTCATTCCTTGCAAGAAGTGTCATTGTGTCCCTTGCCATGAGAAGAACATTTCCTCTGTTGACTATTTACTATCAAAAACATATGATTTTGGGTCGGCGCTGGTAGGAAGTTATGGCCTCGCACCCATAGAGAAATTAGCACTAGGCCTCATGCCCATTAGCACTCTGTCTCAGTGGACTGTACATGCTGAGTTTTTTTTGGAAAGTTTTTTAAAATAGAAGAAAAGTTTCCATTCCCAACCACTTAGTGAGCAGATTCAGCATGGGTTGTTCAACTGATTAACATTGAACACCTTCATTTGGCTTCTTGTTTCCTAAATTTGAGCAACCTCCCAAAGGATAAGGCCTCCTTTCCACCATTTGAGGGATCCCAACCACCTCCTCCTCTCCTATAAATACATCTCCCTCACATAGTTCCAGCTAGTTGAACATTTTTTACAATAGCTGAAATGGTTGAATAGATTAACATTTGGATATAGATGGTGTGAGATAGAACAGAGAGAGACCTATTTTCGAGAGATATTCTAGGCTTATTTCCTCACCAAGTCCAATTCCCTGACGAATGCTTGAGATGCGTTTTGACTAGACCTGCTAAAGTAGGCTGCAACGTCAAGGCTCTTTTGGTTGTAAACTCTTTCTCTCTTCTTATTAATACATGATTGATGTTTTGGTTCCTGTTTTTCATTTGATATGTTTAATATTGTGCAATACGCTTAGTTCTCCTTGACCAATTAAATAGTGATGAGTGCAAGTATTGTTTCGTATGCTATTATCGTTCTTTGATCCTTGTGCAGGCACCTGAGTACCATTGATAAAGGAGCGTAACGTGTAAAAATGAAGATCAGGAGAATGCTGCCACAGCTACGACAACTGCGTTGGAACAAAGGTAGGACATGCATCCCATATCAGTTTCATTCATAACCTAGGAATCAACGCATTAACATGTCCTCTTGCTGCTAGACCCACCCTAGGGCTAGAGGGATCGCCTCTATCCGCAGAGGAGATTTACGTGCACAACACTATGACAGTTGCATTTAAACTAATTCAAGGAAAAAATTGTATATGTTGTCAGGACAACAAATTTCAAGTTCTTCAGAAACTTGGAAATACATCACCAAATATAAGACAAATGTCAACTGGAGAAAAAATGCACATTGTTTTGTGTTTGTCCTATCATGAGCTTTGCTCCAACTATAAATGAAACATATGTTCTAAAATGACCTATTTTGTTAGAAAAATAACCTGATGACTATGATTTGTTCAGTCCCATTTTTATTGAGAGCTAAATACTTGACATAATTGAATACAAGAACATAGTGATTAATAGAGTAGTTTTTGATGAAATGTGAAAATATTTGGTTGACTCTTTTTGTTAGATTTTTGTATAATAACCCTTTTACTAGAAGTATGGGCACATTGAGTGTGGAAGCCAGGCTCAACATGGAATATGTTGTCAAGTTGTGCTTGATTTTATAGGCATAATTGTTTCGATGAACATAGTGACATACATATAGTACAACAAACAATAGTGCAACAAAAAATATCGCAATCTATTTTCTTGAGGAAATTTGTACAATATTCCTCAAAAGAATAGTAACTTTATTGTGGCATAAAAAACTATAAACATTTTAACATGAAATATGTGGCTATCTTATATTAAGCACCACCAATGTGAACAGAGATCAAGGCAAAACTATGACAACAAGAACTAATATGCCTCTATCCAATTTAATTTATATATTGTTAACATGTGGCAAAATTCTCTTGTAACAAGTTACTATGTGGTTAATCTGTTGGCAATATGATGCAGAGTGTTGTCCTTGATGGCAACCCACTGAATGATGATGAAGACATGAGATTGTGGACATGTGTTGTCCTTGATGGAAATCCACCTGATGAAGTTATTCTTGACCTGATGGACTTGGTAAATGATGTAAATCTGATATGAAATGATGTTTGCTAGCACTATGATGCTGAGTGTTTTCCTTGAATAGCAACCCACTTAATGAAGATGATGGCAACTTACTTGATGAAGTTGTGCTTGATAGAATATGTCTTGATGAACTAAATATGATGTATCTACAGTGAGTATAGAAGGTAATGAAGAAACGAATTCAACATGTGCTAGATCTATGATGAAAAGAGTATGTCTCAAGGCATACGCGGATTTGTCTAGTAGAAGTCACGTATGCACGCGGTAAAGTACGTGCCAAGTCGCGTATGGGCAAAAGCGCTCATAAAGTGCAAAACCAGGGGTAACCACCATGGTATTGACCCATTGTATTGGGTAATGATTCGTCTAAATGACCCCGTCTTGGAATACCATCGGAAGTAATGTGGTTTTGGCTCATGGTATTGAAAAAGGGTAAACCTATATAAAGAGAAGAAATTCATTGTGAAAATCATGTGTGTGGGTGCAAGATGTCTGAGCTTGAACGAATACTTCTCTCTGAAGGATATCTGAATGGAAAGGGTTACAGTTGAATGATAGATCTAAATGTATGATGCACCAATGATGAAGAAGGGGATCTAGATCTGAAATGTACTTGTATTTGCTAGATCTGTTTATGGAATGATTAGATCTGAGATGAGGTGAACATCTGTCTGAAGTAAAGGGTAAAAATTTGTGTGATGTATCTGTTCTGAAGAATTGCAATGACCTAAATGTCTGAAGAACCATACGCTTGTTTTCTGCAGAGGAAGCGCGTATATACGCAGCTTCGCTGAAGAGAAAGCGCGTATGCACAATGAAATTAGATCTGTAATTTGTACAGAAGTATACGCGAGTTGATGTGATTGGAAGCGCGTATATATGCGGCATCAGTGAAAGGAAATCACATATGCGCAATGAAATTAGATCTGTAATTTGTACAGAAGTATACGCGAGTTGATGTGATTGGAAGCGCGTATATACGCGGCATCAGTGAAAGGAAAGCGCGTATGCAAACTAGGGTTTGCTGAAGCAAGGGGTTTGAAATGTCTGATCTGTTCTGTTGTGTTACTGCTATCTGTGAATGATGTATTCTACATTTTTGGGTTTTCTGAATTGATAAGTTTTAGGTTGATGTATGATTGAGCTTAAATGTATGGAGTGGGTCCAGTCTGAAAATATGATGAAACGTGCCCTGCAAGTTGTGTCCTAAAGGAAGCTTTGGATCCAATGTGAAAATTGATGAAACGTGGTCCATAGAGGTGCTGAGGGTTGTAGCCTTCAGTCAGGGGGTTGTAGCTCCCTTCCAGGTGAGGCTGGTAAACGAGAGCAAGGGGTCGTAGCTCACTTCCAGGAGAGGCTGGTAAACGAGTCAGGGGGTTGGAGCTCCCTTCCAGGAGAGGCTGGTAAACGAGCGTAGGTGGGTGCCTGCATGCTGGTAGGAGTCTGCACCATCACATATGTTGTAATATGTTTTCTCTATAATCAAATATTGAAGGTTGAGCAACTGCAGCGGTGGTTTTCTCCCGACTTGGGTTTCCACCTAAAAATCTTGGTGTTCATGTGTGATGATTTGTGTGATGGTTTATTCTGTTGTTACTACACATGTTTACTGTTAACTTAACATCAGATGAATGAATAGTGCAAAGAACTAAGTTAATAAATATCTGCATATTTAGATCTCTGCTAATACGCGAGTTGTATGAAGGATATCCGTGTGTATACGCGAGTTTACTAAAGGAAAGTAGCGTATGGGTTTTAGAGAGTGAAAAAGTAAAAAGTTTTGAATATGCAGTAAATACTGATTCAACCCCCCTCTCAGTATTTTTCCCAACAATTGGTATCAGAGGCAGGTCCTTCTGCAGAAGCTTGATCACTTGGAGGAGATCCGTCACAATGGGAAGTCAAGAGGGAGTAATGTCTATAAATCCACCTCTATTCAATGGAAGCAATCTGATATTCTGGAAGGTACGAACAAAAGCATATCTGCAAAGTCTTGGTGCAGATGTATGGGCAATCGTGGAAGAAGGCTATCAATACCCGGCAAATATTCCTACTGATGCAGCAGAAAGGAAGAAGTATGAAATCAATGCCAAAGCGGTGAATGTCTTATTAGGAAGCATGTATGAATCAGAATTTGCTAAAGTGATGCAGCTACATTCAGCAAAAGAAATATGGGACAAAATCATTCTAAGCTATGAAGGAGACACAAAGGTAAAAAGTGCAAAACTCCAAACTCTCATAATTGAATATGAAAATTTAAGGATGCATA